>JBBBDQ010002361.1:830000-1092500 GCA_037127315.1 Ascarosepion bandense
TAGTGACAACAAAGTTGAGGACAATAGTCTGAATGTAAATAGTATAAATAATCATAACTCCACATCCCAGAAATTCAGATTGACATGTGGTTTTAATTTTAAAATAATTTCATTTTTAGTCATCTAACACTTAATTTGATGACCAAATTTTGTGTACTTATGGCTTCCTTATGAACTAATGTTAATAATCACAGTTACACTACAAATCATCATCATCATTTATCCATCACACCCAATGGTGCATTAGGCAGCAACCTTTTGTTGCTGTTTCTGTAACAAACTGTTTTTTACAGGGCTGGGTTGTTAGGCCTGCACCCAAACCCCAAACCTAGAGGACCGGTGGACCATTCTTGGTTCTTACATTTACAGCACTTGGGATTCCCAAATGGTCACCCATTTAAGTACTGACCAGGCTCGATATTGCTTAACTTTGGTGATCAGATGGGAACTGGTGCATTCAACACGATATAGCCGTAGACACACTACAAATACTGATCAGGAATTCAGTTCACATAGTCACTTAATTTGAACATAAATTACTAATACAATATCTGAATGATAAATATAACTGGCAAATATTATTTTAAGTTTAGGTCAAGTTTTAAAAAATAATTTTGAAGCAGACATATTATCTCTTTTCCAGTAGGAGATTGTTAATCTACAGTTTCTTTACCCTGGATGTCTTGGGTGGTACATTTTTTTTTTCTTTATCAATAAGACTAAGAAGATATCACTTATAAATCTCTTTATTTATCTAATCACTTCTGTCTCAACAGGTATAGAAGCCACTGGTTGAATGGCCAGTAGAAGCCATTAACAAGAGTGCTTCTTGATATCCCACTGCTACTTATATTGAGTGGGGATTTGTGGAAAGTAAGAAATAGGATACAAACCTCACACCAGACCCTATCCATTCATATCCAGTCTTTGTTATAGATACCTCTTGAAAACATTTCTTTTAATTTATTTCTTTGATTATAACAAGTGTTCTTAGTAGGGAATGTATTAAGGCTTCTTTGATATAGGATTTTGTAAAATGGAAGAATAATTTGTGTTAATGAGATGTCAGAGAATTAAGATTTATATCAACAATTAAGCTTAATTCACTGTGTTGTACTTAATTTATTCTTTTGCTACAGATTTGCTTAAATTACATGTCTGGTTAAAGGTTTTAAAATGTATTATTAAGTCTTTTTAACACAAAATATTTGATTTTTTTTGTAGATTTTTTATTTAAAGCACTGATAAATGCTAGCATTTTCTTGGGGGATTACAAAATTAAAAAGTTTTAAAAAATGTAAAAAATATAACAAACAGTATTTTAGGTTTCTGCTTTCACTAACAATATTTTTGTCACTGAATATTTATTTTTCTGTTAACTGCTTCTTTTTTCCTTCTTTTATTAAACTCTGCTGTTTCTTAGACCTGCTTGCATGTCATGTGACAACATTATTACTGCTGAGTGGTTGTTGTTATTATGAAAAAAGAAGAAAAAGTATTTGTTTATTCATAGTCTCTGGCCAATGAAAATCTGAAGTATGAATAACCAACTCTGAGATTACAACATTGATAGAATTGAAAGCAGAGGCTTAAGGAAGGAAAACAAGAGGTCACTGCATGTCTAGTTTGAATTTAAAGCAGATTTAAGAACCAAGTTTCACATTTGATGCATTGTTGAACAGTTTGTCTTTGTAGTCTCAGCGCTGTCACCTGTTTTTGTGTTGTAGAGAGCAATGCTGTACGATCAGTGAACGTTGACTTTATTACCTCCCTGCTTCACCTGCACTCTGAGTGGCACATGCTTGACTCCAAGCACAAAAATCTAACTCTGCGGAAATTGATTCTGATTGCTTTAAAGAACTTCATCAACACGAGTAAGTCTGTGACTTTTGTAACAATCCTGACAGATGACATCAAAGAACCAAATATGATTTCAGACAAAAACAAAACCTGACAAGGTGCTATTCTTAAAAAGTGTTATTCCTCTACACTTTCATTATAGGCTTGTCTTAGTGCATGAATAATGTTAATGCTAAAATGCACATCTTTTTACTTTTAGTAAATGTTAATGTTTGCATAGAAAGGCTAAGCTAAAAGTTATGCACCATATTAATTGCTGTCAGAAAGTAATACTGTCATAAATATAAATGTTCAACATGGGAGTTAAAGGGAAGATCCTGAGGATGAACTGGTGATAAACTTGCATTTAAGTTGAATTTCGTGTTAACTAGCAGTATAGTCTGGCGTTGCTAGGGTGTAATGAAAGCATTAAAACTAATCCATGGTCCTGGAGTTCAGACTCTTTGGACGTTGGCACAAAAGTCTTAAAAGCAATAGTTATTTCCAGTTAAAGCAAAACCGTAGACTGAAAGAAAAATGAATGTAAGTCAAATTTTGATTTCATGGTATCGATATCAAATAAGTTTTTTTTTCATTGTAAACTGAATTTTGAAGGCTAAATAAGTCCTCTGAGTAAATGGTATCATGGCTGAGACTAAGAACTACAATTATACCTACTTAACGCCAAAACCAAAGCAAAAACTAAAATAAAAGGGCTGAAAAAAATACAGACATACAGGCAGATAAACAGACACACACACACAAACATCTTGCCTTTTATATATATATATATATTATCATTTTTATGCACTATTATAAGAACTGCAACCTTGAAACTTCTGAATATTGTTTCTTATATCTTTGTCTACGTGTGTATCAAATTTGATTAAAATCGGACCACTCCTTTTATAACCCGATTTTTTCAATTATCGATTTTCAATATTTATCGAGGGTACCTTGACACAAAACCTAGCTAAGAGCACTTGCAGACACTTATAGTACAACTGTGTAAATTTTCAAGAAAATTGGTTCAGCCGTTTCGGAGTCTATATGTAACGGACACACACACGGACACAGACACACACACAGTTCCATTTATAAATAAGTTTAGATGTTAAAGCATTATCTTTTTTAATTTGTTGATAAAAAGAAATGGATTCCTGCTAGTTTTACTTTAGACAAATGCAAGCCTGTCATCTATATTTTCAGTAGGCCTGAAAATAAGAATGTGTACACTAAAATTGGTTCCCATCATTTTCATGGCGGTGGGAGCAAATGAGATATCTGGACCAAATTTCTCTTGGTGCCAGACCTGGCCAAGTATAATCTATGAAATATAATTAACTCAGCTTACAATCACTCAGTTAATGCTATACATGATACACTTTTTGGTTATCATGTCTCTTTTGAGACACGACTGACTAGGCAGAAGATTTTCCCACAGTAGGTTGCCATTACTTTCTGCAGCAGACTGGTTGCCAACCAAGGCTATAGAAAACAATCTGTTCTATTCAACCCATAGCTGGAGGGAGAAGAAATGAATTAATATTTTTCCCAAGGGTGTTTGTGTATAAGTGAATGAAACAGATTAGACTGGAATTTGAACTCGGCTCTCTGATTTCTCATTCTGAGCTGATATCCATTACACTACATTGTACATCCAGACTGGTTTACAATATGTGACCTAAAAGAGTAAAATGGCTAGTAAAAGGAAGAAAACAAAATGCTTATTCATTTACTGGTGCAGTGATTTTGAGGTGTGCGTGTAGGAGGCATGGGGTGGACATTAGGTAACTTGATAGATTAACAGATTGATCAGTTAGGTGATGTTAGTGCAACAGTTATGTGTCTTTTATGTTGCACAATTTTATTGCCAACTATTTACTTTATGCTGTTGCTGCTTCTGCCAACTGTTACTAAAAGATATCTCTATTTAAACTTATTTATAAATGAAACTTTGTTTCTCTGTGTGTGTGTGCCCGCTACCTATAGACACCGAAATGGCTGAACTGATTTTCTTGAAAATTTACAAAGTTGTACTATAAGCTAGGTTTTGTGTTGAGGTACCCCCGATAAATATCGATAATTAAAAAAATCATGTTATAGAAGGGGTGGTCCGATTTTAATCAAATTTGATACACTCATAGACAATAACATAAGAAACGATATTCAAAAGTTTCAAGGTTGCAGTTCTTACAGTAGTGAAGAAAATCGATTATATATATATATATATATATATACATATATATATATATAAAAGGCAAGATGTTTGTGTGTGTGTGTCTGTTTATCTGCCTGTATGTCTGTATTTTTTCAGCCCTTTTATTTTAGTTTTTGCTTTGGGTTTGGCTCTAATTAGGTATAATTGTAGTTCTTAGTCTCAGCCATGATACCATTTACTCAGAGGACTTATTTAGCCTTCAAAATTCAGTTTACGACGAAAAAACTTATTTGATATCGATACCAGTTAAATCAAAATTTGACTTACATCCATTCATTTTTCTTTCAGTCTACGGTTTTGCTTTAACTGGAAATAACTATTGCTTTTTAGTCTTTTGTACCAACGTCCAAAGAGCCTGAGCTCCAGAACCATGGATTAGTTTTAAAACTTTCATTACACCCAAGCAACACTGGGCTATACTGCTAGTTATATCATAATTGATTGTTGTCTCACACATTTCCCCAAGTATAATACACTTTCATCCATAATATGCACCCCTAAAATTGTGCTGGAAGTGTAGAGAAAATGCTTCTAGTCCCACATAATATGCACGCCTTGTACCTCTTCAGTTTCATTCTGGTCAGTGTTTCCTACTCTTATTCAAGCTGTAATTGAAGATATTTATCAACATTTCTGATCATCAGGACTCTAAAAAGGAAATGGAAATGCTTATATTGTGCCTACCGTCTGGTATTCTCGACCAATCAGAATGTATTATGCAGAAGCAACATGATGGTGCTCATAGTTCATCACATAGCCCTGAGTTTTTCACAAAAAATGATTTTAAACATAGAATAATATTATTCTAATTTAGTTTTATGATAATTCATATTTACATTTGTAAGTATTGTTAGCTACATATGATTGTATTTGACATCCTTATTGTTGTGGAGTACAACACAGAAGATTGTGCGTTGTATGTAAGTACAAATGTTGCTTCTTTAGGTTCAATGTACTAGTGGGAACTTTGTATCATCACGTAGTAATGCAGAGTAACTTGCCAGGTCACTGACTTGTATTTTCTCCCTAACTATTTGCTACACTTTTACTTATATTAGGAAGGAGAGTCCACTATCCCTAGACAGGGGAGTTCACCATAACACTTATGGGGGCCACATTTGCCAAATGTTAATATGAGATTTTCATATGTTTGTGGTGAGTAGTCATTTTGCAACTGAAATTGACCTATGTAACGGCAACTTAAAAAAAGTTTTTTTTTTTTTTATAGCTGTGCTTAATAGGCACCCCTTTTCTTGCTTTTTAGTTTTTAGAAAAAAATGTGTATTATGCATGGGAATTATGGTAATTGTTGGTTACCTAAAGATGGTAGATAATAATGTATAAATTTTTTTATACCAGAAAAATATTAGGACAAAATAATGACAAAGCTGAAAAGTTCTATGTGTTTCATATTTTGTCCTTGCCACCAATCTAGTCAGTCAGTTAAGTGCTATATGTGATTCATGCTTTGGGCGATCATGTCTCAAAAGAGACATGACTGACTGGGCAGAAGATTATCCCGCAGTAGGTTGCTATTGCATTTCTGCAGTAGACTGGTTGCTAGCCTGGGCTATAGAACCCAATTTGTCCTATTGTTTAATATATAACTAGAGGGAAAAGACAGATTAATATCTTTCCCTTGGGTATTTGTGCATAAGTGAATGCAAGGAAGTCAACTGGAATTCGAACTCGGCACCCCAATCTGTCGTTTTGAGTCGGTATCCACTGCACCACAATGCACATCTAGTACTACGCTTAAATTCATAAAGTCTGAATATCATAGTGAAGAGTTCACCAGAATAATTACCATGAAAGCATTTATAGAAAAGGCACTGTTAAGCAATATTATGTTGTTGGGAAAGGGACTGAAGCCAAGATGTCACATCAGTACCAACAATGTTGCAGATTCTTCTTTGGATATTATCAAGAATCTTTAAATATATAACAGTGGTACCAGACAATATGTGGCAGCAATATTTAAAGCAAGAACGAATGGTAAACTTATAAATATGTAAGACAGATTCAGGAGAGAAATATTTCAGATTCTTCTTTAAGGTATCAAGAATCTTTAACATATGGGGCAGGAGCACCAGACCTGGGGTGGCAGCAATATTCAAAGCAAGGACGAATGATAGACTTATAAATATGTAAGATAGATCTCAGAGTTATAATATCTCCAGATCCTCTTCAGTCATCAAGAATTTAAATATATAGCAGGAGCACCAGACCTGGGGTGGCACAACAATTTCAAAATGTTTATCATTGATGACTGTGTATAAATATGTAAGATAGATTCAGGAGAGAAATATTTCAGATTCTTCTTTTGGGTTTTATCAAGAATCTTTAAATATATAGCAGGAGCACCAGACCTGGGTGGCAGCACATTCAAAGCAAGGACGACTGATAGACTTATAAATATGTAAGATAGATTCTACAGGGGAGAGAAATATTTCAGATTCTTCTTTGGTTTTATCAAGAATCTTTAAATATATAGCAGGAGCACCAGACCTGGGGTGGCAGCAATATTCAAAGCAAGGACGAATGATAGACTTATGGTATATGCAAGATAGATTCAGAGAGAAATATTTCAGATTCTTCTTTTAAGTCACATCAAGAATCTTTAAATACATAGCAGGAGCACCAGACCTGGGGGTGGCAGCAATATTCAAAGCAAGGACGAATGATAGACTTATAAATATGTAAGATAGATTCAGGAGAAATATTTCGGATTCTTCTTGGGTTTTTATCGGGTTAACTTTAAATATATAGCAGGAGCACCAGACCCTGGGGTGTGGCAATATTCAAAAGCAAGGACGAATGATAGACTTATAAATATAAAGACATTCAGAAATATTTCAGATTCTTCTTTAAGTGACTAAGAATCTTTAAATATATAGCAGGAGCACCAGAGACCTGTGTGTGGCAGCAATATTCAAAGTACATCGAATGATAGACTTATAAAACATAAAGATAGATTCAGGAGAGAAATATCAGATTCTTCTTTGGGTTTTATTTCTGCACTTGAATATATAGCAGGAGCACCAGACCTGGGGCAGCAATATCTAAAGCAAGGACGAATGATAGACTTCATAAGAAAGAGCAGATTCAGGAGAGAAACAGCCAGATTTCGGTTTTATCAAGAATCTTAACATATAGTGAGTATGCACCAGACCTTGGTGGCAGCATTGTCTGCACAGTGATGAATGATGTAGACCTATAAAATGGTGTAAGATAGATTCAGGAGAGAGAAATATTTCAGATTCTTTAAGCTACTCAAGAATTTTAAATATATAAAGAGAGCACCAGACCTAGGTAGCAAAGAATAGAACTAAAGCAAGACTAATGATACATTTCATAAATATGTAAGACAGATTCAGAGAGAAATATTTCAGATTCTCTTTGGTTTTATCAAGTAGTAACTCAATATATAGCAGGAGTGTCCCAGACCTAAAAGCAGCATTATTCAAAGCAAGGACGCAATGATAGACTACAAATATGTAAGATAGATTCAGGAGAGAAATATCAGATTCTTCTTTGGCTTTATCAAGAATCTTTAAATATATAGCAGGAGCACCAGACCTTAAAAGGGCAATATTCAAAGCAAGACCTAATGATAGACTCTATAAACATGTAGATTCAGGAGAGAAATATGAGCTTCAGATTCTTCTTTGGGTTTTATCAAGAATCTTTAAATATATAAAGAGACACCAGACCTGGGGTGGCAGCATATTCAAAGCAAGGACGAATGGGATAGACTTATAAATATGGATAGATTCAGGAGAGAAACAGCCCAGATTCTCTTGGGTTTTATCAAGAATCTCTTTAAATATATAGCAGAGCACCAGACCTGGGGTGGCAGCAACATTCAAAGCAAGGACGAATGATAGACTTATAAATATGTAAGATAGATTCAGGAGAGAAATATTTCAGATTCTTCTTTGGGTTTTATCAAGAATTCCTAAACATAGCAGTGAGCACCATCTGTGGGTGTGCAATATTTTCAAAGCAAGGACGAATGATAGACTTATAAATATAAAAGATAGATCCAGAGAGAATATTTCAGATTCTTCTTTGGGTTTTATCAAGAATCTTTAAATATATAGCAGGAGCACCAGACCTGGGGTAGCAGCAGCAATATTCAAAGGCACTAATGATAGACTTAGAGGCAATACAAGATAGATTCAGAGAGAAATATTTCAGATTCTTCTTTGGTTTCCATTTTAAGAATCTCAAATATATAGCAGGAGCACCTAACTGGGAAAATATTCAAAGCAAGGACTAATGATGCTAGACTTATAAATAAAGAAATAAGGCAAGATAGATTCAGAGAGAAATATTTGAAGATTCTTCTTTGGTTTAGATTTAAGAATCTTTAACATATAGCAGGAGCACCAGACCTGGGGTGGCAAGTATTATTCAAAGCAAGGACGAATGATAGACTATAAATATGTAAGATAGATTCAGGAGAGAAATATTTCAGATTCTTCTTTGGGTTTTATCAAGAATCTTTAAATATATAGAAGAGGAGCACCAGACCTCAAAAGAAAAAGACCAAAGCAAGGACTAATGATAGACTTATAAATATGTAAGATAGATTCAGAGAGGCAGAAATATTTCAGATTCTTCTTTGGGTTTTATCAAGAATCTTTAACATATAGTATGTCCAGACCTGGCAGCAATATTCAAAGCAAGACCTAAATGATAGACTTATAAATAGGAGAGATTCAGAGAGAAATATTTCAGATTCTCGTCTTTGATTAAGAATCTTTAAATATATAATATGGAGCACCAGACCTGGGGTGGCAGCAGCAATATTCAAAGCATAATTTGGGGCTGAGGACTTATGGGGTCATAAGATAGATTCAGGAGAGAAATATTTCAGATTTTTCCTTGGTTTTATCAAGAATCTTTAAATATATAGCAGGAGCACCAGACCTTGTGGCAGCAATATTCAAAGCAAGGACGAATGATAGACTTATAAATATAAGATAGATTCAGGAGAGAAATATTTCAGATTCTTCTTTGGGTTTTATCAAGAATCTTTAAATATAGAGACAACCAGACCTGGGGGTAGCAATATCTGTGCTAAGGACGAATGATAGACTTATAAATATGTAAGATAGATTCAGGAGAGAAATACTAAGATTCTCTTTGTTTTTATCAAGAATCTTTTAAATATATAGCAGGAGCACCAGACCCCAAAAGTGTTATTCAAAGCAAGGACTAATGATAGACTTATAAATATGTGATAGATTCAGGAGAGAAATATTTGGATTCTTCTTTAGTTTTATCAAGAATCTCAAAGAAGAGAAAGTAGAGCACCAGACCTGGGGGTGGAAAGTAACATTCAAAGCAAGGACGAATGATAGACTTGCAACATGGGTAGATAGATTCAGAGAGAAATATTTCAGATTCTTCTTGGGTTTTATCAAGAATCTTTAAATATATAGCAGGAGCACCAGGACCTGGGGTGGCAGCAATATTCAGCAAGGACGAATGATAGACTGTAAATATGTAAGAGGATTCAGAGAAATATTTCAGATTCTTCTTTGGGTTTTATCAAGAATCTTTAAATATATAGCAGAGCACCTCAGACCCAGTGGCAGCAATATTCAAAGCAAGGGACGAATGATAGACTTATAAATATGTAAGATAGATCTAGGGAGAGAAATATTTCAGATTCTTCTTTGGTTTTATCAAGAATCTTTGAAGCATATATAGAGCAATCAGACCTGGGGTGCAGCAATATTCAAAGCAAGGACGCAATGATAGACTCTATAAATATGGGTGATAGATTCAGGATAGGCATTTGGATTCTTCTTTGTTTTGATTTACATCCTTAAATATATAGCAGGAGCACCAGACCCAAAAGTAATATTCAAAGCAAGGACTAATTTGAGTGACTTATAAATATGTAAGACAGATCTGAGAGAGAAATATTTCAGATTCTTCTTTGGTTTTATCAAGAATCTTTAAATATATAGCAGGAGCACCAGACCTGTGCAGCAATATTCAGCAAGGACTAATGATAGACTATAAATATGTAAGATAGATTCAGGAGAGAAATATTTCAGATTCTTCTTTGGTTTTATCAAGAATCTTTAAATATATATATATACCCCAGACCTGGCAGGCAGCAATATCTCAGCAAGCACTAAATTTCTGAGCAGACTTATAACATGTGATAGATTCAGAGAGAAATATTTTATCTTTCTCTTTGGGTTTTATCAAGAATCTTTAAATATATAGCAGGAGCACCAGACCCAAAAGGGCAATATTCAAAGTACACTAATGATAGACTTATAAATATGTAAGATAGATTCAGGAGAGAATACTTGATTCTTCTTGGTTTTATCAAGAATCTTTAAATATATAGCAGGAGTACCAGATCTGGGGTATGTTAAATATTCAAAAGCAAGGATTCCATGATAGACTTATAAATATGTAAGATAGATTCAGGAGGAGAAATATTTCAGATTCTTCTTTTGGTTTCATTTGAAGAATCTTGAAGATATAGCAGGAGCACCAGACCTGGGGTGGCAGCAATATTCAAAGCAAGACGAATGATAGACTTGGTCATGTAAGATAAGTTCTGCAAATTTAGCATGAAATAGTGAATAAAATTCTTAGCTGCAGACTTAATAATTGATTTAATATACTTTTTCCATTACATATTATAATACATGGTACTAGAAATAGAATCTCAGGCCAGGCAATATGAAGTCCTATGCACTTACCACTGTGCTGTTCCAGCCAGTATACATTAAATAGATTTATTTTAATGAACTAAAAATTGTTACATCTTTTTACTAGGTGGTTGAGGATCATCATCTGTAGTTTAAAGAACAAAAATAAAATTTCTATAATTTTAACAAGAAAGAAGATTTGTTGAATTCTGTTCTTTTTAATGTCTGCTTGGGGTGAAATGATTTAAAAAAAATAGAAAAAAGATAAAACTTATATTAGAATTGCCCTCTCAAAGAATATTTGCTAGTGAAATACTGTATGATTTGTCTGTCAGATCATTGAAGGTACCCTCAGAAGCTAATAAGGAAATAATGAAGTATGGTGCATAATTTTTGACAGCACTGAATCAATTCTTTTATTTTTGGTTTAATGCTATATTTTGATTGCATTATTTAAAAATAAATTTTATCAGCATCAAGTCTCAAACATTAATTTCATTTTTTTTTAATAAAAAAATTCAGCAAATTTTATACGATATTTTGAATATATTTAAAAAAAATGGCAATATTGAACCTTTGTTCCCTCCAAAAGTAGAGTGTTAAAAAAGACTGTTTTTCCCTTGAAACCACTATTATTTTAACTACCTTGACTTCTTGTCAATGTTTATTGTTTTAAAAATTGCTTATTAGAATTGAAATAAAAGCTAAACATATAATGAAAGTAAATTTATGCATTTTTTTTGGAGTCTTGAAAATTCTCAACAAAAATATTGATTATTTATTAGACTTTTTATTAACAAGAGTAATTTATATTTACAACATTCTAAACCATTCTATTGTATTAAAACCAATAATGCAAGGCAATACTTATAATTAACTAATTTATAAAGAAATAACAATATTCATAAATTTATAAACATTTACTAAATTATCAAAATATGTGAATCAATTATAAGGAAAACTTTATAATTTAACATTTTATAAAATTTGAATTGATTGGCAATTAGCTGATGTTTTGCCAATTGTTGTTGTCAATTCTCAAGAACAAAGAAGATACATAAATTCATTTTCATATGTTTAAGCTTTATTAAAATTCTAATCATTGCTTTTAAAAAAAAAACATTGTTGAGGAGTGAAGGTAGTTAAAATAATAGTGGTATCAAGGAAAATAAATTGTCTTTTTAAAATTGTTTTTTTTTTTCCAGACATGAAAGTCCAAGATTACTAAAACATTTTTGACTTTAAATCACTTAAAAAAAAACAAAAAACTTTAAGATTTAAGATTGTTTTTTACCCTCTCACTTCTTTTTACTCTAACTTCTTTTTTCCTCTCACTTCATTTCTTTTCCCTCTGTTACTTATCTTTTTCCCCCTTTCACTTCTCTTCTTTTTCCCCATCTCACTTCTCTTCTTTTTCCCCATCTCACTTCTCTTCTTTCCCCCTCTCACTTCTCTTCTTTCCCCCTCTCACTCTCTTTCCCCTCCCTCTCTCTTCTCTTCTTTCCCCTCTCTACTTCTCTTTCTTTTCCCCTCTCACTTCTCTTCTTTTTCCTCTCACTTATTTTCTTTTCCCCCTCTCACTTCTTTTCTTTTCTCCCCTCTTCTCTTCTTTTCCCCTCTCACTTCTCTTCTTTTCCTCTCTCACTTCTTCTGTGGTACTGGTTGGTATAAATTCCCTTCTTTGTTTAAAACAGTTTTCTTCAAAAATAAAAAATCACTGCCTCTAAAATTTCAGCTTGACCATTGTTATTAATATTATTTGCATTACAACTCCGTTTTCTTTATTACTCCACAGTTAATTGCTCTTTGCAACACCTGTCCTTTGAAGTGAACCCATTAGATGACTTCTGTCTTCTACATTATCCAATAACCTTAATTCCCAAAGCACCAAATTTCCTTTAATTATTCATGTGTTGTAATAGGCCAGAGGACCGAAAGTGTGATACTGAAATCTGAAGGCAGATTGGGATAGGGAAAGATGCCTTCTAAAATCTGAGCAAAGGAAAATTTGGTTAGAAACAAAAAACAAAAGTACTGGACTGTTATGTAATGTCAGTCCTTCTATATGGCAGTGGATACTGGACAATCTCTTTACAGATGAAGAAGAGACTTTAAGCAACAGAAGAATGTTGAGAATGCCATGGACTGAACATGTGAGCAACAATAAAGTTTTAGAGAAAATGAAAACAAAAAGGACACTTATACTTAACATCAGAAAGAATGAGTTGAAATTTCTTGGCCATGTAATGAGGAAAGAGAGCTTGAAAGATTTGATACTCACAAGACAGATTGAAAGCAAGTGGAATGGAGGAAAACAACACATAATCTACCAAGCCAGCCTTTGTAAATGAATGACAGACTAGGGTTTAGGAGTGATAACAAAATGACAAAATTTAAGAACTACTATGGACATGAAACTGTTGAGATCACTAATATGTCTTCTTAAATTGTCTTATGTAGAATGATAGTTTTGAGAAAGATAAATATTCCAATCTGTGGTTCCAATCCGAACATAAACCATAAAATTCTTTCCAGGGAAACAAACTCTTCTACCTTTTAGACAATTCTTAACAGAGGACACACTGTTCAAAGACTTGCTGTTTTTTGCCATGGAGTAGCAATCTAGTCTTGCAGGCCATTACTACTATATTGATTTTGATTCTCATTAGTTGCCTAAGTTAAGAACAGTTGACACTTATTGTGGCTCCATTTTATGGCTGAGGTAGTTGCATATATTTACCAGCATAAATATTCATTGTTTAAACCCAGGTAAAAGCTAGGATTTTGAATGCAGATTTTCAAGGCAGTTATGTTCTCTTCATTTGGAAAATTACCACAACACAATCTTCCCACTCAATTTTTCTGGCTTTGTGCCAGACTAAACGTTATATCTGTATAGTATCTAAGTATTCAGTAATTCATTAATTTTAGTTTTTGTTTTTCACTAAATTAGATTTTACTTTAAATTATATATAATACATATAATTTTTAAATATATTTCTGTTAACTGAAAATTGACTTGTAATAAAACTGATTTGTTTTTGTATTCATTTCTGAAATGAGTAATTGTCAGTTTGTTTGTGTTATTTCAAACTATTGTTCTTATCTTGGTTAATATATATATATATATATATATATATGTTTTTATAGACACAGTGTTTCGATCAAATACCATCTGGTCATCATCAAGTGTCCATTGATTGGCTGATACGGATTATCTGTTGATTATTGTGATATATCCTGTGGTATCAGTTATTGTTTATTCCTGCTGGATTGGCGTGTCACTACCAGATCCAAAGATTGAACTCATGACCAGTTGATGATATATAAAAACATATTGATTTGTTTTTATTTCAAGTAATAAAAATTAATTACTGTTACTAATTTTTGTTGATTTTCCCATGTGATGCCATTTTAAAATTTATTGTAGTTTTAAATGTACCAAGGTGGTTTCTGAACATTTTTTAATCTCTTCATTTTCAAAAAACTTTAACAATCATCTTTACAAAATCTATCATATATTCTTACCATTTATACAAGAAGACATTTAATTTTTTTATAATTTTTTTACATGCTCCTTCATAATGACTTAATGATTCATGATGGCAATGAAGGGAGTTTTCTTTTTGTTGGGTGGATAGAAAATTAACCTTTTTTGAACTGTGCATGGCTTAGATGATGTGGTAAGAAACTCCACAAAAAGAAGAAATGATTTGTTTGTGCCCAGTTCATGTAAAAAAATCAAGGAAATTTAAGACAGGCATGTGTATATCTCAGTTTGATTTCAAGGGACATCTTATCATATTTAAAATGCTTGAACCATTTTTGGGTTGTATGGATTATATATTGTTTAATTTCTTTCCATTTCCTGAATTCTGTGAATAGCATCAGTGTCTTTGAGGTTCAGTTTAAAATAATGCCTCAAAAATTACTAAAATCTCAATACTCAAATCTGTTAAGACATTTGAAGTATAAGGTTTTGCTGAAGAGTACTGATGATGATAATGATTTTATATATATATATATATATATATATATATAATGCTGAGTTGGGATGATGATTAGTGCCAAAAGTTTTTTTTTTCAGTGGTTCATTGATAAAAAGATATTTTAGCAAGCTGGCTTTTTGTCATAAAGTGCTTGATATTGAGATAGAGCATTAGAAGGATTAATGTGGAGAAGTTTGTCACTGAACTGAGCAGAGTCATGTTGACTTCAAAATTTTGTGAAGCACTATGATGATGTCCTCATTCTTCAAGGCTTATTTTTCAATCTAATATATATATATATATATATATATATATATATATGTCACCCACATACAAGCTTGTTTCACTGTATCACAGCTCATCAGTGTGACTAAACATCCACTTGCCTCTGGCCGGGATCGAAACTCGACCGATTTGGTGTCAGTCAGAGTCGCTAACCTCTAAGTCATAGGCACATGAAATCAGAAGGGAAATTTTACCGTTTTATATATAAGCGGCGTATACACATGCCAGTCATTGAAAGAACTCAATTTATTGCTAAAGAGTTATGCATATATCGCCAAAGTGGTAACCTTTTTTCAAATTTTCCTCTCTAGAGTGCTCAATTGTAATATATATATATATATATATATACACACACACACACACAATGGACAATGGGCAAGAAATGTCTGTTAACGATTTTGGTGAGTTTATTCTGTTATCAAACAAACTTGATATTGACTGGGAACTTGTAAAGGAACTTAACCAAAATTGTGTGTAATGTTCTGACATGAAACAGGTTATCTGATATCATGTGAAATTCCCTAAAAGACATAAGATTCACTGTCAGTTCTATTTCTTGAACATGTTTAAACAAAGAAATATACTGTTTAAAATATATATATATATATATATATATATATATATATATATATACCATGAATAAGATAGTAGAGTCAGGTATTCTTTCAATGTGTACATGAAATAAGAGTACCCACAAAGCTGATCCCAGTCGAGATCATAGTCATTGTGAACTCTACAATCCTTTTTTAGCTGTATATTGTGTGTGATTCTCCAGGGCTACATACACTTTTTTTAAAATTTGGAGTTGTGCTTTTCCTAGATATGGAACCCAGTCTGTCCTGATATTTAACCCATAGCTGGGAAGAGAGAGATGGATGCATATCTTTCCCAAGCATTTTTGCTTGTAAGTGAATGTGACAAACTTGTCACTCTCTGTTATACCACATGCACATAATTAAATGCATATCCTTTAGAATAAACATCCACATCCATAAAAATATTTTTGATACATGCTAATATTTAAAATTTATTTTTCTTTCTTTTATGTTTAATGTTTAATTTGGGATTATTACTATTGTTATTGGCTCGGAATGAGAAATTGGAGATCTGAGTTTGAATTCCGGTTGAATTTGTTGCATTCACTTATCTGCAAATACCTTTGGGAAAAGTATTAAGCCATCTCTTCTCCCTCCAATTATGGGTTGAATATCAGGATAGATTGGGTTCTGTAGCTTTGGTTGGCAACTAGTTTACTGCAGAAAGGAATGGCAACCTACTGTGGGAAAATCTTCTGCCTAGTCAGTCATGTCTCAAAAGAGACATGATTGCATATGACAATTAATGGACTGACTATCAATTGATATTGGTTATATAAATATTATAAAGAGAAACTAAATTATTGAATTTCTTATTTAAATTAAAAAGTAGTGAGTATCTTTTGTTCTGATATAAATAATTATAAAGTATTAAACAATATGTAGTTTTCATAGTAATGAATAGTTCAGCTTGCTATTTTACAAGAGGGACTATTGAAGGTTAAAATTTTTCTTTTATTAGGATGTAAGTGTTATACCACATGCACATAATTAAATGCATATCCTTTAGAATAAACATCCATAAAAAATACTTTTGATACATGCCAATATTTATCTACTTGATCAAGTTTGAGTTTTTAACTGCTATTTTGTCATAATGACATTTTAAACTTAATCTAAGTAAATTTTCAAGCAAAAGTCCTACATGGATTCATAATTGGTGTCCATAATCTTAACAACATAAGGTATGCAGATGGTACCTTGTATGATGGTTGACACTAAAGGAAACTACAAGAATTCCTACAGAAGATAGTGAAGGAAAGTGAGAAGGAAGGACTTTGGCATCATTTGCTAGAAGACAGAATGCATGGTTGTTAGCAAAAGGAATGGCCAAGATGTAAATTAAAAATTAGAGATACTGAAATCAAACAAGTACAACAATTGAAATATCTGGGAAGTGCTTTAACAGGAGACAGAAAGTGTGGCACTAAAATCTAAAGGCGCAACGGGATGGCAAAAGATATCTTCTAAAAGCTAAGCAAAGTAGTAAATAGAAAAATTTCATTAGAAACAAAGAAAAGAGTACTGAACTGATATATAATATCAGTCCTTCTCCATGTGGCAGTGAATGCTAGACAATCTACTCACAGATGAAGAATAAAACTTGAAGCAATAGAAATGTAGTTCTACAGAAGGATACTGAGAATATCATGGACTGAATATGTGAGCGATGATGAATTTCTAGAGACAATGGAAACAAAAAATACATACTTAACATCAGGAAGAGATAGTTGAAATTTCCTGGGAACATAATGAGGAAAGAAGGTTTAGAAAATTTGACACTCACAGAACATCGAAGGCAAGTGAGACAGAGGAAAATAATGCATAACCTACCTGGTGAGCTTTAGTCAATGGATGGTGGAGATGCCGAAAAGACAATTTAGTGAGAGCTACAAAGGCCAGGAAATTGTTGAGTCATGATTGTCAATGTCCTGAAGGGACACAGTACATAGAAAATTTCCTCTCAACTTTTGCACTCAACTTTTGTCAACACCAAATTAAGTAAATCTGAGAAAAAAAAATTCTGATTGAAAGCAGAAAGGCAACTGTAATGTAAACATTAGTGGGAATATATAGCTTCATCTAAAAGGAAATGATTCTGTAGGAGACCATAATCAATGCTATATCAACATTTATCAATCTGTCAATGACTTCATTTGCAGTACAAAAGTTTATTCTCCTACTGAAGGTGACTCGGATCCCTGAACAATAGCGTGTTTGAATTTAATAGGTGTGTTGTCATATCCTGCTAAGGCAACTGAAAACAACTTTGAATGAAAGTAACTATAAGGATACAGTAATTGAGAGGCCTAAAAAAAAAATTGCAGTAAAAAAGAAAGTAATATTAATAAGGCAGAGAGCTAAAGGTTAAGCAGGCAAAGCATTGTGGGAATGTAAATCTTGTAATAATCAACATAGGGATATTTTTTATCAATATTACATTTTGGGAGAGGAGTGTTTAAATTAAAGCTGCAAATAAATTAACTGTGCCTATCTATACAATTTCAATCTCTGTATTGCTTCAAGGTTGATAAAGATATTTAAAGATTAAGACATTTATTGCAAAAATAATAATTATCTCTAATTTCAAAATGAGGGTCTCTTTAGCAAGGGAGAACACCAACCTGAGCAGAATGAAGAAAAGATAAATAGCTTAAGAGTCACTCAAGATGAAAAGCCAAACCTTTTACAGATCATTGGTGATATCCTACATCTTCTAGTCTAGCAATCTTTACAAAAAATGATTAATATTATGACATAATGTAAATGCAATTATTTTTGAGAGGAAATTTATGAATGTAACTTTAGCACATTTCATTTCTTTTTTTCAATAAGTAATATATATATATTCGTCCTCTAAAGAATAATTGCATTTACACTATTTCATTATTACTCCTTTAAGAAAATGCTGACCATTTTATAAAACTGGGAAAACTCTGTACCTTTTAATAATTTTCTTGCTGTTTATTCACCTATCTTTGCCATTCAACTGCCTACTGTTAATATTTTTGCCTTAGTCTTGACTTATAAACCTTGACATTTCCCTGACGTTTCCAGAAGCTGGGCGTGCAGCCTTTTTGGTGGCAGATGGGGTGAATATCATGTTTAACATCACTCGAGAGTGTGTGAACTTGCGAAACATGGACAACTTAGTGCTGGTGTCAAGCCTCATTCTGAGAAAGTGCTGCCCTATTGACCTGCTGCCTCTTGATAATTTTGAGAGTTTGGTCACCTTTGACACTCCTGTGTCAGACATGCCAAACTCCCCATTACCTGGTGAAGACTCTTCAGGTGAGTTTTGGTAAAATGATTTGGTTAATATTAACATGTCTCTTACTTCCTCACTAATGCCAAGGTTAATATAAGGTTTTATTTTTCTTGGGATGTCACATCTAAGTGTACTCTCAGATCATTTCAATCATTTCACCCCTATCATGGGGATAATGCCACTAAGAGACAAGGAGTTTACTGGGAGTGAAAGAGAATGAAAAGACTTCAATAGAAAGAACTGTAAAACTCAATCTTAAACAGGAAACGAGGAATAAACCTCTTCTCCTGTTTAAAAGGCAAGGAAGCAGTGTGAACTGTTGGTGATAGGCAGACCTATTTCCTCCTAGTTGGAAAAAAATTAAGAGTTTAAATTAAAAAAAAATAAGTCAATAAAATTTCTGAGTTTAGGCATTAAAAAGTGTAGTTAAACTAAAATCACCTGTGATTCAAAAGTATATATTCAAGTAGTGTTTCTGCTATTCCTTAATTAATTTTAATCACTTATTTAGATTTTTAACATAGTTAAAGTTGTGTTGTTTTCTAAAATTTAGTCAATTTATTTTACTTTTAAACACAGGAGAGCAGAAAAAAGTTAAAGATAATTTATAGTTTTATTTCTTTCTCTCTCTCTCTCTCTCTTTATATATATATATATATATATATATTTTCCATTTTTAAACGAGTTATTATGTGAATTTTAAACAGGTTATTACGAAATTTTTATGACTAAATGTATCCACACTAAGAAATACCTCTCAAATTCATACAACTATGGATAAAAACACCATAATTCGTTTTAATTTAAAAATTGCATGTTCAAAAATTCCCTGCAATGTAAGCGTTCAAATAAAACACTGTTACAAGAGCGTTCTTAAAAAGAAAAATGGTAAACGGTGAAATCAGTTATTAAAAAAAAACTCAGACACTCCTGTGTGCCTGGCTTCGAACGTGATTGAGTTGGAAAGATTGTTGTCAATTATGGTGTGGATCTTACCAACAGATTTGGAAGTTCTTTTCTTACCAGAACGATCAGAGTGAGTTTCCTGAACTGCTGTACCTTTGTAATTAGTTTAAGACATGCCTAACTCTTTCTGAATACTCTGCATTGTCCTCAGATTGACACCCAAACATTCTGAAATGCTCACATTGGAGTTTCCAGTGAAAATGCCAAGTGGTACAGCATGTCGTTTCAAATTTCTAGCAAAGTGAATTGTGTCATAGTGATTTTTTTTTCTCAAAGACGGTGCCCAATTGACCCTACTATACTGCACAGTTGACAAAAACAAACAACACACGTGTGGAGTTTAAAGTATAAAATGGCAACAATTTACCATATCATGCTTTGTATTTCTAAAAAAGTAAGGGACTTTCTATTTTTTTAATCTGGTAGATTCTATTACTTAAACATTATTTTTAGTGGATACCCATATTTGAGTAGATGCTCTGTTTATTTATTATACAGTAAATTTATTCATTTTTGTCTACCAGCCTGAATATTTGAGATATTAAAGAAAAATGTGCACTCCGGTAGGATAAGCTATTACTAGATTTAATGTGCTTGCATCTGACCAAATATTGGTATCCACTATAAATAATATATATATATATATATATTGTATTGCAGTCATTTTCTTACTTACTTTTCTTCCCAGATCACTTTAAGGGTGTGGTGATTGAATTTAATTATTGCTGAAGATCCAGTGATTTTTGCATGTCAACTCAAATTTCTAGCAATTTTCTCAGTATCTTCACAACTCCAGCAACACTGCGGTCTGGGCAATCTTAATTCTTCTTTGAATCTATAAAACATTTAATCTTACCTCTTCTATTTTTGGCACTGTTTCAAGTATGCATAACCCTTACTTTCATGTTCCACACTTTTTATAAATCCTAGGCATGATCCTGATATTTTTTTCTTTTTTCAATACCCTGTGTTAATATCATAGTAATCAATCGATTATATATTACAAGACACAATGTGACTTTGTACATTTATCAGCCACACAACCTGATTGGTTTTTTTCCTTAATATAAGATATTTCATTGTTATAGTAATATGGCCATTATGCATTATGTCATTGTATGACCAGTTTAATGATTTTTTAATTTTTTATTGTGTATTAAATTTTGTTTGTCTATGGATATTTTTATTTTTAACGATTTTATAAAACTGAATAAGGGGTGGCAGTCCTGTACAGCTGGAGATTTATTTTAATTAAAGAGTGTTTATTATAAAAAACATAGCACCAGACAAAAGTGATGGGATTATCTAATATATATATATATATATATATATATATATATATAGATAGATAGATAGATAGATAGAAATATGAAGATTCTTAAATGGAGTTTTTAGAAGAAAATGTTATTTTTAGTGTGAACGTGTTTAAATTGCTGTCTTGCTTTTATTTTTATTTTCTTAATTAAAATAGTAGCAACTTAAATTTTGTATATTTAGGCAACAAATTTTCTTTTAGACATGTCCCATTAAATAAATTGCAAACATTTTGTCTGCTTATTTTTAATAAAATCCGTTTATACTCACAGATAATCTTTCGTATTATTATAAATGAAAGATGTTAGAAATGAGCTGTAACATTGACAGATGTTATCATTAATTTCTAAAGCTACCCAAGTACTTTCAATCTCTTTCCGAGATCATCTTCAGGGGCGTGATTTATGGTAACAAAAAATAACTGCAAAACTGTGTTGCTAAAAATTATTGTAAATTTTTTTTGTTTCAAATATAATGGTTGGCAAATTGCTAGTGTTCATTAGAACGTGAAAATTATCCAAAATGGAATTTTTTTTGCATGTTGCAATGTCATGGTCTTGTACATGTTAAAGCATGAAAAAACTGTTCTTTTTACAAACATTTTAGAACATTACTACAGTATTCATAGCTGATTCTATTAATTAACGGCTTAAGTGTTTTAATGAATATTGCCTCAAGAATCTGTAGTTTGCTTTTGTTGTTTTTTTGGTGTAGGAGAGTTGTGTCATCAGTCATGATTTTTTTATATTGTGTATGTAGACAGGAATTTTGTTGCATATGTTTAGAAATGAATGAATGGTCAGACAAATGTAATGTAAGATGTCTAGTTAATGTAGTTGTTGGCTACCTTGAGAAATTAATGATAATAACATCTGTGAACATTACAACTCATTTCTGATATCTTTCAATTATAATACATGAAAAATTATCTGTGTGTATGAACGATTTTTATTAAAAATAAGCAGACACAATGTTTGCAATTTATTTAATGTGACATATATGCTTCTATGTGTAAAATAAAGGTTAAAAATAATGGAAGTATTATTAATAAAAAAGAAAGTCAACACTCAATAATATCAATTATGAACACAGCCACAATGTGCTGACTGTGTTTGGAAAATAAAACAATCCTATGCACTTTCTTCCCCAACAGCTACAATCTCCAGGAGTTTAAATGTAAGGTCAATAAACACCTCCTAACACACTAACTCACATCCATTCTCTCAAACACTCTTCCCATCTACCCAACCCTCATCCTCGGTATCCTTACTCGTCTATCATCCTCCTTCTGACATTTCCTATATCTAACCACTCTTTCTCATCACTTTCCCCTATGTAACCCCCTAACCACTCTTTCTCATCACTTTCCCCTATGTAACCCCCTAACCACTCTTTCTCATCACTTTCCCCTATGTAACCCCCTAACCACTCTTTCTCATCACTTTCCCCTATGTAACCCCCTGCGCAATAGTGGCAGTGGAATGCCTTGCTTGTGGTGAAATGATTTTTAAAAAAAAAAACAACTCTAGATACATACACAAAACAATCTATACATTTAATTAAATATAAAAATAAAATTAATTTTTGATAATGGCTAAAAGTATAGCTAAAAGCACTTAGATATGTAACACATTTGTACAATTTTTAATAAGTTATGTCCTTAAAATAAAAATATTATAAGAGCACATGAAATATTATGTAAAAAACTTAACCACAACACCTTGTCAGTCATTTTTAATGAAACCTATATATATATATATATATATATATATATATATATATATATATAGGATGTGCATTTTGGTGCAGTGGATATAGGGTTGGAATGAAAAATTGGGGAGCTGAATTTGAATTTCAGTTGAATTTTTTGTATTCACTTACACGCAAATACCCTTGGGAAAGGTTTTAATCCGTCTATTCCTTTCAGTTATGGGCTAAATAACAGGGCAGATTGTGTTCTATAGCCTTGGCTGGCAACCAGTCTACCGCAGAAAGCAATGGCAACCTCTTACGGGATAATCTTCTGCTCAGTAAGTCATGTCTATTTCGAGACATGATCACCCAAGCATGTATTACGTATAGCACTTAACTGACTGATATATATATATAAAATTTTGAGAATAACAGGATAAAATATGTGCTCCAAAAATGTGCAGGTAGATACATCCCTGGCTGGGTAGTACAGTCTCAGGCTCATTGGTAAAAGGACCAACAAGAAAAGATATCCCTAGACATAGAAAGTGAAACAGGAACACTTTATTGATATAAATTTAATAAAATGGTTCATTTTACAATTCTATGAAGGTTACCGGGATCAACAGACCCAAATAAGGTCAAAGGGCACAATGGCCAAAACATTAAGATACAAACAATAAAGATGTGGAGATTAGTCAGACTGAAAATAATTCATAATGAACTCTTTACTATGGTACTCAGACTTTTTGAATTAAAGACTGATGAAAAGGTCCCATCAATTTACTGTTGAGTTGGCTAGATGTAACCATAAATTCTATGCTTTCTTCCGACTCTGTGCTTTTATTTTTTAATCTTCAAAAATTGAAATGCAATGTCAGTTGCTATCCTGATTACTCTTTTGTTTTTGCTCCTTAGTAATGTTTTTAACTCTTCCACATCCAGTAACCCCCCTTGTGTCTTAGTGGCTTTACTTCCTTGCTTGGGTTGAACTCAATTTAGAAAAAATATATACCAGCTGTCATCTGTGCTTTATGAGGCCATACATTATGATGATGGAACACTAAAACATTGGGTCTCTTTTTTTATCAAAACTATTTACATGCTCTAAATACTGATAATTTATGCCTGCTGTTGGTTGTTTGGTTGTTTTTGTTTAGCAGCATATCAACCTCTGTAGGTCAATTCAATGCCAAAATTAACATTTTGTATGCAATTCATTTTATTTTTGGAGATAATAATGGTTTATTGATAAAAGTCTCATTAATTAACCCATAGCTAAAAAATGGTGGGGGGCTTCATACCTTTCCCAAGGGTATTTGTGCATAAGGGAATTGGAACTCGGCTCTCCTATTAACAATTCTGAGCCATTATCCATTATGCTACCCACAACTTGAAGCTTGCAGCACCTAGTATTCCCAAGCAGTCACTATCTAGATACTGACAGGTGCAATGTTGCTTAACTTTGGTGATTGAATGCAAACCAGTTTTCAACATGATGTAGCCATAAGCCTCCATTCATTGCTTTATATTCTAGTGATAAATTATAATCTCTTTGGTGGAATGTTTGTTTTGGCTGGCAAAAAACAATAAATAAATATGTACCTTATCTTTCAAATAAGTCACAAATCTGCACCTGTGATTTATCTGAAACTTCATCCCCTATTCAATAAATTCAAGTTATTTATACATTGGTTAGAAAAGAATAGCATTTCCACTCTGGCATAAAAATTGTTAAAAAAAAGAAAGATATAAAACCAAACATATCAGGTCATTGTATGTAAAGTGCAAATTTTGAATATAAAAAAAATATTTTTAAAATTTGTTAAATTAGAATTTATTAATTCATATAAACCCCCATCATAATCAATAATCGCCTTTCAATAACTAACATGATTCATAATAAAGGACAATATCCTAGTGATAGTGAATTTGGTGGCATAGTAATTGGGAGTTCAATCCCTGGGCTGGGTAGTACAGTCTAAGACTCAGTGGAAACAGGACTAGCAAAATGAGATATTCCTCAACATGGAAAGTGGAATGAGAATACCTTATCTCTATAGATTAAATAAGTGGTTCAGTTTAAAATTCTCTGAAGTTTACCTGGATCAAAAGATCTGAATAAAGTTGAAGGGTAGAATGGCCAAAAAATTGAGATACAAACAACAAAGACAAGGAGATTAGACAGACTGTAAATAATTCATAATACAGTTTTTGTAAAAAAAACTTTTAGACAATGGAGAGAGAGAGAGAGGTTTTCATTTTTTCATGCATTTTATGAATTAATGAATCAAAATGATTTTGTCATTTCTACAAAGTGTGGTAATCAGATAGAACAAGATCTACAGAATAGGGAGAGTTTGGAATTTTGTTCACTTCTGACATCTTTAATCTTTTCAGCTGCCATCTGTGCTTTATGAAGTCATGCATTATCATGATGGAACACTAAAACATTGGGTATCTTTTTTGCCAAAACTATTTAAATGCTCTAAATGCTGACAATTTATGTCTGCTGTGATTATAGCAAACTGTTTATTTCACTTTTAAATTTATTATTAGGAAAATTATCTAGAGGATTAAACCATTACTTCAAGAATCTGGTGGTATAATAATTGTGAGTTCAATCACCAGTCTGAGTAGTACAGGAATTTTTCCTGATTGCATGTATGTTTGTGCTTAGCAGTGAGAGTGGAATGAATAAAACCTAAGGATCAAAACAACTGTTCAACAGCTTTTATTTCTGATTGAAAAAGAGTGCAAAAGTAGTATTCTGCAAGAAAAAAAAACCTCTTGAGTAGATGTTCTTGTTGAAAAAGATTTCTTCACTAGTTCCCACAAGAGGAATAAGAAATCTGAGTGAAAATGTTAGGAGAGGCCTCATCTTGTGCAGCAAGGATTGTGTATAGTTTTCTTTCAGGAAGTGTCTCAAAGGGAGATTTCTCTGCCAGTTCCCATGGGAAGAATGAGAAATCTGAGCTAAATTGCCAGGACAGGCCTCGTCTTCTGCAACAAGGGTTGTGTGTAGCCCTTTGAGCTGAGCTTGAATATAGAGGCTGCTGAAAATGAAGAGTGGAAAGAGACCAAATAGGGCTTGGTCAGTGCTTTTATATGTTCTGAGACTTCTAGTTGTATGCTACTGGTTGTTTCTTTTGCTGCTGTTGCTACTGCTGAATTGAGAAAAGTAAGGAAACCCTCACATGCTACAATAGCTAACAAGTGAAATAGTTTATATAATGGTGGAAATAGAACTAGCAATAACTGAACAGTACTAAAAAAAAAAAGAGAGAGAGAGAGAGATAGCAAAATGAGAATGATCTGTCTCCATAGATTAAATATAGGGTTTATTTCACTCTATTTTATCTTCTGCCTTTAAAATACTTTTTTAGTTAATCAAAATTTTGTAGGTATGCATCACAAATTTATATTTGATTTCCACTTATTATTTTTTCTTTCCTTTTTATGTGATGTAAATTTGGTAGAAAAATGCATGAAATAAGAAATTTAAAAAAAATTTCTATAAGAAAATTTGTCTTATGAAGAGCATGAAGATGACCAAAAGAATAATTTCTTTTTAAACTTGGGCTTAAAATTCCCTCAAGTTTTTCTCTGTTAAAATTAGGTAATTCTTCCCCCAAAATGTCGTGCTTTGCTTCTTTTAAACAAATATGAAAAAGTGTTATTGTAAACATGTTATTTCATGAAAAAAAAAATCAAAAACTAAAAACAAACCTCTTGTATGGAGTATAGGTGAGAGGTTATGACTGCTGTTATTCAAACTCCTTATAAGTACTCACTAACACAGCACATCTCTACTCATTGCTGCATGCACAAACTATGGACTGTTATTCTTGAGCTGTGAAAAAAGCTGTTTTAAATCCAGAGGTAAATATGTGATTTCAATTAATATTTTAAAAGTTATTTTTAATCTTTAAATAGAAGGCATTAAATAGAACAATTGTATGTCAAAGACGCTTATATTAGAAAATAAGTTCAGACAAGTTTTGAAATGTGGTCTGTTCCACTAACTATAACAATGCAGATACCATTTCCACTGAGAATAGTTGATGACCTGCAGTCATTAGAATAAAATATATGTGCTTAGCAGAATCAGTCATTTACTGTTTAAAAAAAAAAAACTTCCAAGGTATGTGTTCTTTGCTAGAACATTATGTAGTTCTAGATCTAGTAGCAGCTGTAAAAGTTTTGAAAATTTTATAGCAGTGGAATAGCATCTGAAAATCAGTGTTTGTAAATATTACCTCAGAAAAAAAAGTCACAATATAAACATTATATATTATATGGTAGTCATTGTATTTTGGGGTTGAATTGATTTCTTTTTTTTGATTTCATTTCTTTTCCTTTCTTTTTTCTTCCATTTCTTTTTTTTCTTCCATTTCTTTTTTTTTTCTTGCATTTCTTTTTTTTTCTTGCATTTCTTTTTCTTTTTTTTCTTGCATTTCTTTTTCTATTTCTTTTTTCTTCCTTCCATTTTTTCTTTTTTCTTCCTTCCATTTTTTTCTTTTTTTCTTCCATTTCTTTTCCTTTTTATTTCTTCCTTTTCTTTTCTTCCTTTTCTTTTTCTTTCCTTCTTCCATTTCTTTTTTTCTCATTTTTTCCCCCTCTGTTTCTTTCCTTTTTTTCCATTTTTTCTTTTCTTTTTTTTTTTTGAAATGTGAAATTATAGCATATACATAAATGTGAAACTTTCTTCCTCAGTTTCAATTCCTTCCCAAATATACTGTTTGTGTTTTTTCTTTCTTACTCTTTATAAATTATGTAAAATATTATATATAAAATAATAATTAAATAATTTAAATTAAAATAAAATAAAATTTTTAATAAATGGAAATTGTTTGAATTGACTTGTCCAATAAGTGGATATTTTAGGAAGAAATAATTTTTATAGATTAGCATTATAATGTGACAGGATTACAGCCATTTCATGTTGAAACACCAGTTCTTGTATGATTACTGACATTAAGCAATGTCAAGCATGGCCAGTACCTAGATGGGTGAGCACTTGAGAATACCAGGTGCTGTAAGCTTTGATGCTAGTGTAATGAATAACAACATTGAGTGATAAAACAGAGAGCAGAGTTCCAATTCTAGTTAGGTTTGTTGTATTCCCTTACATGCAAAAGACCACTTCTTTCCCCAGTTATGGGTTAATTAGCATCATTAAATCTTTATTATCATCAAAAAGAATTCTTAGAAACTAAAAATATTTTCAGATTTTAAATAACTTGTAAAAAGTTGATAAAACATAATAAACAAATTCAATCAGTTGAGACATTTGTCATAATTGAAAGATATTGATTCCTTTCTTATCTTTTTATTTTATTTGTGTAGAAGGTGGGTCTTGTTCAGAATATAAATACAGTGTCAAATCAATCCCTGACTTTTTTAAACAGTTAGTTTTACTTAGTTTTCACACTAATTAAATAGACTTGTCCACTTGCAAAAAATAGTAAAAAGTTAAAGTTTGAATTTGTGCTTATATCATTGATGTCTAATAAAAACTGATATTAGTCACTTTTTTATTTTTTTAATCATTTTTTGGAAGGGGGTCTTTTTGGGGGGTCACTTGCACAAACAGTGGAAGATAATAATTACATGAAGAACAAATGGATATATACTAATTTATTAATTTATTTAAATTTGAAAATATTACGATGTGATATCCCAAAATGTACTTTATTGAACTCTGACAGAGAAATGAGGGAGATGAAGTGTGGAGATGGAGATTTGACATTTTTAAATAAAAACAAGGTATCGTTAACTCTTTAAAAAATTGGGGATCAATTTTACACTGTATTTATATTATGAAACGGCCCCTCACTTCTAAATTGATAATTAATTTATTAGTTATTTCTATTTTTTATATATTATTTTATTTATACTTTTTGTATTAGTTTCTTTGACTGTTTTTTGTTTCTTCACTAAAAGGACACATCTTCTGGAAATTTACCTTTTAAAGAAATACTGAGACCTACATTTTGCAAAGACTTGAGAAAGGAAGGCTTGGAGAATCTGATACTCACAGGTCAAATAGAGGGAAAGAGAGAAAGGGGAAAGCAGTGGGATAACATATTTGACAGGCATGAGCAGGTGGATGGCAGAGCGAGGTTTGGGTGGGGTAACAGAAGAAATCCTGCTGAAAGCTACCAGGGATAGGGAAACATGGAAGGCCATGATGCCTATGTTCTGAAGGGACATGGCACATAGAAGAAGAAGAGAGCTACATTTATCAGTGGCTATATATTTTCATCTAATCAGTCTCATCTTATCAAACAGGCTATTTATTTAGGGACTTCCCCCTAGAGAGAATTGGTTTAATAGAAGCCTGCCACCTAACAAAACTAGCCCCCTGGCCTTCTGTTGCCAAATTTTCACTTCCTTATTTTTTCTTCTTTATTATCTTAGTATTTGTACTAAATTGGTGGTGATGGGGGCTGGGAAGCAATAGCCTTGTTTAAAGATTGTATATTTGTTTTTCAAGGACCTCACTATCTGTTGATTGTTGACCCAGTCAGCAAAAAGTTGTGAGTCATAAGGTCCTAAGGGAAAAATCTGAAATAACTGAAAAAAAAAGTTACAATGACTAATGATTTCTTTTTAATTTATTTAAATTGGATAGTTTACCTTAAATATATTTCTTGTCAATTTCCTGGTGAAAGTTTTTGGACACATTTATGGTTCCATGGATTTAACCATCTTGGAGAGTGGAGAACTTATCTACCTACTGGGATTTTATATTTTGTTATAAAAATAAAAAAAAATACTTTGTCTCATAAAAGCAACAATTAGAATTAAGACCATTTTATGATTTCTTATGAAGATAATCTAAATAATGTAGTTTGTTTCTTTTTTATTTCCATATATTTTTCTACATTGGAAAAAGAAATGTTGAAGGTAGAACATAAAAAGAAAAATACAGTGCCTATTATTGGTTGTTTATGTTTGTAAAATTAACTGTTTTATGTATCAATGGTTTTGTTGTTGCTATAAATTTTTTTTTCTGTAAAAGACCGTGATATTTTCTGAAACAAAATATACATTGCTATCTTCAGAAAAACATTATTTTACTAGGTAACCTGAATAATAAAGCAAAGAATTTCTACAAATTTAATATTTTGAGTATAGCCACAACTTTAATTATCATTTTCATATATATTAGTCAAATTTAGTATCTATCTTATTTAAATGAAAAAGTTTATTGTTATTATATGGTATAAACCAAAGTGTTTGAACTAATATGAAACTGGTTGGTGGTAAACAGCTAACTGAAAAATAGAAGGAAGCCTTTTATTTCTCTATTGCATTTATGAATATTGAAAAAAAATGAAGCATATTTTTTGAATTTCTTTATGAATATTGAAAAAAAAGGATTGTTTTTTAATTTATGGATATTAAAAAAAAACGTTGCACTTTTAAAAAGTACCTTTATGGATATTAAAATGGATGCATTTTTAAAAAAGTACCTTTGTAGATATGAAACTAAACCTAAACTTAAATAATCAGATTCATGACCCATTCATCAATTACAATTTACTCATTCACCATGAGAACTCATCCATTGTCATTCAATCAGACATTTACCACAATACTACATATTCACAGGGAACCTACAAAAATACCTGTGAAGTAAAAAATGTCTTTTTTTTTCTTTTTTTGTTTTCTTACAAAATTAATTACAAATATGTTATTATGAAATGAGGGGGAGGGGATGAACCAAAAATGAGACTAAAATATAGCAAAACAGTTTAACTAAAAAATAATGTTAGTAGGACCCGTCTACCTCATGAAAATAAGTGGCCACTGTATTCTGCCCATAAGCCAATCTGGATAGGAACGATTGCAAAATACTTCCCCATTCCCAATTTATAGACAGAAGCACACAAATGCATGCTGGGATTTCTCCCTAGCCAATAAAACTGGCCACTTGTTGGTTTCATATGACTCAATTCCTGTCTGTCTTGTCTTGAAGTCAAAACACTACGTTCACTTATCCAAATTTGCTCTTGTGTATCAAATCCCAATTCTTAGTTTGTGAACTTTTTGCCATATTACTGTTGCTTTGTCTTGTATATATTGTTTGCTTGCTTTATATTATTTTTTGATTTGTTCTTTTCTTTTTCTTGTTAATGTAATTGTTTATTGCAAAACTGTCAGATCTGTTTGTTGGGCAGTTCTGCTATCTATTTACATTTATACATGTCCACTCACTCACTCACTCTACAATTTTTTATATGAATATTTCACTGTATAATGCTTAATTTATGCAATGAATATTCACCACAGAATTAAGTGCATTGACAAGGAACAAGATTATATTGAAAAATATTCACTGGTAAATGTCTTTTTTTTTATTACACTTATGACTTGACAGAGCATGTGAGGAATGAATAAGTTTTCATGAAAATGGAAGCAAAAAGAATGTATACTTAGAATGAGAAATACAGTTGAAATATTTGGTCCGCATAATGAAGAAAAAGAGCTTGGAGAATTTGACACTCACAAAACATATTGAAGAGGGGCAGAAAGAAATGGGAAACTTATCTAACAAGCTTGTGTGAATGGATGGTAAAACAGGGTAGAGGATGGACAATAAGAAGATAAATTTTGCTAAGTGCTACAAAGGATAGGAAGTTGTGTAAAATCTTGATTACCCACGTCCTGAAGGGACATGGCATATAGAAGATGATATTCTAAGAGAGTTAGTTTTATTGTTTCTAACTTTTCATTAAATTTCACTGGATGCTGAATATAGGTTCAGCTTGGGTTTGTTTCAGGTGTAAATACCCTTAGGAAAGGTTATGTTTCCATCTCCTCCCCCAGATATGGGTTAAATAGTGGAACTTTATCTGAAAAAAAATATTGTTATTCTCAAAAGAATTGTTAATGCAGTATTCACTTGCAATAAAAAATTTTTTTCTTACAATTCAAAATGTGTTTCAGCTTTAAATAACCTATAAAGGGGTTGATAAATCATAAAAAAATCAAACAAATAACAGGTTAGACTATGTTCTCTAATCTTAGGTAGGATCCAGTCAAGGACAACTCTATGCAGAAGGCAATAGGGATTCAACTAAATTTCCCAAGAAGTCATGGTAATTCCAAGATAAGGAAAGAGTCTGTAGAGAGCTATGATTGCTTATAACCAGAAGAAACATGGCATTAAAAAAATCAGAAATTTGTGATAAAGACCAACTAAAATTAAAATAAAAGAGATAATAATCAAAATTATATAATAACTGACAATACTTCATCTAAGAAATTTAAATACTAGTGTAACTAATACTTTTAGTATAATATAAAAAGATGGCAGCATAGTGATAGGTAGGTACGGAATTTTTGACTAGATTTGAATCACTACTCCTGGTTAGTCTATGTAGCATAATTGGTAATGCAGCTGCTATGGAAATATAAACTGTGTCACTCTTTCTGTTTCTTGTTAAAACACTTCCAAGATATTTCAGTTGTTGTACTTGTTTGATTTCGGTATCTGCAATATTTGCATGTTGGCCGTTCCTTTAGTTAATAACCATGCATTCTGTCTTTTAGTAATTGATGCCAAAGTCCTTCCTTCTCACTTTCCTTCACTATCTTCTGTAGGAGTTCTTGTAGTTTCCTTTAGTATCAGCCACCATATAATGCGCTATCTGCATACCTTATATTGTTAAGATTATGGACACCAATAATGAATCCAGGTAGGACTTTTACTTGAAAATTCACTTAGATTAAGTTTAAATGGTCACTGTGGAAAAAAAAACAGTTAAAAAATCAAACTTGGTAGATTAACAACCTATGTAACAACTTTTTAAACCTGCAATAGTCCCTCTTGTAAAATAGCAAGCTAAACTATTTCTTAGTATGAAAAGTGTATATTGTTTAATACTTTATAAGTATTTATATCAGAATAAAAATCCTCCGTATTTTTTAATTCAAATAAGAAATTCAATAGTTTAGTTTATATTTATAATATTTATATAACTACCATCAATTAATAGTCAGCTAAGTGCCACATGCAATACACACTTGGGTGATCATGTCTTTTTGATCCATAACTGACTGGGCAAAAGATTTTCCTGTTGTAGGTTGCCATTTCTTTCTGCAGTAGACTGGTTGCCAACCAAGGCTATAGAATCCAATCTGACCTGCTATTAAACCCATAGCTGGAGGGAGAAGAGTTGGATTAATATATTTCCCAAGGATATTTTGTGCATAATGAATGCAACAAATTTAACTGGAATTTGAACTCTGCTCTCTGAATTCTCATTCCAAGTTAATATACATTGCACCACAACACAGTCCTGCTATTCAGCCTATATTTGGGATAAAAAGAGATGGATTTATACCTTTCCAAGGGGTATTTGTATGAAAGTCAATGCAATGAACTTGAATTTAAACTTGGTTCATCGGTTTCTCTTTTTAACTTAGTAACCATTAAGCTATACACACATTCAAATCCATGCTGTTTATTTAAGATTTTTGAAATGATGATCTGAGAATCGGGATTCAAAATATCAGGAATGAAGAAGAAAGATATACTGATTAAAAAAATTCCATCAATTATCTATTCGAGATAGTTTTGAAAAAAGGAGTCGGCCGTAGATGGGATCATTGAATCAATGTGAATGATTCTTTAGATGTATAGTATGTACTTTGTCAGGGCGACATACAGTTTTGAATTCAGAATTTTCCTTCTCCTAGACTGACTGCTACCAAAGGCTATAGTACCCAGTCTGCTCTGCTGTTTATCCATAGCTGAGGGAAGAAGAGATGAATTAATACCTTTCCCAAGAGTATAAGCATGTAAGTGTTATGGTGAAACACACCTATTCCTCAGATAATGGACTCTCCCTCCTATATTAATAAGAGTTGAAAATTCTTGGAAAGTTCTTAGAAGTTCTAGAGAGTTCTTTAGAGTTCTATTGGAGTTCTGTAGAACTACTAGTTAGTTCCTGTTTGGACATGGTTGGACTAAGGCAGTTGATATTAGTTGGCAGTTAGCCAAATACTAAGGAGTCAGCTTTCAGTGGAAGATTACCAAGTTCCTAACATTTTGGATGTGTTAAGTCAATTAGAAACTGACATAGCATGATTATAACCTTCAGTGCGAAACTACTCCACAACAGTAAGTGAATGTAATGAACTCAGGTGGAATTCGAATTAGTGTTCTGATTGCTCAGTTCAAGCTGCAATCCGTGACTCTTCCAGGTCTTCTTTTAAAACATCTTTATTTGATGAAAATCTGACCGAAAATCCCTGTGTTCTTTCTGTAGCCAATAAAATGAAAGATTAAAACTGCCATCATGTGTCCAAAGATTTCATAATAAAAGATAAATTTAAAACAAAAAAAAAACAAGAAAAAATCTAGGATGATTTAGGGCAGTGGTTTTCAGTTTTTTTTTGGCTGTGCTCCACCTTAGCATCTCTAAAATCCTAATGCAATCCTCCCACATGATGTATAATTCTTATTATTCAAAAGTGAACTCCTGTTCACATGGATGAAGCCTAAAATGCTATTAATTTGGTCTAAACAAGCTTCCAAAGAACATGACATCTATGAAAGAGAAAAATAAAAAAACAACAACAAAGAAATAATAGTACCTTTTATAAATAAGAGGTACTATGCTTCCTTGTACCTTTGTATACTCTCACAAGTTTCAATGGGACTTGAGACTGCATATATGCAATACCATGATCATTTAATTTTAGAATTTACAGTATTTATAAAAATGTTATTACTAACATTATTACTAATTATTGCTATATATATATGTATATATATATATATATATATATAGGAAAAACTACTAAAAAGTTGTAAGTTAACAGTATTTATTTATTTCTATTATATATATATATATATATATTTGATATTTCAGACCGGCCTCGGCCTTTCATCAGAAACCAGTATACGTGGATTATCATTATGCTATATATATATATATATATATATATATATATATATATGCAAGTTTCATTAAAAATGAAAGACAAGGTGCTTAGTTTTTTATATAATTTTTCGAGTTATTTAAAACTTTTTCTTTTCTGAAAAAAAAAAGAAAGAATTATGCAAAAAATTATATAAAACATGTTAACTATACCACCTATCCATCACCTTTTATGAAACTTGCATAAAAGAGATATTGCTGCCTAAATACACAATATATATATATATATATATATATAGTCATCCGCAGACAGATCTGTTTTGCTGTATCACAGCTCATCAGTACGGCTTAGACTCTGATCGCTTCCTAACCCAGGATCGAAACCTGACCGAAACAGCCTCAGTCGGCGGTTCTACCCCTAGGCCACGAGCATCCAGTAGAAGAAGGCAGGCTTTTTAGCGTGTATAAACATGCCCAATAGCTAGAGTGCTCCAATTCATTATTGAATGAGCGATGCGTATATGCCAGAGTAGCTACTGTTTACAAAGTCTCCCACTCTTCCAGAGTGCTCAATCAGGGTGTGAGAACACTACAGTGTTCATAGCATTTACTTTTTAACAGTTCTTGAGACATAGTAGAGCAATATTTGTAGTAATATTCTTATTATTGGAGTTTATAATAAAATCATTTTTCTTTTTACTACACAAGAACTGTCATTTTTGGTGCATTATATCCAGAACCTCATCAAGCAATATACACTGATGAGGTGCTGGATATAATGCACCAAAACACGATAGCTCTTCTGTACCAAAAAAAAAATGTTCTTATTATAAACTTCTAGTAATAAGAATATTATTACATATATATAGTACATGTATAATTTACACATGTACTTACATACATATTTTTCTATATGCATACTGTATATGCAATGTATGTACTAACTCACATGCACTCATACTCACACAGACTCACTAGAAAAAAAACTCACTGTTAACTCATTCTTGAATTGGCCCATATTGAGAACCACAGGTTTAGAGGTTCTTATGAGTATGCAAAAGCTTTTATCAAAATCTTTCAATGAATGCTGTAACAGTCTGTTGTATGATTGTTACATTATTGCATTATTAGAAATGTTATTCAGATTGAAGATTGCACTGTATAGTGGTTATTAATATTGTTTTTTGATCTCATATCAACCTGTGATAATTGAAGAATTTACTGCTCCAAAAAATTATGATTATAAATGCAACATATCTTTTAGCTGAAACATGTTTTATTATTTTATTAGTTTTACTCCATTTTATTATTGTTTTTATTACAACACTGCAGACTATTACAAGGTAATCAAAACAAAGATAGTGGAGGGATGCAGAAGATGATTATCTCCCTTTTTGCAGGATGAATTTACTAACGTTTTAAGTGGCTCTGATGTTTATGTGATAACCTGTGGTTGTTGGTAGGTTTTTGGTTAGTTCTTTAAAATACAAGATGTGGCAGTCAGTATTGGTTTGGTGAACAAGTGAAAGCTATGCATCCTAAATAAGGAATATAAAATAAAAGTATCAGGTAGGCTGACCCCTTCCCTCTTTTGAACATGACAAGTAATACCTTCTAAATATTTATCCATTCACAGACTGCTTGCTTTTTTTCATATGTGATAAATATAGATATATTTGTACATAACATATTGTATGATGTATTTGTATATTCCAGTACTGTATGAAAAATTTTTTCCAGGATAATATGTTTTTGAAATTAGTTTCTTTGAATTATTCTAGTCCTTTCCATTGTGTTATTAATGCCTAATATGGGCCTTGGAGAGTGAAACAAGCCAAGATATTTCTTCTCATTTTCTAAGCAGCTCACCTCACCATTTTGCTGTGTAAGTCAGATTGAACTGTTTCTTCAGAAATCAAATTTTAAGGGTACTGTCACAGCTGAGAAAAAGGGCCATGGAGGAAAAAATATTTGTATGTTCTCGTGCTGTATACAAAATGTTTTCAGGCACAAAACCTTTTTGGAATCATTTTCTTTCTGTTATTCTGTTTATTTTGTCATTTTAAGGTGTTCGCATATCATGGATAGACTAATGTCTAAAGTGGGTATTGGAGAGTGGAGAAACACAAGATATTTCTTCTGTCTTTCTCAGCAACCCTATTAACCCTCTAGGGCCATTCGTATCATATTTGATACAGTATTTCCCTATAAGGAAACATTTGGTATTTCCCTATAAGGAAACATTTGGTATTCATTGACTGAGCAGTCAGTACTGCTTTCATTTGAAATTTATAAAATATTTCTCTTAAAAAAATTTTCAGGAAAATATTTCTTTCAAGGCTTGTTTTCATCTGTATCAAATATGATACGAATGGCCCTCGAGGGTTAATGGTATAAAGATAAAAAAACAACCTATGGTCAAATGACTATAAATTCATAATTTATATTCTGTTTAATCATCAAAGCTTCTGTGGCTAAAGTGATAAGGCAATGAATTGGATGCAAGTACATGTCTTGTTACAATCTCTATTTCTGTTTGTGTATTGATTTAGTGTTGTAATAAAAACCACTAATAAAAAAAAGTAAAATTATTAATAAAAATAGTAACCTAAATATTGTAAAAATATCTTAAATTATTTTTTTACTTCTATTTTCAGCTTATGTGTGTCAATTGTTTTTTTTCCTTTCTTGTTTTCAAGTGAAGTAATTTATTAATAAATGATTTAAATTTTCATAGGACAAATCTGTCTCATTGTTTGATTTGTAATTAAATTGTGTGTTCTCCAATTTAAGTCAAGATGCAACCCAACTTTGACACAGATACCTGGGAGAAAGCAGACGTCCTGGACAAAGGAGTCACCTTACAATGCTATGAAGAAGAAAGTGAAGATGCCATGAAAGACCAGAAGGATGAAATAATTAAGGTAACTATTTCAATCTGTTGAACCGTTTCAGATTTTGTCATTTGTATTGCATGGAGGGCTGTAGTTGAAAAACTTTAGACATTTTCAAATTAAGACTTACAGCTATATCATGTTGAAACACCAGTTCTTGTAGGATCAGTGAAATTAAACAAAGTTGAGCCTGGTCAATACCCAGTTGGTTGACTGCTTGGGAATATCAGGTACTGTAACATTAGATGTACGTGTGGTGTAATGGATAATGGCTCAGAATTGGAAAATAGAGAGTTGGGTTGTAATTCTGGCCAGTTTGATTTATATTCATTTATGTGCAAATACCCTTGGGAAACCACCATGTTGAAAGGTCAGTTATTTGACTTCTACAAATGGCTGGGAGGTACGCAAAAATAATTTTTTGGAATGAAGAATATAACTCGGGTTAAAAATGTAACCATGATTTGGTGTATATATGATGTGTTGTATGCAGTAGTTTTAACCCTTCCCACTACTTTTATAATCTCATGATACTGAGATCTTCTTTTGGAGTTTTCAACCTCTGTTAGTAATAATTTAAATTTCTAAATTCTGGTCTCTAAGGATTGCACAAGGTCTTTGCAAGCAATGTAGATTCCAGTAGCAGTAATGTAAGGACTGTAAGTTGTCTAAACCTCTAGCTTATATGGAGTCCTGCATCTAGCACGTGTAGGGTTCACCAAATTCTGTAGTTCGATTATCTCCCACCCTTAGCATCAACCTTTTTCTAAAATCCCTTATTTTCAAAATATGTTTATTTAAGTAATTTTCAAAATTTAGGGATTGTCCAGCCATCTTTTGAGATTGGTCAGAGGAATCAAGCTGCCCTTTAACTCCCTTCATTTTTCATCATCTATGATTGCTTTATATGGGTGGTGCTAATCTCTCTCTCCCCCTTCTACTACCTTCTCAGCATTCAGCCTCTGTCCATTTCCAAAGGCTGGCACAACTGTCTTTGTGATGAATCTAAACTTTTAGAATGCATAGGTGAAAAGTGGATTTCCATTTGTTAATTTCTCTTTATCAGTTTGTCACACGCTGTGTTTTCTAGGTGATTTCCTAAAACCAGGGACTTGACAATCTCAAGAATTGCTTTGTTCATCCACAGTGGGGAAAAAAAGAAAGAAAAGTATTTCCAACTTCTTTAATAATAAAAAATATCTTTCTCTGTTTATGTGTTTCTTGGTCAACAAAACTATACAGTCTGCTGCCTATGGTCACTCCAAACTAGTAATTAGTTTTTCTTTATCTGCTTGTCTCCAAAAAATCCAAAATAATGTCTGCTATAAAATATTTTGATAGATGTCACAGAAATTAAAATAAACAAACCTGTCCCCACTCCTAGGTACTATATTTTTGTAGGGATATTTTTCATTTGGATCGATGACACAACCCAGATGTTTTCTTGGCTCTTTGTCCAGAACAATTTAGATGTTATTTAGGGGACCAACAGTTATCTTTACTGACAACATACATTTTTTTATTTTCCGGGTGTGATAACTTTGACGATACATTGATCATCTCTTTCTTATTGGCAGGGAGTGGGGAAGGACTGGTAGTTTAGGTTTTGCTCAATCTCACTGAATTCCTTTTCTAGTTAAATTTGGGTTTGATTATCCTTGGAACTGCTCTTGATTTCATTTTATTATTTTAAATTGTAATTTTTTTAATGCATTTCACATTTTTAATTTTGCTCCTCAACTTTTCATTTTCAGTCCACTTTCTTAAGAATTTCAACAACTATCATCCAATTAGTCTTTCCACTTCCTTTTTGGTTTGTTTGATTAACTCTGTGAGATCAAAGTGTCATATTTTCGATCATGATCAAAATGGAATAGTTCATTATTTGTGAGGTTTTGGTATATTATAATGTACATGCTAAGGAGCAAGCAGAATTGTTATAAGATAATTGCATTCCTGGTTTCAGAAATAAAATTAATGTTTTAGATTAATTTTCAGTTTTTCTCTTTCTGTTACCTTTATAGTGATCCTTATTCTAGGTACATTTTTTATTGATTGATTCATTCATTATCAGTCCTTTGCAGGTTATTTAAAGCCAGACAATACTTTTAGATTTTAAGAATTTTTTTTGTTTTGAAGGCATTCAAATGTCTATGTTTGTTAATCTAATACTTGTTAAAATTTAAACAGATTTCATCATTTAATTCTAATGAATCTTCTAGAAGTGTTTATTGTTTATGATTGTTAAAAGTATGTAAAGAATAAAAAATGCCAAGTCTGATCAAAAATATTGGGGCTGGCATTATAAAAAGAAAACTAAACCACATATCAATTTGGCATTTAATCTCCTTTGAAATAGTTCCCTTCTGAAGCCATATACTTTATCCAGTTTAGTTTCTATTGATGGAAAAATTCCTGGAACTCTTTTATTGGGATAGCAAGCAGCTGTCTTGTCGAATTCACTTGGATTTCTTTGACGTCTTGAAATCTTGTTCATTAAAAGTTAGATTTGATTTTTGAAGACAGAGATTTGGGGAATATGGTCGTTGGCTGTTCTAAGGAATGTTGCCTTGGGACAAAAACTGCTGCACAAGCTGTAGTCACTGACACAACCTCTGTGATGTGGTGAGATGACCACACTCTACACACTTTCTTTCCTTCTGCTATAAACAATTGAAATGTGCAAGAATGTTATAAGGGTATATATATGTGTGACAGAGTTCAGTCAGTTTGTGCCAAGTGACTTCACTCTACATGCTTTAGCTTTGTTACCATAGCTAAAGTCCTGAAACATTTTGATCAAACCCTCTACATCAACACAGTCATAGATTAACTGCAGACCAATCAAAAATATAGTCATTTTAAACTTCATGATCTTCTTCATGGCTGCGTAGTAGGCGCTACGCCAGGACTACGTATGGTTTTTTAATTCAAAGTTGACCTTTTTCTAGAACAGAGATGCCTGGTTATTCTTGGTACTTTAAATGGGTCACTGATATACTTACCAGTATTTTTTAATGAGAAACTTATTGCTACATTTTAGTTGTCAATGTTTTAATCCAAGGTTCATACTTTGTTGTCATCCACTTAACACCTACAGTACTCATGTTCGTTGATTCTTGATTTTATATAGCTCATAGTAAGCCATATTTGAGGACATCATTTTGCTGACTGCTCATGGGTCACTAAAAAGTTGATGGCGGGTCAGTTCATGACCTGCAGGTCATTGGTTTGCCATCTCTGTTCTAGATCAACCATGGCTAGAGAGCTTAGTCTGCTCGGCTATTTAATCCATAACTGGGGGAGTAGAGATGTTGTCATACTTTTCCCAAGGTTATTTGCATGAAAGTGAATGTCATAAACTCTGATGGAATTTAAATTTTGCTCCATCGATTTCTTATTCCAAGCTACTAACCATTACCCCACTAACACATCCTTGTTACAGGTATCCTCTCTATCTAGACCATTATATATATATATATAAAGTAAGAATAAATCTAACCTAGAGCCAACAGACCTACCTAGGTTTCACCTAATGGATTGTTCATATTTTATGTCTGTTAGTATGAATGGTTTATTATTATGCCATTGTTATTGTTGTCACTTTTATGTCACTGTTTATTTTTATTGCTATTATTTCATTAATATTAGTATTATGCTTGTATTTTTTTTTTTTACTGTCATGTTCCTTTAAGACATGGGTGATCATGATTCTCTGTTCTTTTATTATCTATATATTACCATAAATTTATGATAAGAAATAAAGAAAATAAACATAGAATAGACTGTGCTATATGTAGATTTTCTCAACACTCCATATTGCTACAAAGCCATTATATTAATCTTTTAAACTTGAATCATGTTTTTAAATTGCCTGGTCAGACTGAGACATTCCTATGAATGCTACATGTGGTGCTAAATTTGTTTAATATCCAAACTGTCAACTGTGTACAGTCACTTTCTCAGATCAATGGTTGAAAAGGTCTTTGAATGACTGAAGTTTGTAGGTTTTGGCAATGACCATCTTTCTTTGAACTTCATAGATTGGTGCTGCAGTATCACTCTACAAAGAACTGTACCAAATAAAAGAAACCACATCACTTGAGAACTTTTAACAACAGCAACAACTAAAATGGATAGAATATGTAACTCAAAGAGGAAATGATAGCATAAGATGCTGACATTCTACAATAATTCAAACAAAAGGTTAGGAAGGAAACCTTCCATTGATATTGAAAAGAGCAATAACAGTTACTGGTCCAGAGAAACCTATTTTCCTGAAAAAAAAATTATTTTAATAGAAAGATTTTTATAAATTTCAACTGCCTGTTCAGTCAATGAATATCAGATATCTCCTCATAAGGAAATGGCTGATATTACCATTAGCATTTTTGTATTGTAGGGCACTTGTTCTCTGACCTTCATTTTTTAAGCAAGTTGTTTGGACTAGAAATAATGAAATGGCTTGCAGCAAGATTTTTTCTTGCTCAAGTTGCTTTGCTTATTGTTGTAGCATGTAAAATATAACCCCCAAATGTTCAGATAACAAGTAAGCAACAAGATGGTGATAAGAAAACTAGAAATAACAAAATGACAATGATTAAGATATTAAGAAAACTTAAAACTATTATGTCTAATACTACTAGATGTAAGGAAACTCACTAAAATATGGTTAAAGAAAAAAACTAGTAAAAGATTTCTGATTTATGTTAATCAGATTTTATGCTGATGTAGCACTTGATATGTGTGTAGTGTATTGAATATTGGCAATCAGCAAGCCAAATTTAAATTCTGAGCAAGTTTGTTGTTTACTTTCACACTAATGCCCTTGGAAAAGGCATGAATCCATCTCTTTGCCACTCAGTTATGGTTTAAATAACAGTAGATTAGACTTTCTAGTCTTGGTTGTCAACCAGTCTAAAGGAAGGAAACTTTCAAATTCCAAACTGAGCTGCTCCACTATCTTTCCCAAGAATGTATGGCAATTCACGGATATTAAAGAAAACAAATCTGTTGAGAAGCTTAACTGCTTATGTTCTGAACAGACATGGCATTATTAAAAAATAAATAAAATGGACATGGAAGTGTGCTTTTGAATTTTTTCACTGCAAATTATGCAATTTATGATTGCAATGTGACATCATTGATTATTCAATGTGCTGATTCATTTGCTTTTACAGCTTATCAACCCTTTACATTTTGTTATGTAAAGAAAGAAAATATTTTTACATTGTAAGAATTTTTACATTTTTAATTTTTAATATAATAATGATTTACTATGACAAAATGTACTAATTAACCTGTAGTTGAGGAAGGGAGAAGAGGCAGTTTCATACCTTTCCCAAGGATATTTGAGCATAAGGGAATATAATGAACCCAACTAGAATTGGAACTTGGCTCACTGATTAACAATCATCTATTGCATCACCCAATCTTACAGCACTTGGTATTCCCAAGTGGTACCATCTAGGTACTGACCTAGCTTGAAACTGCTTAACTTTGTGGATTGTATTTGTTGTAACCAAGTGAATTGTTTAAGAAATAACAAAACAGGCATTGTAGAAATATTGTATATTTAACAGTAAATACAACAGAAGAGTATTACATGACTAGTGTGTGTGTCAGTTGTCAAACATTCAACTGTTCCCACATGGCCTCCTATCCTATTAATCTTATAGTACGTGGAAGAGTCTAACATAGACTCTTTAGAGAGATGACACCACAACCTCATTGGAGCTGGTGTTTCAACACGATATAGCTGTAATCTCTTACTCAATATGATACACCAGTGATTTTTTTTTTATACATCTGCTGAATTAATTAAACATAGAAAGCCAGAAGTTTAATTAATGTCTAATTAGTAATTCTGTTTCAAATATCCATTTGGTACAGGCACTTAATACAGAAGAAATTGAAGAGATGATCTATAAAAATTTAGTTAGTTGCTGATACATTTAAAAAAGATTTTGTTAGAAATATAATGAAACATGAGAAATGCATACACTTGATTGACTTTTGGATTATTAATAATAATTTATTTACTTTTTTCAGGACCCATTAAAAAAGAGAGACCTTTTAACAGAAATAAGCCAGAGAAGTGAAAAAGAATTAAGATTCACTTATGAGAAATTTTTTCCTGAATTACAGGATACTGAGGTAAACATTTGTGACGTTTTATAAACAAATAATAATACACTTGATATCTATTATAAGATGCATTTTTGTGCGTGTTAGATATATGATCTAGTACAGGGACTAGTGTTGGTGCATACTATCCAGGAACTCCTTGACTAGGGATTAGCCTGATTGGGAGCCCCGGCAAGTGCTTTGTGACCCTTGCTATCTTATTAACGTTTGATTTTTTTTTTTTTTTTACCTAGATTTATATTAATTTAAAAATTAAACTAAACACAACTGACTTTTAAAGGATGAAAAATTCTTGCAGATTTTCATGTCATTCTTAGATATTTTTTATTTTTATTTTTTTGTTCAAATCCACAAATTTGTTTTGATCATATTAAATCTCAAAAAAAAAAAAAGAAAAAAGCTATATAAAATTCTCGTCTTTAGTAAGATGATAAACTACATCCAGCAGCGAGACATCTGATTGGGATGTGAGTAGCATGAAACCACCTCTTCATTGCTGTTGGTCCTGGGTCCACCTGGATCTGGGGTAGTAGCACTGTTAGAGTCCCAGCTATGGGCAAATAGTTTATCCCCAAACTGGGGTCAAAACACTTTTAAAGTATAAAAACACTTTTATAGTGAAAATTTCAGCAATATTTTTTAAGAAAAAAAATATTATCAGCTATACATTTTTGGAAAAAAAAATACATGCCAGCAATACATCTGACTCTCAATAAAAACCACTTTACAAAAATATGTTAAAGAAAGCTGATCTATGAACTTATTTCTTACAAAGAATATATATTCTATTCATACAAATCTATTGTAAAAATCTTGTTGGCATTAAACAACCCATTGAGGTTGATATGCTGTAAAACAAACCAAACCAAGCTATATAAAATTCACTATTTTTGATCTATAATGTTGAATGTTAAAATTATTCAACTTATTAACAAGAAAAATCTCAAGTTGATATTAAAAATTACTGAAAAATATTGGAGATACATTGTATTTATTTTCAATTTTTTAGTTGATTTGTTAACCCATATTGCATATGATCCATTATTGTACATAATTAGGTTACAATAAAATTTGTATTTATACAAATACTACCTTATGAAAATTGAGTTGTAGTAGAGTGTATGTGGGGGCACTGCATCATAGATTCATGGGGGACACACAAGATCTCAGTTAAGGTGATATTTGGCAATACATGCCATTTGCTGCATGGGGATTTTTTACTTGGGTGATTTTATTTTCTGCATGGGTTCTCTCTCCTGTGCCATCTTCTACACAGGTTTTCTCTTTTAGGCGTTCATCTGCAAAGAGCCTTGCTCTCATGTCATCATTTATGCTGAGCTTCTTTCTCATGTCATCATCTACACCGTCTATCTCCCATGCTGTCATCTACACAGTGCCTCTCATCCATGTCCTCACCTGCACAGTGCCCAATGTCCATGCAATCACCTGCACAGTGCCCAATGTCTATGCCGTCACTTGCAAGGTGTCTCTTGTCCATGCTGTCATTTGCACAGTGCCCCTCATTCATGTCGTCATCTTCACAGTGCCCCTCGTCCATGCTGTCACCTGCACGGGCCCCTTGCCCATGCCCTCACCTGCACGGGGCCCCTTGCCCATGCAGTCCCCTGCACAGGGCCTCTTGTGCATGCCGTCACATGCACAGGGCTTTTGCACATGTTATCTTCTACACAGGGACACTCTCATGCCACTATTTGTACAGGTCTCATTCCCATGTTTAAAAATGCTAATTCTTGTTTAAAAAGGCAAGGACTACCTCTTTTGCTAGAAATAACAATAATGTGTCTTATACATATAACTTATGTGTTGTTCTACATACTTTCTTGCTCATGCCATCTTCAGTACAAAGACTCTTTTCCTTGCTCTCATCAATATAGGGACCCTCTCCTATGCTGTCATCCATGTATAGACTTTCTTTGCATGACGAGTGTCTATCCCATGCCATCGTCTGCATGACGGGTGTCTATCCCATGACGTTGTCTGCGTGACGAGTGTCTATCCCATGCCATCATCTGCACAGGTCTCTATTCCATTCCGTCATCTGCACATGTCTCTATCCAAGGCTGTCATCTGCATGGGTCTCTATCTAAGGTCATCATCTGCATGGGTCTCTATCCCAGACTGTCATCTGCATAGGTCTCTATCCCTGGTCATCATCTTTACGGGTCTCTATTCCATTCTGTCATCTGCACGGGTCTCTATTCCATTCTGTCATCTGCACGGGTCTCTATTCCAGGTCGTCATCTTTACGGGTCTCTATCCCAGGTCGTCATCTGCACGGGTCTCTATCCCAGTCTGTCATTGCCATGGGTCTCTAGCCCAGGTCATCATCTGTATGGGTCTCTATCCCAGGTAATCATCTGCATGGGTCTCTATCCCAGTCTGTCATCACCATGGGTCTCTATCCCAGGCTGTAATCTGCATGGGTCTCTATCCCAGACTGTCATCTGCATGAGTCTCTACTCAAGGTCATCATCTGCACGGGTCTCTATCCAAGGCTGTCATCACCATGGGTCTCTATCCCAGGCCGTCATCTTTACGGGTCTCTATCCCAGGCTGTCATCTGCACGGGTCTCTATCCCAGGTCATCATCTTTACGGGTCTCTATCCCAGGCTGTTATTGTCATGGGTCTCTATCCCAGGTCGTCATCTTTACGGGTCTCTATCTCAGGCCGTCATCTGCACGGGTCTCCATTCCAGTCTGTCATCACCATGGGGTTCTCCTCCTGCCTCGTAGTTTCCATAGTTTCAGTTATATACAGCCATCCAATTATTTCTGATTTCCATTTTCAGAGAAATATTTATTTGATAATTTCTCTTAAAAATTTAAATCTGTATTTTTCCAAGTTGAAATTTGCTTTCTAAGAGAAGTTAGACATCTTTTCATATCTAACTTTATTTTTCAGTCAGAATGAAACATAGCCGATATGTATTTATTTGCATAAATGCAGTTGGTTTTAGAAATAATTATCGTTTTATCAAAGACATTTTTTTTAATCCCAGAGTTTGTCATGCGGCAGTGATTCTGCTTTAAGCCACTCCTCAACGGAAAACCAAATCTCTCCTGGCAATGAAACTCCACCAGAAACATCTGATAGTGAAATTTCAAGCAAACCACCTCTGCGTATACCAACACTTGTGTCTAATTTACAAACGGAGAGCCCAACCATGAAGCCGAGATCTCCAAGACCCCATGTAAAAGAGCACCTCAAAGACAGGCGGACTAACAGTCTCAATCGGAAAGGCTCAGTACGAGAGAAGAGAAGCCAAATGTGTGATGGCTCAGAGACCAATCTCAGTAGCCTATTGAACATAACTTCGTTATCCACAATGCTGACAACTGACAAAGAATCCAGTTTTGATATTTCTACCCCTACTGAGTTCCCTGGTCTCCGAGACACTATGGAACATAATCCACAGGTTTATCTGGACTTTGCTCGGCTAACAAAGAGCATCTCCTGCTTTGAGAAAGTTGCTTACCCTGACTTTATTGGTGCTAAGTCTCTTCCCCAGGCAGAGCCACTGCATGGTGAAAAATGGAATGTATCAAGGTAAGCAGTTTTGTTTTGAGGAAGAAACTATGCATAAAATGAAGATTAATTTTCCTTTTTTTTTTCCTATCTTTTTGTACTGCAGCTGTATTTATTCAAGAACAAATAAAGCATGATAACTTTTAATTTTAAATAACTTATTAATTTTAACACTACCAAAACAAAACTTCTTTCTCTTAATCACCTGCAAGACTCCTTCCTGCCTCCCACCAGCATGGCTGATGCTAACCTCCATGAAAGTCACTCATTGTGCCTTCTTAAAAGGTCTAACATTCTTGGCTGATATGAAGTGGAAAGACTATACTGAATTCATTGCTAGGTCTGCTGTCAAGAAAGTCAGGTTATTGTGTCATGTTAGACAATTTTTCTTTCCAGAATCTATGTTGCATATTTATAAGTTTACCATTTGTCCATTATTTGAATATTGCTGCCACATCTGGCCTGATGCTCCTGATGTATATTTGGAGATTCTTGTTAAAATCCAAAGAATCAGCAATATTATTGGTCCTTACCTGGCATTTTGGTTTCAGCCACTTTCCCACAGCTGTAATGTAGCTTCCCTGTTCCTTTTCTATAACTACTTTCATGGTAATTGTTTGGATAAACTCTTTGCTACGGTATATAGGCTTTATGAATTTAAGCACATTACTAGATTAGTGGAATGCTCTCCTCAATTCACAATTGAATTGGTTAGATGTAACTGTAAGTTCTATGCTAACAGTATCTTTTTTTTGCACTTCCTGTTTGTAGAACTCTCTTCCATCTTTTTGCTTTCCAGCTAACTTTGATTTTCAAATATTTAAGTTTAATGTCAATCGTTATCCACTGTCTTGATTACTCTTCTGTTCTTCTCACACCCTAATGGTTCTCTTTTTTTTGTTCTTCCTCACTCAGTAATCCCTTGCATCTTAGTGGCTTTACTACCTTTAATGGGTTGATATGATAAAAAAAACTGTACCTGATTCATTATCTTTAGATCTTATAATTGTTTTGAATAAAGCATATATATATATATATATATATATATATATGGGTAGCAAATCTTTTTTTTTTTTAGGCATGTCAGAATAAATTGCAAACATTTTGTCTGTATATTTTTAATAAAATCTGTTCATACTCACAGATAATCTTTTGCGTATTATAATTGAAAGATGTAATAAATGAGCTGTAACTTTGTCAGTTCATTTTCTTATTCATTTCTTGATGTTCCCAAGTACTTTCAATCTTCTTCTTAGATCATCATTAGTGGGGTGAGTTGTGGTAACAAAAAATAACCGTAAAACTGTGTTGCTAAAAATTACTGTTAATTTTCTTCTTGCTTCAAATGTAACAGTTGACAAATTGCTTAGCATTCATTAGAATGTGAAAATTAACCAAAATAGAATTTTTATGTTGTAATATCATGGTCATGCATGTGTTAAAGCATGAAAAAACTGTTCTTTTTATAAACATTTTAAAACATTACTAGAGCATTCATAGCTGATTCTATTAATTGACGGCTTAAGTTTTTTTAATGAATATTGCCTCAAGGATCTGTAGTTTGTTTTTATTTTCTTGGTGTAGGATAGTTGTGTTACCAATCATATTTTTATATTGTGAATGTAGGCAGGAATGTTGTTGTAGATGTCTAGAAATGGACAAATGGCCAGACACGTGTAATGTAAGACATCTTGTTAATGTAGTTGTTGTAAATCCAACTTGTTTTTTTGTTGTTGTCGGGGATACATTCTCCCAAGGGACATTTGAATTGATATATAAGATTGGTTTTATGTAATACATTAGTTGTTGGGGAGGAGTTATTACGAATAATTAAATTAGTAGTATTGTATTTTTTATGATATATTAATGATTTTAATAACTAAAGTGTTTCTTAATTAAAATTTGAGTTTGGGTATTCAAGAGGTTAGAATGTAGAAGGTGAGATGTTTTCTTTTTAAAAAACAGAGATATCAATTGTATGTTTTATATTTGATAGAATTATATTTTGACAATAAATACTGTAGTAATGTTCTGAAATGTTTATAAAAAGAAAAGTTTTTACTTGTTTTAACATGTGCATGATATTACAACATAAAAAAAACTTCCATTTTGGGTGATTTTCGCGTTCTAATAAATGCTAAGCAATTTGTTAACCATTACATTTAAAGCAAGAAGAAAATTTACAGTAATTTTTAGCAACACAGTTTTGCAGTTATTTTTTGTTACCATAACTCACACCCCTGAAGATGATCTCAGAAGGAGATTGAAAGTACTTGAGAACATCAAGAAATGAATAAGAAAATCAACTGTCCAAGTTACAGCTCATTTCTTACATGTTTCAATTATGATACATGAAAGATTATCCGTAAATATGAAAAGATTTTATAATAAGATAAGCAGACACAATGTTTGCAATTTATTTAATCTAATATGTATATAAATAGATATGTCAATGAATATGTGTGTATATACAAGGGTTGAAAGAAATAATAGAAACACCTTGAAATTTCAAGCAAATTTATTTTGATATGAGGTAGGACCATTTTCGGTAGTAATTACAGCTTGAATTCTGCATGGGATTAGTTCATACAAAGTTTGAATTGTTTCCAGAAGAATTTTTATTCATTCTTCAGGTAAAACAATCTCTTATTCTATCAATGATGATGGTGGAGGATATCGACTGCTAAATTATTTTTCTAAATTGAGACATAAATGTTCAATGATGTTGACTGTGATGGCCAGATAAAATATTCTACTTCACTAGAACGTTTCTTGTGCCATTCAGCTACAACTTTAGCAGTGTGAATGGGTGTGTTATCATCCTGAAAGAAGTCATTTCCCTCCAGAAACAGTTCCTGAACCATAGGATGAAAGTGATTACTTAAAATTCTTAAATAGTTCTGGTTGTTGATTTTAATAAACTTATTTAAATAATATCTGTAAAAAAAACAATTTTATCGAAAAAATGAAGTACTACTAATATTAAATCAACAAACATAAAAATAGATCAGCTTTTGACAATTTAATAAAATTTTCTAAATAATGCTATTATGGTACAAAGTGTTTCCATTATTTTGTCCATTCCCTGTATGTGCAAGACTTATGGTGATATTATGTTGAGACACTGGTTGGATATGAGAGTAAGCACTGAAGGTTGTATATTGAGTAGATTTAAATGAGTTGTAGCAGGCGGCAGTCAGAAAAATGCACTTGTGAAAGTGTGGCAGATAGGAAGGCAAATATAGCAGTGATGCTAATAAGGTCAGCAATAAAAATCTTCAAAATGTCATGAAACACTTTATCTGCCAAGACATTTGGATACTTTTAGAGTGCAATGGCATAAATGCCATGTGCTCAAATACAAATTCCTATTATCCATTCTGAAATTTTGAAAGGAAGTATCATTCCAAGAGTTCTTCAGACTGTGGACTTCATTTTTTGTGTTGCATTTTGCCTTTGCCACTAGCTGGTGGTTGTTTTCTGGAAAAAGATTCTTCCTCCAAGTTCTTTTTTTATCTAGATTTATCAGCAGACTTAGACCTTCTTGCCAGCAAAAAAAAAAAAAAAAAAAAAAAAAAAAAAAAAAAAAGGAAACTAGAGTGTTAAAAGGACTGATTTTCCCTTGACACCACTATTATTTTAACAACCCTCATCCCTCGGCAATGTTTATTGTTTTAAAATGTGATGATTAGAATTGTATTAAAACCTAAACATATGAAAGTGAATTCATACATTTTTTGTTCTTGAGAATTTACAAAAATATTAAACACTATTTTTTATTAGATTATTTATTTAAAAGAATAATTTTATATTTACAACATTCTAAAACCTAATAAAATTAAGACTAATGCAATGCAATACTTGCATTTACTAATTTGTAAAGGGATAAATATAAAAAAAATGATTTATGAATTTATAAACATTTACTAAATTATTAAAATTAAGAAATCCTTATTATTTATCATTTTATAAAGTTTGAATCAATGAACAATTAACTGATGTTTTGCTAATCATTCCCATAAACAATCTAATAGATAGTGTTTATTATTGTTGTTGTCAATTCTCAAGAGTAAAAAAAATGTATAAATTCATTTTCATATATTTAGGTTTTATTAAAGTTTTAATAATTGTTTCTTAAAACAGTAAATTTGCTGAGAATTGAAAGTAGTTAAAATAATAGCAGTGTCAATGGAAAAAACTGTTTTTTTGACGTCATCCTTTATTAACTTTTTTTTTCTTTTTAGTGTGGAGGTCCAAGGTTTCTGATTTATCTATCCTCCTAATCCTCATAAACTTAAAAATCTTACCATTTTCTTTTTCATTCATATTACACACCTTATTCATTATAACCATTTTAAAAGTAATCTTTTCTTTTGCGGAACTCTTGAGCTTCTCATTGAGTGAACTTTTGTATTAAAAAAATATACATCTAAAGATGGTTTAAAATGAGTTCTGTCAGAATGTTGTTGTTATACCAAATCAGCAAAAAGAATAAATGCTATAGTTAGTGCATTAAAAAAAGAATTGTACTAGTTTTCACTCAAAAAAAGGCCTGAGAGTCATTCAGATAGCAGTTACTGATTGAATTTGTTGTTGGGACATATGAGGAAGTAAGAAGTGTATATTATGAGGATATGTAGGATAGATAATGGTAGATACTAGACTTGAGAGGTTAAGATTATAGTGATCAGTGAAGCATCTTATTGGTAATCTGTTCCACAAACTAGCAGTTCATGTGGAGAAACTGTTGGAGTGGAACTCCCTCCTTACCAGTGGAATGTGTTTGGCATGTAGAAAGTGATGCTATCAAAGTAATAACTGATATGAATTTAATGGCAAATTCACAGTAAGTAATTTAAGTAATTCCAGTTTTCCGAATTTCTACTTCTATGCGCCATGTTCCTTCAGGAGATGGGCAATCATAGCTCTCGACTATTTCCTGTTCTTTATAACTCTTACTAAATTTTGTCTTTTTTATCTCTTAAACCTTGTTCCAGCATCCATTTTCTCAAGCTCACTAAGTTATGCATTGTTTTCCTCTTGCCTTCAATCTGTCCTGTGAGTGTCACATTTTCCAAGCCCTCTTTCCTCATTATGTGCCGTAGAACCCGAAACTCTCTTCCATTTTCTCTAAAACTTTTTGTCCTTTGTAGGTCTTAATAAATTTTGTCTTTTTGTTATCTCTCCTAAACCTTGTTCCATCATCCATTTTCTCAAGCTCACTAAGTTATGTGATGTATTGTTTCACTTTTGCCTTCAATCTGTTCTGTGAGTATCACATTTTCCAAGCCCTCTTTCCTCATTATATGCCCTAGAAATTTCAGCTGTCTTTTTTTGATCTTAAGTATAAATTTCCTTTTTGTTTTTATTTTGTAATTGGGTATCAACCAATAAGGTCAGTAGAAACAAATAAGGAAGGAAAAAAAAGTTTATGTACTGACACTAAGTACAATTGCAAATCTGTTGTGAACAGTTTAGCAGGCAACGTAGTTGCAAAAATGAGATCAGAAATCCAAACTTCCCCTCGCAACAACAGAAACGCACTTTTGCTCACCAAGCTCAAAAATCATCCTGCCTCAGTAAGCAAAAACAACAGCCTTTATTTACCGAGCAATTTTTCTGATTAGCCATGTTATACAGGGAAGAAAAAACATTAACATAGCTTCTCTGATGCTCTTAGCAGCGTTTTCTGTGCTACAAATTTTCTTGAATTTTTCTTCTTTGCCATATTTTCTCTCATAGAATATACGTAACACATTGTCACGTGATTTGACGAGATAATTCACTGTTTTCTTCACTACATATTTTCTCTAAAGCTTCAGTTCATGCTCTCCTCAGCATCCACATTTCTGTTGCTTCAAGTCTCTTTATCTGTGAAGAGATTGATCAGCATTCACTGCCATATTGAAGGATTGATATTACTTAACAGTTCACTACTCTTTTCTTTGTTTCTAACAAAATCTTTTTATTCATTAATACTCTGCTAATTAGTTTGTATAGAAATGGTAGGCAGCATTTCAGTAAAAATTCTCTCGCAGATACCTTGCTGTGTAGCCATGATTAGTAACTTACTCTTAGAGAATATTATGTTCTGAAGGGACAGAGTACATAGCAGATTGTTCTTAATTCTTTTTTTACATATTAAGTGGAATGATTATATTGAATCAATCACTGTGTCTACTGGTAGATAAGTTGGTTCACTGTGTCGTTCTAGATAGTTTTTATCATCATAATCCATCTCGGACAATTATAAGTCTGTTATTCTTCCATGCATTGAATTCTGTTGCCATATCTGGTCTGGTACTCCTACTATATATCTTGAGATCCTTGATGAAATTTAAAGAGTCTTCTATCTCAACTTCAATCACTTTCTCATTGACATTATGTGACTTCCCACAATTTTTTCTACAAATATTCTCATGGCAATGGTTCTGATGAGCATTTCCTCTTAGTCACTCAATTGTATGAATTTAAATGTACTACTAGATTGGCGTTGTGGTGCAGTGGATATTGACTCGGAACAACAAATCGGGAAGCCGAGTTTGAATTCCAGTTAGATTCTTTGCATTCACTTATGCACAAATACCCTTAGGAAAGGTATTAATCTATCTCTTCCCTCCAGTTATGGGTTAAATAATAAGACATATTGAGTTCTATAGCCTTGGCTGGCAACCAGTCTACCGCAGAAAGCAATGGCAACCTATTACAGGATAATATTCTGCCCAGTCAGTCATGTCTTTTTTGAGACATGATTGCCCAAAGCGTGTATTACATATAGCGCTTAACTGACTGACTAGATTGGCAACTACATCCCACTGTTTTATTGCTTAACTAGCTAGATGCAACTGTTCTTTTTTAATTGTTTCTTTTCTCACACTTCTTGCCTGTTGCTTCAGTCTTCCTGAATTCTGTCCATTTATTGTTCTTTTTTCTCTCTTTCTCGTTTTCTTTCACTCCCATATTTACCCTTCTCCTCCACTTGAGAGAGATGTGACACAAGGTCTTTTTTAATGTGGGGAACCTGAGTGCATACGCCCAGGTACTGGTCAAAACATTACCTATCCACCGTGGTGGATAGGTTCAAAACCGGTCTAAACTGGTCTTAAACTGGTCTTATTCGGTCTTAATTTGGTGACCCCAGCCTGAAGGCCAGCACTCCCTGTAAACTCCTTCATTCTAGTGGTATTATTCCTTTACTTGGGGTGAAATGATTAAAATAAAAAATATTATGATTGCTACTTGAAAACTAACTAATATTTTCGATTAAAGATGTTTTTGGTATTTATTTTCACAGAGAGAACTTGCTGGATGATATTGATCGCCACTTGCACCCTGAACACCTCATCAATGAAACTGTATATGACACTGATCTTCTTAATCAACATGTTGATGCTGGTAAGCCAACCTGTGGGCCGAACCTTGTCAATGCTGATGAGAGAACACTTTACAGGTAGTAATAATTTTCTATTCAAAAATATGTTTTTCCCTAAACATTGATGAATTTTCAGTTTTTTGATGATATATATGACCAGTGAGAAACAAATTTTTTTGGACTCTGAAGCTTGAAATATTATGTGGGCTTTTTCCCATTCAGTCACAATAAAGGTCTAAAGGACCTAGTTGCACTTACGAAAACCTTGCACCTCAAATGTTGGAGAACAGGTTGGCATGACCTTGCAGTGAGCCCAGAATGAAATCTCACTAACTGTTGTTATTTTCATCAATAGTATTTTTTAAAATATTCTGGTAATCTGCTATAGGACACTATAGCAGATTACCAGAATATTTTAAAAAATTCTTGCCGATATAGTTTTCAAGTTATAAAAGAGGGAGTAATGAAAGTTAAAGAAACATTATACACATATATAATGAATCTAAAATGATGAAATAAAACATAGCAAAGACCACAGATCAAATAGTCAGTTATATAACACACTGTGACAATAGAATTACAAACAAAATAATGCCAGCTATTTTACACACTGTGACAACAGAATTACAAACAAAGAACTGTACCAAATAACAGAAAGCATATCTGTTGAGGACTTTTAATACCAGTAACAACTAAAATGGATAGTACACACAACTCGAGGAAAAAATAATGACAGAATCAAGATGTTGGTGTTTGACATTATTTCAAACAAAATGCTAGGAGAAAGCCCTTATCAATACTTTAAAAAGCTGTAGCAATGCAGAAGGTGATTATCTCCCTTTGATAGAGATATGTCACATGAGTGACATGATAGCTGCTCAATAACATCACTCTATACAGTAACAAAAGCAGCAGTCAAATTTAAGCACATGGTGCTGTTTTCCTTTGGGAATATATCTTTCCAAGATATACAAAAACTCTGGCTTGCAATCCTCAATTTGTGAAAACCCAAGACTTACTATTTCTCCTTCATGAAATATCTCCTCACCTGGGATATAGTATGTAAATTGGGTCCATTTGAAGCTGGAGCCGTAAACATGGCTTCTTCAGACACAGGAGTATCTCCATATTATATGTAAGACCTTTCCTTTTTGTTTCTTCTTACACAATGCTTTGCTGTGTAGATATATGTGACATACTGTTCTCTACATGGGACACACACACACACACACACACACACACACACACATATATATATATATATATATATATATATATATATATATAAAATTTTGTATATGACACCGTATTAAAAACTCTCTCTGAGAACAAAACATGTTTGACATTCTTTTCCATTCAGCTAGTCTGTTCTGTCTGAAGTATGGTGTTATGTTATTATATCACAGATAACAAGGGAAATTCAAATGTGAGAATAAATCCATAGCTCTCTCTTGTTATAGAGTGATGACTGGACATAAGAATCCTATTTTTCTGCAAAATTGTTATAATAGATTTTATAAATTTCCACTGACAGTTGCACTGGCTGCTTAATCAATGAACGTTAAATGTTTCCTTATAATGAAATGCGTCAAATAATACTATTACCACATTTATTATATGAAGAACATTTTATGCAATACTGTTTTCTTGTTTTGTCAATAAATTTGCATACATTATTTAATGTGAACTATTGTCTTCATTTTTGACATTTTGACTGTTGTACACTCCAGTCTTCATCAGGTGCTTGTCAGTGTGAGTAATCTGGGAAATTTGAACTGAACACTTTATTTAATCTATAGGGGTAGATTGTTCTCATTCCTCTCTACATGTCTAGCGATACCTTGTCTAGTTCTTTAGAACTGCTCAGTCATTGCTTGCCATGTTTCCACTGAGTTCAAGTATACACTGCCTGGCCCAAGGATTGAACTTGCAATTACTATATCACCAAATTCACACAGTAATATTTTCATTCATAAGACTATTGTCAATTCCCATATTTCTTTTTCACATTTTCAATGCATTTCCACAGTAAAATCATTTAAAATTCACTTCTCTAGTAAATGTTTATTATTATATGGATCATAGTTCTATCATGCTAGTAAGGCTTGCTTCAATGACTAACTAATGACAATTCGTTTTTTTCTTGATTATCAATTTGGGCTAAAAATATTTACAAATTCGGTGATTAAATGATCAAATTCTACTTTTAAATGTAAATGTTACCATGGTGATTTTTATTCATAGTACTATAAGAGCCTGTAGGCTGTAGTTGGATAACACATATTAATTATGAAATCTTACGGAAAGTTACAAAGTGGTATTACCTAATGTTGTGGATCTTTGTTGCCAATTTGTTGTGGCCAGTCTTAACGCAAATCTTTATTGCCAATTTGTTGTTGAGTTGTTGTGGTGTAACTTTGCCACAAAGTTGCAGTAACTGGTTTGGTCGGAAGTAAGACATGGAATACAGGAGGTAGGTTCAAAACAGTGTATTAGTATAACAAGAACATATTTACAAGTAAGTGTTAATAATCAGTAAATAGAAATCAGTAAGTCCAAACGATAGAGTTATGCTGCTTATTGTCTGAGTCGTAGCTGGCTTTAACTGCATACTAGCTGTTGTACTTAGCTGCCTTCTGAAAGTCATGCTGCCAATTATATATAGTAAGAGGAAGAGTCCATTCCTTGGAGGAGGGCACCATAACACTATATTTATTTAAAAAAAACTAAAAATCTTTGGGTAGAATTCAAACCTGCAATTCCTGTAAACCTGAGAGAAGCCACCAAAAGGTAGATATTTTCCTAAAAAGATTACCTAAATATTCAGGCCAGTGGATATATATAAATGTACTGTTTCATTATAGAAAAACAGACTATCCACTCAAATATGAGTATCCATTAAAAATAATGTTCAAACATATAAATAAATATATATTAATGTTTAATATATATTTATATAATATATATATATATATATATATTAAACATTTTACTATATTACATTATGAATATTATATTGACTATACATGTTCACATTCTAAATATACTTATCTTTTTACTAACTTGACCAAAACACCAAATGAAGCCTTAAGAGATACAATAGTTTCATTAGAACAAACAAGAGTGCTCAAATGTTATGTGATATCAGTCTTCCTATAATGGCAGTAAATTCTGTATAATCTCCTCAGGGCTGAAGAGAAAACTGAAGGCAACAGAGACATGATTCTACAGAAGGATACTAAAAATACCATGGATAGAATGCATAAGCAATGAAAAAGTTTTAAGGAAAATGAGAACAAAAAAGTATACTTATGTACAGAATCAGAAAGATTCTGTATATAAGTGGCCATGCTGCCGGATGTAGTTTATCATCATACCCAGGACATTCTTAGTCTTAAGAATTAAGGCCAAGAGTCTTTAGGTTACAATGAACTACGTCTTTGAAACTTTTTTGGGCTTATGTGCTGGTTGATTACTTTCTTCAAGCTCACACTAAAAAAATTCTTTTGAGTAATCTGTCATCTTCCATATGTATCAGATGACCTGTCTGGGGCATTTGATTTTGGAGAAGCAGTTTCTCTATGCTGATCATGTTTGTGGGCTGAAGAACTTTTGTGTCTGATCTACAAGACTGCCAGCTGATGTTCCAGATTCATCTCAGGCACTGCTAATGAAAACACTCTAGGACCTTAATGAACCTTCAATAGTTGATCTATGTTTCAGAGAAATATAAAAGGGTGGTTAAAACAACTTTTATACATACCTGCCATCTGGTGGGTAGGGATCACCATCGCTCAGTTGTGTCTCTGTCTTCAGGCAGAGTGTGGCTTGGATATCTCTATTCAGCAACAGATATGTTTCTAAGAGAAGTAAATATTGAGTAGTACTCAGTTTCAGCAAACAACTGCCTGAGGAGGCACCCCCCCCCCCCATTGCTCTAGAGAGGTGGATCGGTGGTTTCCACCAAAGTCAGTGCAACCGACATTTGCAGGGACTGTGCAATTTTTGTTCCTGGCCCAAGCGCATATGCTTGGGTTTTGCACCGTAAACTTGACCTTGTGTCACATCATGTCTCAGTGGAGAGATGAGGTAAATCTCTCTCTCTCTCTCTCTCTCTCTCTCTCTATATATATATATATATATACACTGTTTTATCTTGAAATGCTTGTTGTTTCAAGTACTTGATTCCATCAATTCAATAATGGATCTTTTGCTATTCAGTTAGTAGCAGTAATAACAGGTCACATTTCTTGTGTACAAACTTTATTCCAATTCTGACAATATTGAATAAAAAAACTGCAAACCTCCACTGAGGTAAAACTGACATCATCTCAGCGATTAGCAAGAGATGATTATTAAAATGAGAAAGCAATGAACTTGATCGCTCTCAAGAGGGAAAATACAAAAAATGAACTTGACCACTCTCAAAATTAAAATTATACTTAATATGAAACAGGGGAGGTAATTCTGTATTTAAAATGATCTCAGGGAAATAATTCAGTATTTGGCATTTGAAAGACAAATATTAAATTTTATTAATAAAACTAGAAAAATACCCCAGAAACTTTATCCTATACCAGATTGAACCCAAAATGTAATCAGTTCATAGGCCAATCATCCCTGAAAATTTCGTCCAAATTCATCTAGCAAGTCTTGAGATATTTTGACCACTGACAAACAAATGTGACCAAATACAATACTTTCACCTTAAGGCGGTGGTAACAAAGGGACATAACTCCGTCCTAGAAAGTGCTTAATCATAATAACTGTTATTTTTAATAATTATATTCTATTTTATATAACAGTTACTTTCATCTGTTATGATTTAATATTATTTGATTGGTCAAACTTTTCTTGTTTATTGGTCAGTTCCTTTTTAATTGTATATTTATTTTTGAGCAGCATGGAGAAAAAGAAGAAAAAGAAAGGAGTCTTGAAATTTTGCTCTCAGTTTGAAAGTGGGAACTTGAGAAAAGCTATTCAGGTAAAAAATTCATTCATTTTTCTTTCAGTCTACGGTTTCGCTTTAACTGGAAACAACTATTGCTTTTTAGTCTTTTGTGCCAATGTCCAAAGAGTCTGAGCTCCAGGACCATGGATTAGTTTTAAAGCTTTCATTACACCCGAGCAACGCCGGGCTATACTGCTCGTACATTGTAAAATGGAAATAGAAACGTTCTGACTTTTTGGAAATGGGGGTCATAAAATTACACAGATGATCAAAAATCCTTTCTAGTTTTGTAGGTGTGTTAAAACTGAGTAAATAATTATAAACCCTTAAACATATCTACAAAATAATGAGAAACAGCAAGATGTGGAAACAACAAAACAAGTATTTATTATATGGTTGTTATGTGGTGTTAGAGAAATGAGACCGTATTACCAAGTAAAATTGTGAGTTTAATGTCAAATGTAGATCTAATATGGATTGGAATCCAACAGAATGATAAGATAAAGATTCAGTAAGGTATATACAGTCTTTCTTTCATGTTTTTTTTATTTATTTATTTATATATAGATTTGTATAGATGAGTTTCCAGATAATTTAGTTGGAAAAATACAAGAATTGTCTGGGGATTTTCTTACCTCAAATCTTTGAGTGCTAAAAGATAAATGCTATTATTAGGAGATGAAATTTTCATTGATACATGTATTAATGACCTGTCTGCATGAACTGCTTGTCTGATAGAATGTGACATTTTTGTGTGTGTAGAGGAGAAAAGGGATATAGATTCTTATTGGTTTAGAATAAATGAAGTATTGATAATTATAATTATTTTATTATTTTTTAGACATTATAATTAATTTTTATTTAATTATTTCTTTTATGGACACAACAGTTCCTTTATTATTAGCATAATGAGAAAATATATTTCTTTTTTTATTCTTTATTATTTTATTTATTGATTTTATTTAATTTTCCCACAAACTTGAGGGTTGTTTGTTGTGAGATATATATATATATATATATATATATATATATATATATATGCAGTTATGGAAAGATTTAAGAAAATTATGCCTAACAAGAAATATATAATCACTTTATTACAAACTGAATGAATTGTTAGAAAATATTCACTGAATTATTAATTGAATCTATTAATCTAGAAAATAATCTGAATCACCTGGTATTATATTTTCAGGTCAGGATTATTTCTCTGGAAGAATAGACATTGCAGGTTCCCTTAATGACACTTACACTTCCTTCCGTTGAACCTCCTTTGATTAATTATTTCAAATTAGGACAAATGTGAAGTCAGAGTAGAAATTTTTATGTCATCTTCTTTTTACATGTGCTTGTTGGCAACAGTGGGTTCAAGTAATTCTGGAACAAACTCTGAATGTCAGTTCAATTCTTTTTGGCAATAGGTTGCAGGCCTATCTCTACTCTATCACTATTTATACATGGCAGATGTTCAGATGAGCACTATTCTTTAATTCCACCAGTTCAGACCTTTACAACTAGAAAATACCATATTACTTTGACAGAGTTGAAACAACCTCATTTCCTCTGTATTCCAATTGTAAGGAGGAAGTTCCACCCAGACAACTTTTTCCTAAGAACTGCTACTATGTGGAACAGACTCTTGTGTGGATACTTCTCTGGGCACTACAAACTTAACCTCTTTAAATTAAGGGTCACTTTTTATAAATCCTCTTTATCCTCACTGCCAATCACTTTCTTTTATATTCATATTCAGTAACTAACTTAAGTAGCTCTTGAGTCTTGAATTTTAGGTTAAAAAAAAAAGAATGAAAAAAAAGGAAAAATTGTGCTCTCCTTGAAAGTTTTTGTACTTTAGTTTTTATGTTTTGTTTCTTGCAGATTCGAGAGTATGAATATGATTTGTTACTCAACTCAGATATCAACACAAACAGTCACCACCAATGGTTCTACTTTGAGGTCAGTAATATGTCAGCAGATGTTCCATACAAGTTTAATATCATTAATTGTGAAAAGCTGAATAGTCAATTCAATGCAGGTAAGGAAATTTTCACAACAATTAATATCTCAGTAGACTAAAAATTTATTGATAATAACCTTTGAAATTATTTGTTTGAACATTATTTTTAGTTGATACTCATATTTGAGTAGATATTCTGTTTTTAATCAAACAGTATATTTACATATTTATTTCTAACGGCCTGATTATTTGCGATAAATTTTGTATGAAAATGTGTATCATTTGGCAGGTTCGAAACAAAATATCTACTCAAATATGAGTATCGACTAAAAAATAATGTTCAAACAAATAATTTCAATATGTTGGTTGTTAAAACTATTTTGTTAATCTTCAGTATTTTCCATAACATTGTATGTTTACATTTGTTGACATTACGATACATTTCAGAGCAGAGATCGTTATTTGTGTAGAATCGAAAATTGTGTTATATAGGCTTGATTTGACTTCGTTGTGTGTATTTTGGCAGCATTTTTTCATTAATGCAGGTTTTGTTAAATAATATAGACAAGTTTTGTCTATTTAATGCAAGATCCTTTCATATAGTCTTGATAGTACTATTTACATTGGCCATACTACCAACTCACTCTCAAGGTGTCTTACACTACACTTAAATGACAATTCAAACATATTCTGATATTTAAAACACCACGGTTATCAACGCACATTTTTCAGAAAAACACTTGTTGAAAATACATGTATACTTAGACAAGAAAATAATAAACAAAAACTCAAAATCTTAGAAGCTATCTACATCAAACAGCTTAAACCTAGCTTAAATAAAATAAATTTCGATATCTCTACTAACATACTCCAATGCCTGTAATCAACGGAAGAGGTCATAGTTACTACACTTACTCCCTCTACCCATAGTAGTAATAGCTCGCAGACCATTTCTCTCATGCCACTATACCTTCATGTGACCAAGAACCATACCACCACCATCTTGTCACTGTCTTCGGCCATCCGCCACGTTAAAAATGGATTTGTCTCTATGTTTAATTCTCTTTGTTTAATTCTACTTTGTCAATAACTTATATGTTTACTCTTTGATAATGGCTTATGTAAGCCAAAAGCTCAGACCGGATAAAAAAAATCAACAATTACTGCTATTTCTTGTTGTCTTTTAACGATAGTACTATCAAGTTTATCGAACTATACGAAAGGATCCTGCATAAAATAAATAGACAAAACTTGTCTATATTATTTAACAAAACCTGCACATATATAATCACTTCACCCCAAGCAAAGCACTGGTGCACAGGGATTACATAGGAGGAAAGTGATGAGAAAGAGGGACAGGTTATAGGGGGTATCAGGAAGTGGGTAAGAGAAGGATGAGAATACTGGTGTGATGAGAGTGGAGTGGACGGAGAAAAGAGCATGAGAAAAAGGATGTAAGCCAGTGAGATAGGAGATAACTATTGATCTTACATTGAAATTTTTGGAGATTGTAGCTGTCAGGGAAGCAAGTATACGGAAGGGAATTCCACAGGTGGGAAGTGCAAGAAAAGAAGCTGGTAGAGTAGAAGTTGCGATTATATTTTATTGGTTTCACTGTAAAAGGGTGGGACCTAGTTGCAAGTCTAGTAGCTCGAGTAAATTCATGCATAAAGTGGGGCCAGTGAACTAAGCTGCTGTGAAAGTATTTGTAGAAGAAACATAGGGAAGCCACATTACACTGGTGAGAAATTGACTGCATCTGAGTTGCCAAGTCGGGATCAATCACATCACAGATTCTTTATCGGATTTTATCAAGAACCCTGAGAAAGAGTCTTGATAAAATCTAAAGACGAATCAGCAATATTATTGGTTTAGCCACTTTCTCATTATGTGTGCATTTTCAATAGTTACTTTCATGGTATTTGTTCGAATGAACTCTCCATTATGGTATATAGACTTTATGAATTTAAGTGCAGTGCTTAGATCGGCAACAAGGTCTTCTTAATTTACAGTTGAATTGGCGAGATATAACCATAGGTTCTATGCTAACAGTTTTGTTTTCTCCCAATTCTTACTTGTGGAACTCTCTTCCAGCTCTGTGCTTGCCAGCCAACTTTTAACTTCAAAAATTTAAACACAATGTCAATTGATATCCACTGTTTTCATGATTACTTTTCTTCTTATATTATTTTTACTCCTTAATAATGTTTCTCTTTTTACTTATTCTTTCACACTCAGTAACCTCTTGTGTCTTAGTGGATTTACTGCGTTGCCTGGGGTGAAATGATTAAAAAAAAATTATATAAGTGTAGAACAAGTTTTTAAGAATGTTTACTACAATTTCTATCATATCATCTGTAGAATTAGAACTTGTTTGATTTTTTTTTTTATATTGAATGCAAATAGAACGACAGACTGTTTCACAAGATTGTGTCACATTACAACACTGTATATCTTAATACCTATTGAGGATATCAAAATGCAATTTATATTTCCTGGAAGCTAATATTTCCACATTTTTATATAGGATTTTTCAGGTTTTTAATGTTAGCACTACGGGTTACCCAATGCTCATCAAAACAACAATCCAAATCCAATTTCTGTGCAAAATTCTTGGCAGATAGATTTATCAGTGTCCTTCAACTGTTAAGCCAATTGAAGCTTGTATGGTGTGAACTGCAGCCGTCTCCTTAAGACTCACCTAACAGTTTTTGATGGGAGTTCTTGACTGGCTATTCTGACCAATTTCTGGGGGCTGCAATTGAAGTTTTGCCAAATTTATTCAGTCATATCATCTGAAGTTGAGGGGCATCCTCTTCTCTTTGCCAAACACAACCCCATCCCTTAAATTTTGCAGGCTAATTCCAAATGAAACATCTGTCTGGTGTCTGCTTGGTAAACATTTTATAAAATATGTGTTGAACATGTGTTCATGATTCAGTTTTAGTGTATTGTAGGGTGCAAAATTTATTAATTAAATTAAAACTAAATTAACAGAAGAAAACCTGAGTTTTTTAGCTTTTAAATGGTACGAGTTCAATCCTGCTACCTATGTAGTTGATGATAGAAAAGTTCTTAGAATATGACATAGACTTTTAAAACACCCTGTATTATTGAAAAAAAAAAAACTAGTAAAATTTGATTTACTCAAACTGGAAAGTTCTGTTTCAGCACGACTTCTAGTTAAACTTAAGTTTTTATATCTTAATAGTTGTTTTTAGTGGATACCAATATTTAAGTAGACACTTTGTTTATTAAACAGTATATTTATTCTCATCTACTGGCTGGAATATTCAAGAAATTTTGTTAGAGAAATATATGTGCAACCTGGCAAGATTCAAACCTGTTTTTTTTTTTTCACATGTTATTCAACATTCTTTGTTTAATTCAAAATTTATGGTTTTATTTCATAACATTTAAATGTATACTCTTTAAAAAATTTGCTAAGTGTGCTGTGATATTTTCATTTGTTCCTAGGTGTGTTGTTTCTTAAAAAGGGTGAGAAACACTGGTCTGCTCAAATATGGGTATCCACAAAAAAACAAATTAAGTTTCAGTAATAAAATCTGTCAGATTAATATATAAAATTCCATCACTCTTTTAGAAATTACTAAAAGTAGTGGCAACAATATTTGCATATGTAAATGACAAGTGTGAGGACATGAATAAATTTCAACAAAGTGATATTTTATATTTTTGTTTTTCATTGTAGCAAAAGAGAAAATACACAGTATGTTTGCAATATAAAGAACACATTACAAGTTAGGAAATATGTTGGTGATACACATGTGTGTGTGTGTGTAAAAGTTCAGTCATTAAGAGGAAAGATATCCCCATGCCCAGGAGAAGGTCCTGGTGATGTTGTCACTAAAGCATGATGGGTGGAGAAGAGAGTGAAGACAGGAAGTGTCCCATTTTTATAGTTGTTTAACAGTGTCATCTAATGACAAAGCTGTGGGGTTAACCCACAGTTCTCTGAGAATCTTATCTGAAGTCTTTCATACTGCAACATTTAGGACAAAACCAACTTTTAAAACCTTTTGTTTTTGTGTGGTTACATTATTCTAGAATGTGTGTTGTCATGCAGTAGATATCTGCTCAGAATGAAAAATTCGAATTTTTTCGAGTTCGAATTCCGGTTGAATTCGTTGCATTCACTTACACCCAAATACACTTAGGAAAGGTATTAATCCATCTCTTCCCTCCAGTTATGGGTTTAATAACAGGACAGATTGAGTTCTATAGCCTTGGCTGGCAACCAGTCTACCACAGAAAGTAATGGCAACCTACTGCAGGATAATCTTCTACCCAGTCAGTCATGTCTCGAAAGAGACATGATCGTCCAAGTGTGTATCACGTATGGCACTTAACTGACTGGCATTATTCTAATGAACGATGTATTAAGTTTTATAATTTAGAACACTTAGTTTTTATCTGTTTCTCATGAGAAGAGCCAACCTCTCATTAAGCATTAGTAATGTTTCCGCTAATTTTTTTATTGTCTACATGGGACCAAAAAGCCTGAAGTGCGTAGAAAATAGTTATACTTTTGAGATTATAATTTTTTATCTGAAGTTTATGAAATCATGTTACTAATGACAAAAATGTCAAATGAAAGAAATGATTTATTCTGTGGTTTGATGTTTGTTATTTATTCACTAAGATTCAGTCTAAATTGTTTTATTTATTACATAAAATATAAATAAAATAAAAGATTAGCATTATTTATATACTGACTATTGTCCTTATCTTTGTTTTTGTTATTACAACACAACACTTTAGCTGTTGTCCTCTCTGGTGTATGTCAATCCAGGCACCCTACATTAGGTCTGGAGTAATGTCCAGCAACATAGTCATTAATACTGGGTTGTAAATTTGATTTTCTCTTAAGTCTCCACACCTGTGGTCATGGATTCAGTGTTGTGCCCTCCAGCCATCATCAGGGTCATGTCTATCTGGGTAATCTACATTAGTTTACCTGGATTGACATACACCAGACTGAGGACACAATGGCTGAAACAGTGTGATGACAATAATAAAAATGAGGACAATGGTCTGCGTGTAAATAGTGTAAATAATGATAATTTCTCATCTGGGAAATTCAATGATTAATGTATTTAAGCATATTTAGTCTAGAAATAATCATGTAAAAGCGTGATGGTTATAGAAAAAGCCTTTTTTCCTTCAAAAATCTATTGCTGGCAATACTTTTTTTCTTCAAAAATCTATTGCTGGTTATACTTTTTCCTTCAAAAATCTATTGCTGGTAATACTTTTTCCTTCAAAAATCTATTGCTGGCAATACTTTTTTTCTTCAAAAATCTATTGCTGGTTATACTTTTTCCTTCAAAAATCTATTGCTGGTTATACTTTTTCCTTCAAAAATCTATTGCTGGCAATACTTTTTTTCTTCAAAAATCTATTGCTGGTTATACTTTTTCCTTCAAAAATCTATTGCTGGTTATACTTTTTTCTTCAAAAATCTATTGCTGGCAATCCTTTTTTTCTTCAAAAATCTATTGCTGGCAATACTTTTTTTCTTCAAAAATCTATTGCTGGTTATACTTTTTCCTTCAAAAATCTATTGCTGGTAATACTTTTTCCTTCAAAAATCTATTGCTGGCAATCCTTTTTTCCTTCAAAAATCTATTGCTAGTAATAATTTTTTTCTTAAAAAATCTATTGCTAGTAAAACTTTTTTTCTTCAAAAATCTATTGGCAATCCTTTTATCCTTCAAAAATCTATTGCTGGCAATACTTTTTTTCTTCAAAAATCTATTGCTGGCAATACTTTTTTTCTTCAAAAATCTATTGCTGGTTATACTTTTTCCTTCAAAAATCTATTGCTGGTAATACTTTTTCCTTCAAAAATCTATTGCTGGTTATACTTTTTCCTTCAAAAATCTATTGCTGGTTATACTTTTTTCTTCAAAAATCTATTGCTAGTAATACTTTTTTCTTCAAAAATCTATTGCTGGTAATACTTTTTTTCTTCAAAAATCTATTGCTGGGAATACTTTTTTTCTTCAAAAATCTATTGCTGGTAATACTTTTTTCTTCAAAAATCTATTGCTGGTAATACTTTTTTCTTCAAAAATCTATTGCTAGTAATACTTTTTTCTTCAAAAATCTATTGCTAGTAATACTTTTTCCTTCAAAAATCTATTGCTGGTAATACTTTTTTCTTCAAAAATCTATTGCTGGCAATCCTTTTTTTCCTTCAAAAATCTATTGCTGGTAATACTTTTTTCTTCAAAAATCTATTGCTGGTAATACATTTTTCTTCAAAAATCTATTGCTAGTAATACTTTTTCCTTCAAAAATCTATTGCTGGCAATCCTTTTTTTCCTTCAAAAATCTATTGCTGGTTATACTTTTTCCTTCAAAAATCTATTGCTGGTAATACTTTTTCCTTCAAAAATCTATTGCTGGCAATCCTTTTTTCCTTCGAAAATCTATTGCTGGTTATACTTTTTCCTTCAAAAATCTATTGCTGGTAATACTTTTTCCTTCAAAAATCTATTGCTGGCAATCCTTTTTTTCCTTCAGAAATCTATTGCTGGTTATACATTTTCCTTCAAAAATCTATTGCTGGCAATCCTTTTTTCCTTCAAAAATCTATTGCTAGTAATACTTTTTTTCTTAAAAAATCTATTGCTAGTTATACTTTTTTTCTTAAAAAATCTATTGCTAGTAAAACTTTTTTTCTTCAAAAATCTATTGCTGGCAATCCTTTTTTTCTTCAAAAATCTATTGCTGGCAATACTTTTTTTTCTTCAAAAATCTATTGCTGGTTATACTTTTTCCTTCAAAAATCTATTGCTGGTAATACTTTTTCCTTCAAAAATCTATTGCTGGTTATACTTTTTCCTTCAAAAATCTATTGCTGGTTACACTTTTTTCTTCAAAAATCTATTGCTAGTAATACTTTTTTCTTCAAAAATCTATTGCTGGTAATACTTTTTTTCTTCAAAAATCTATTGCTGGTAATACTTTTTTTCTTCAAAAATCTATTGCTGGTAATACTTTTTTCTTCAAAAATCTATTGCTGGTAATACTTTTTTCTTCAAAAATCTATTGCTGGTAATACTTTTTTTCTTCAAAAATCTATTGCTGGCAATACTTTTTTTCTTCAAAAATCTATTGCTGGTAATACTTTTTTCTTCAAAAATCTATTGCTGGTAATACTTTTTCCTTCAAAAATCTATTGCTGGTAATACTTTTTCCTTCAAAAATCTATTGCTAGTAAAACTTTTTTTCTTCAAAAATCTATTGCTGGTAATACTTTTTTCTTCAAAAATCTATTGCTGGCAATCCTTTTTTCCTTCAAAAATCTATTGCTGGTAATACTTTTTCCTTCAAAAATCTATTGCTAGTAATACTTTTTTTCTTCAAAAATCTATTGCTAGTAAAACTTTTTTTCTTCAAAAATCTATTGCTGGCAATACTTTTTTTCTTCAAAAATCTATTGCTGGTAATACTTTTTTTTCTTCAAAAATCTATTGCTAGTAATACTTTTTTTCTTCAAGAATCTATTGCTGGTAATACTTTTTTTCTTAAAAAATCTATTGCTAGTAAAACTTTTTTTCTTCAAAAATCTATTGCTGGTAATACTTTTTCCTTCAAAAATCTATTGCTAGTAATACTTTTTTTCTTCAAAAATCTATTGCTGGTAATACTTTTTCCTTCAAAAATCTATTGCTGGTTATACTTTTTCCTTCAAAAATCTATTGCTAGTAATACTTTTTTTCTTCAAAAATCTATTGCTGGTAATACTTTTTTCTTCAAAAATCTATTGCTGGTAATACTTTTTTCTTCAAAAATCTATTGCTGGCAATCCTTTTTTTCCTTCAAAAATCTATTGCTGGTTATACTTTTTTCTTCAAAAATCTATTGCTGGTAATACTTTTTTCCTTCAAAAATTTATTGCTAGAAATTTTTATTATAAATGTCTATTTTTATACTTTCATTGTGTTTTGACCATAATTTGGAGATAAACTATTTGTCCATAGCTGTAAACCTAACAGGTGCTACCACCCCAGGTCTGGGTGGACCTGGAACAACAGCAATTAAGAAGTGGTTCCATGCTTCTCACAACCTCCCAATCAGTCTTTGCTGCCGGATGCAGTTTGTCATACCCAAGACCAGGGTCAGTTTTAATGTGTGGTGCCACTGCTTGGATTATTTACTAAAATCTTTGAGTCTAATCTTAATGAAACCTACGCTTGGATGCTGAGAGCTTTACTTAACATCTCTTGGGTACAACATCTAACTGAATCACAGCTCTATGGATCCATTCCTGATATTTTACAATCTTATGTGAATGTAAAATGCACTTTGCAGGACGCTGCTATTATGCAAAACAAGAACTTGCAAGTGATCTACTGCTCTGGACATCTATCCATGGAGCAAGTTGGGTTGGTTACCCAGCAACCACCTACATTGACCAACTATATTATGACACAGCATGCTACCTTAATGGCCTTTCGATCTTGATGCAGGATTGTGATGAATGTCCAGGTTAGTTCAACTGAATAAAAAAATTCAAATTTGTGGTATCATTTTTTTTTCTTGTGAATAGCTGAGAATATTCAATACCTATTTACTAAATAAAACCATGATCATAAGTGCGGAGACTTAAATGAGGGTCAAATTTCTGACCCAGTAGTAATGTTGAACACATTCTTACATACCTATAAGACAGGGTCATTAAACCTGTACCATGACATTGTTATGAGCTGAATTGTGATTTGAAATGTGATTCTTATTCATTGCTGAATTACATTTATAAAGAAAGATTTTTTTTTGGTGTGTGTGTGTGTGTGTGTGTGTGTGTATATATGTGTGTGTGTGTGTGTGTGTGTGTGTGTGTAAATTATTATTAGGCTGCAGGCTAAGGAACACCTTTGAGGTGGAAAGTCTGATTAGTGTACCCAGGGCTGTGCTTTGTGATCCTCAATATCTTATCAACATTTGCTTTTTTTTTACCTATATTTATATATGTTAAAAATCAAACTAAGCACAACTGTTATTAAAGGATGAAAAATTTGCACAGTTTGACATTATTATGGGGGGGACTATTTTTTTTCTTTTTTGTCCACATCAATCTGTTTTGCTCATGTTAAGTCTTGAAGAAAAAAAAAACACCATATTAAAATTCACTATTTTTTTATCTGTAATGTTGAATGTGTTAAATTATTCAAATTTTTAACTAAAGTTAAAATTTTTCAAATGTGTTAAATTATACAAATTTGCAACAACTCAAAATTTGTCACAAAACATTGATGATTTCTTTAAGACGGAATTATCTATTATAACATGTCTTTAATTTGTATACATTGAATTATTTTCAATTTTCCTTTTTGAATTGTTCACCTATATTGCATATTATCCATTATTTATTGTACATAAATAAGTTACAGTAATATTTGTATTTTATATGAATACTACCTTATGAAAATTGAGATGGAGGGCTCCTGTATTATAGCTTTGGAGGATGAGACCCATGAACAAGCCCTCTGCAGGTATAGTATGTACATACATATTTGTCCTGTTGGTATTGTTTAGAATATTCCAACTGTATTCCCTGCAGAGGCATAAGGCTTCTCCACTAAAAATAAAGTGAAGGAAGCACTTTTTGGATGGATACCTGCAAACTTTGGTATAAATCTAACTTTTGATTTTAGTTTAAACTGGACCTGTGTCTACTTTGTTGACTTTTGTGTAAACTGGACCTGGTTCTATCTTTTTGACTCTATTGTAAAACTGGATGTGTGTTGTGGTGCAGTGGATGTAGGCTCGTAAAAGAAGTCAGAGATCCAAGTTCAAATTCCAGTTGAATTTGTTGCATCCACTTACATGCAAATACACTTGGGAAAGGCATTAATCCATCTCTTCTCTCTCCAGCTATGGGTTAAATAGTAGAACAGAATGGGTTCTATAGCCTTGGTAATTGCAACTTACTGTGGGAAAATGTTCTGCCCAGTCAGTCATTGATTGAAATAGACATGATTGTCCAAGCATGTATCACATATAGCCCTTAACTGACAGACTGTAAAACTGGACCTGGGTTTAATTCTTGTGTCAAACTAGACTGGGGCTACATTTTTATTTGTGTAACTGATACCTAGGTCTACCTTGCTAACTTTAATATAAAACTGAATCTGTGTCTAACTTTTTGACTATATGTCAGTCCTGTGTTTAACTTTTTGACTCTAGTGTAAACTGAACCTGTACCTCCCTTTCACAGCAATTCAGACCTATATTGACCTTTCACCTGATTAAACTGAACCTATATGTACTTTTCTGCTATTTAACCTGTGATCTTTATCCTATAAGACTTACTTTGACTGGCATTAAATAACCCAACAAGGGTTGACATTAAATTAAGCAACTATGTATCAACAATATCATCATTATTGGCATAGATTTAATTTTTTTTTTCTCTCTCTCATCATAGGAATGAAACCAGTTATGTTCTCGATACAAGAGGCCTTGTCAGGTCGGCCGTTTTGGTTTAGGACTGGATCGAATATTTGTTATTACAAGAACTGTTATACTCGTTCCCGAAGCAAGTCTTACTTCACGGCCAGTTTCCAGATTACATTTCAACACAGTGAAGACATTTGCTATTTGGCCTATCATTTCCCTTATACCTATTCAACATTGAGGGTAAGTTATCTGCAAAAGTAATGGCTAATTTACTAGGTTTTTATTTTACTTTTATTTTGCAAATTTATTTTTTTGATCTTGCCTTGTTGCTGGTACTATATTGGCCCGCAAACAAATATTGAATGATGGAATGCAAATGAAGACTTAAATAAAAAAAATGGGCAAGTTTATTTTCCTTAAAAAAAAATAGATCAACAAAAATAAGATTAGAGTGCACTTGGAAAAAAATATCTGCATTTTTATGTAGAGGGTGAGAAGGTTATTGTCCTGAAATTTGTGGAAGTCCCTTCTGGTTTCTTGCTTCACTACCACCTAAAATTTTCAAATATTATAATTGCAATGTCAATCGCCATTATCCGTCTTTCTGAATCCTGTTCTCCCTCTCTTTTTTTTTTTTTTTGCCTTTTTCTCGCTTCTCATCACTAAAATCTACTCATTCTCTTTCTCTCTACGTTATAGTGGCTTTATTGCTTTGCTTGGAGTGAAATAAAAAAATAAATAAATCTGCCGGACAATCTAAGGGAGACAAATCTTAAAGAAAGAACAGAGTTATTTCCCTTGATACGCGCTTACTCACGCTTTTGAAATGTCTTATTTTTTCAGTAATTACTTAGTGTCTAAACTTGACTTCGCACAGCACAAATGGGAAGTTGTTTAGTGCATTTTCACTCTTTCTGATGAGAATATTCTTGGTCTAAAGAATAGTAGGGGGAATTTTTCACTCTGCTATATTGTTCAAATTCTGTGCTGTGTCCCTTCATAACTTTTCATCCTTTGTAACTTTTAGTAACGTTTGTCTTTTTATCATCGTTTCTACACCTAGTTCTTCTCTCTATTCACACAAGCTTTTCCGGCAGATGGCCCACTGTCCCACTTTTGTCTTTGATATGTCCTGTGAGTGTCAAATTTTCCAAGTCATCCTTTTCTCAATTTCTTCTGTCTCTTTCTGATTCTGAAATAAAGGTCTTTTTTGTTTCCATATTTCTTAACACTTCTTCATTACTTACAGGCTTAAGACCACATCACACTGAAACATCAAAGTTAAGCAATGTTGAATCTGGTCAAATCCTAGATAGGTGACCACTTACGAATACCAGGTGCTGTAAGTGATAATGGCGCAGAATTGCTAATCAGAGAGTCAAGTTCCAATTCCAGATGGGTTTGTTTGTAATATTCACTTACATACAAATGCCCTCAGAAAAGTTATGAATCTACCTCTTCATCCTGAAGAGACATGACATTAGAAAAAAAGCTCCACCACCACCAAAAAAAAAAAAGAAAAGTTTACTAAGTACACAGAAAATGTCAGTTTTGTGATATTAAAATTTTTTAAATAAAATTAAACTCAAATTCTGTTAACCACAACAGTTAGGTACCTCCATGAAATTACAAAAATCAGCATACTGTGATGAAAACATGCTTTAAGCATAATGAAACCATAGTTTTTATTGTCAAAATACTTGTTATTATTAAGGTTGAATTTCCTTTTTTTTTTTTTTAGAACATTTGAAATTTTTATTAAAAATCTTGTTTTTCTTGCATCAGCAGATATACTATATTTTTGCAGAGCAAATTTTAACATTTTTTGTGGTAAAAGACACATTAATTTGTAAGTTCTTGAAAAAAAAATAAAGTAATTGTATTTTAATGAAATTTTCAGAGCTTTTTTACAAATGAATGAAATTATTTTAGAAATGTTTTTTGTTAGAAAATCTTGGTAAAAATATTCTTTTCTTTTGTGTGTTTATGAAATTTTATGATAACTTCAGATATTCAATGTTATAAGTTTTAGTGACTATATTAGTTAACCCTCTAGGGCCATTCGTATCATATTTGATACAGTATGAAAACAAGCCTTGAAAGAAATATTTTCCTGAAAAATTTTTTAAGAGAAATATTTTATAAATTTCAAATGAAAGCAGTACTGACTGCTCAGTCAATGAATACCAAATATTTCCTTATAGGGAAATACCAAATTTTTCCTTATAGGGAAATACTGTATCAAATATGATACGAATGGCCCTAGAGGGTTAAAAGCAGAAGTCTTTGGAGAATTTCAATCACCAATATTTTAATCTTTTTTGTAAAATTGGATCCACATCTTAGTGAGTATCTGTTTAGAATCAAAAAGTAAAAAATGCAATAAAACTAAAACATTATTTAATTAAAAAAAGTTCTAAAAATGAGTAATATATATTAAGGACAATATTGTCTTAAGAAAAAAAAATTTGATAAAAATGAATTTACAAAATTTGTTTTAATTTTTAAAAAATTTTAATTAGAATAATTTATGATATTTTTTAACATTCAGATTTAATAGTGTAACTCTTAGGAAAGATTGTTATTAAGTAAAACTATATTTACTAATCATATATTGTAAAACTTATTACAATCTGATACCCCTGAATATTTAAAGAATTTAGAATTGTTTTAGCATGTTTGAAAACATGCTGAATTTTATAGATATGATTACCCATACATGACACTATCAGAAGATAAGAGTGACACCTATTGTAGATTTAGAGCCAAAATTCTCTAATTCAATGAAACACTAGATTATGAAGAATATTTTATTAAATTTTTAAGATTATTGGGTACTTAAAAGGTGCTTGTGTTATATTCCTCAATTATTTTTTTAAGGTTAAAGCCCCCAAAGAACAACATCAATAACAATCTATCTTTCATTGGCTGTCATGGAGATGTCAAAAACCTGTCAACATAAATAAACAAGTTTTCATCGAGTTGAAAAATGCATTTCTCTGATATTTTAAACTTAAAAAAAATAATAGCTGTTTCAAATCAGATTATTTATATTTTAAATCATCTAATATTCCTTAAATAAAGTTTCAAAAATGTATATTTTATTTTTGGAAGAATTTTTATGTATTTTTTATTTATTTTTAATAAAGAGATTATTTACATTTTTATAGCTAAAAATGGTACCAAAATCAAAAATTTTTTAAATTTCAAATAACAATTTCTTCCAATCAAGTTAAATTAGTTTTGAAATACAGCATAGTATTTTGTTTCTTGGAAATATTAAATTTCACTTCTCAGCTTGAAATTAAAATTTTTGATGATTAAAAATTAATTTTAAATGTTAGGTATTGCATTTTCGGGGAGGGCCATAAGTCCTTAATTTTAACTGAGGTAACAAAAAGAGCTTTAAATTCTTAAAGGATTTGCTGATACACAATCTTCAGGGGACTGTTATATTCTCTCCTTGTAATGTTGCTTCTGCTCATTCTTTCCAATGAAAAAACTGAATGCAAAAATTATAACTGTTATTATTTTTCTAAATTTGCAATTGACAGATTCTAGGAATCCAGATTTTCTGCAAAGTTTACACCAAATCTGAAAGGTTATAGTTTTGGTTTTGCTGATTTCATGCCGACTAATTCTTTGATGATTTATGTTACAGACACATCTAAAGACCTGGGAAGAGAGCTACGACCCTAACCAAGTCTGTTACAAGCATCAAACCTTGTGTGAGACGCTCAGTGGGAACCCTGTAACTCTGATCACCATTACAGCTGCCAAACCCTCCTCCGACAAGCAACTAACAGCACAAACGTCCACCTCAACTCAAGGTTTTTTTTTACCTTTTTTTAATTTAAAAATATTTTGGATTTATAGCTATTGCTATATTTTCTAATTTCAATTTCCTTAATGATTGTTTAGGCATTTTTTTTAACCTATTTTTTAAAACTTGTTATCCAGCTTGTGTGTTGTGTGTGTGTGGAGATGCAGAAATAGGTCCCTAGACCAATGATGAAAACAGCATTTATTTTTCTGCATGTTCTCCTTGTCAATGCACTTAATTTTGTGTTAAATATTAATCACATAGATTAGATTTTATAGAGTGAAATTTTCCAATCAAAATTTAGTTAATACCTATGTGTTTGACTAGATTACTGAAAGATTGCTCTATATCAGAAAAAAATTAACATGGTATGGTGACTGTCAACATGCTGACTACAGTGCTTATTTCTCTGTTTACACTCATATATATATATATATATATATATATATATATATATATATATTTTTTTTTTTTTTTTTTCATTTTTAAATGAATTATTTTGCTACCTTGGTTTCTACCATGAGTGGTGTCTTCAGGCGATTTTTAATAAAGTGTATAGAACACTTTTTAATACAAATGTGTACTGGTATAACCCTATTAGGACCAAAAACTAAGTATTAAACAATCAATATATATATATATTGTTTAAAATTTGCTATGTTTATAGAGGAAGAGTGCTCAATATGAAAGATAGAGTATCTAAACTTAATTATAAATGGAACTTTGTCTGTGTGTGTGTGTGTGTTCGTTACCTATAGACTCTGAAATGGCTGAACTGATTTTCTCAAAAATTTACACAGTTGTACTATAAGCATCTGCAAGTGTTCTTAGCTAGGTTTTGTGTTGAGGTACCCCTGATAAATATCGGAAATCAATAATAAAAAAAATCGCGTTATAGAAGGAGTGGTCTGATTTTAATCAAATTTGATACATTTATAGACAAAGACATAAGAAATGATATTCAGAAGTTTCAAGGTTGCAGTTCTTACAATAGTGCAGAAAATCAATTATATATATATATATATATATATATGTAGAAAAAACTACTAAAGTTGTAAGTTTAAAAATGTTTTTTTTAAACTTACAACTTTTTAGTCGTTTTTCCGATACATATTAAGACAGTATATGTGGATCATCACTATGTTATATATAAAAGGCAAGATGTTTGCATGTGTGTCTGTTTATCTGTCTGTATGTCCTTTATATAAATCCACAATTTTTATCTGATTCTCACCAAACTTCACACAAATATTCTTTAGGCTGAGTCTGAGCTCCAGGACCATGGATTAGTTTTAAAGCTTTCATTACACCCGAGCAACGCTGGTCTATACTGCTAGTTTATATAGAAATCAACACTGCATTGTGACTGTCAGTTTTATGTTGAAGATAGTATTGAAATATCAAAACCGCACCATCTGTCTATATCTGGTCGGGTGCCACTACTATTCTCCTCGAGCTTCTTGACAAAATACAGCGAAGAATCTGTAACATGATTGATACCGACTTAGCTGACTGCCTGCAGTTACTCTCCCACCGGCGTGACGTGGCTTCCCTGTGCCTCTTCTATAAATACTTTCATGGCTTCTGCTCTGATGAACTTAAATCACTGGTACCCCCTAGGTGTGAGTTTGCACGAGATACTAGATTGGCAACTAGGTCCCACCCTTTTACAGTGAAACTGATGAAATGTAACCGCAATTTCTACTCCAACAGCTTCTTTTCTCGCACTTCCCACCTGTGGAATTCCCTTCCGCATGCTTGCTTCCCCTATGGCTATAACCTCCAGGAGTTTAAATGTAAGGTCAATAGACACCTCCTAATACACTAACCCTCCCATTCTCTCCAACTCTCCCCCTATGTACATCCTAACTCGTCTATCGCTCTGTGTAACCCCCTGCGCTATAGTGGCAGTGGAATGCCTTGCTTGGGGTGACATGATAAAAAAAAAAATATCTATCAACATGATATTATATCTTTGTCACCTAGTATTCTACCATTGTAGTAACCTAATATTTCACCTTCTTTGCAAACTAATATTCAACCTTCTCTGTGAAATAATATTCCACCTTTTTAACCTTCATATTGCACCTTGTTTGCAATATAATCTTCCATCTTTTTTGTAACATAGTATTTGACTTTCTTTGCAACATAATATTTCACCATCTTTTCAAGTGTAACATTCCAACTTTTATGTGAGCTAATATTTTATATTATTTGCAACCATAATATTCTACCATCTTTGCAACCATAACATTCTGCTACCTCTGAAACTATAATATTCTGTCTTTTCAACCATAACATTCCAACTCCTTTGCAACCATAATATTCTAATATATAATATTCTGACTTCTATGTGAACTAATATTCTGCTTTCTCTGCTACCTAATATTTGACATTTACAGCCTTAATAATCTGCCTTTACAATCTTATTATTCCATCTTCATTGTGGCCATAATATTTGGCCTTCTTTGCAACCATATTATTCAGATTTTGTAATCATAACATTCTAACTTCTCTGTGAACTAATATTTAACATTTAGCACCTAATATTCCGTGTTTACAGACTTAGTAATCTGCCTTTGCAACCTAATTATTCTACTTTTCTTGTGACTGTAATATTCAACCTTCTTTGCAACCATAATATTTCTCCTTTTTTGCAATGACAATATTTCACCTTCTTTGTGACTTTGTTTTATAAGGTAACCAAAAAAGTTCTGTCCGTTTTTAAAGGAAAAAAGAAAACCCCTCACAGTATGTGTAATATATATTCAGTCTTTGTATTAATTGCCATCGGTATCCAGCACCTTCTGCCAACATGTCTCCAGCTGGTCAATGTCCTTGTGGTAGAACTTGGGTGGTTTTGACGCAAAGAAGTCCATAAGGGCTTTGTGCAAGTCTGCTTCATTAGTGAAGGATTTCCCATGAAGATGATTATCCAGGGATTGAAAGAGGTGGTAATCGGATGGCGCAAGGTCAGGTGAATAAGGTGGATGGCACAAAGTCTCCCACCCAAGTTGCTGTATGGTATCCCTGACCACTCGTGAGACATGCAACCTGGTGTTGTTATGGAGGAAAAGCACACCTTTGCGATTCACCAGTGCTGGCTCCTCCTGGAACAATGCCTGTTGCACATATTTCAATTGTTGTGAGTATAGGTCTTCAGTGACCGCTTGGCTTGTTGGTAGCAGTTCATAATGAGCCACTTGATGACCTGTCCACTAGACACAAAGCATAATCTTGCGTGGGTGCATAGGTGGTCTTGTGGTGTGAGGGACAGCATCCTGAGGAGACAACCAATGTCTGGAATGTTTTGGAGTTTCGTACAGAACCCACTTTTCATCACTGGTAAGCACTCGATTGAATAAGGATGCGGTATGGTGGTGAGAAAGCAGCAATACACAGGCTGCCACTCGTTGTCCCTTGTGGACCTCCAACAGCGTTTGTGGAACCCACTTGCTCAGTTTGTACCTCTTACCTAGGCGTCATTCAAGACCTGTGGTTGTCCACTGTGAGGCTCATCATGGAGAGACAAATCTCCCAACTTGAATTTTCGAAACCAATGCCTTGCAGTATGTTCATCCACAGCACTATCCCCAAACGTTTGACATATGCGGCGACTTGATGCAGCTTCTGATAAGCCCACTTTGAAGTCATAAAGCAAACAACCCCGAATGAGATCTCTAGACACTCCATCCTTCTCACAGCTGTCCAGCTTATAACTAATTGCCAGACACAGTGTGTGTGTTTTTTATAACGTCTGATGTTCCTACATCTGGCTGTCCAAATTTGAAAACAATTGCTAGACACATTTCATATATATTTCAACTTCATTCAATGACTAATCAAAAAACGGACAGAACTTTTTTGGTTACCTTGTATATTTACTGTGATTTTCTAAATAATTGGGGACTATGACGAGTCAGGTTTTCTAAGAGTGAGCCTGGTTAATAAGTTTGACTATTCAGATAGACTTTAGTTTTTTTTTAAGATTATTACCGAATCTTAAATTTAGAGACATATTTTAAAGAAAGACTGTTTTATTGTTATAGAAAAATAAGCACAAGATCTTTCCTACCATTCTTGAGATGATGTGAATCATCATAAAACTTTCAGACTTTTGTTCTTCTCTCTGTTTCAGATAAGCAATATGTCTTCCTCTCTGCTCGTGTCCATCCAGGTGAAAGTAATTCCAGCTGGGTGATGAAAGGTAATTGCTTTTTTTTGACTAGATGTTTTTTATCCCTAGCTTTTTTGTTTTGAATGTTTGAGGCAATGTATTCATACTATTATACACTGATTCATTCAGAAAGATGAAATATATAATTGTAGATTTCCCTCTTGATTTTAGGATTTCTATTTTCATATTTCAGATATTATCTCATTTGTTACACTTTTTTATCACATGTTAATCATTAAACTATCCTCCTTATTATAATAAAGACAATTATGTATTAATTTGTGTGTGTGTATATATATATATATATATATATATATATCCCTCCTGTTATGTTTATGGACAGAGAGAAAATAGCAAGGCAGCATTGGCTCAGTTCTTTTCTTGCACTTCCCGCCTGTGGAATTCCCTTCCATTTACTTGCTTTCCTGACAGCTATAATCTCCAAGAATTTAAATGTAAAGTCAATAGTCATCTTCTATCTCACTAACCTGCATCCTCTCTGTCATGCTCCTTTCTCTGCCCTCTCCACTCTCATCAGTATTCTCATCCTTCTCTTACCCACTTCCTGACACCCCTTATAACCTATCACTCTTTTTCATAACTTTCCTCCTATGTAAACCCGATGCAAAACAGTGGCAGTAAAATGCCTTGGTTGGGGCGATATGATTATAAAAAAAAAGTTCATTCTCTTTACTTCCAGTTATGAAAGCTCTTGTCATGTGTTTGCTCTTTAATAGTGTCTTATTAATTTATTTTTAACAATTATTATGTTGTCAAGTAATGAAGAATATATATATATATATATATATATATATATATATATATATATTCTTTCTATTATAATAAAACTGTTATTTATCTTAAAATGAATAAGAAACAAAGAAAATATTTGCAACATTCAAAACATTAATTTAAAACAGTGTTCAATATAGAAATAGAGCAATGAATATTTATTATAAATTATACTTTAGAACATGTACAAACTATAATCTACTACAAAATCATACATTTTGTTTCAACATTGAATGAACAATGTCTCATTAGGTAGTAATGATGAGGTTTAATCACTTGATAAGACACAGTGTCGAAACAAAATGGCTACTTTTGCAGTGATATTATAACATATTTATGTTATAAATACTAAATAAATGTTAATCACTCGACTTTGTATTGAGCACTTTTTTAAGAATTATGTTTTTTTGGATAAAGAGTTTTATTTCATCCATACCTACTCTATACTTGTGTGTTATATATATATATATATATATATATATATATATATATATATAATTTATAAAAGATTTTAGTTTATTACAATAGGTAATACATATTTCACTGCATCCTGATGTTATTATTGCGGCTCGTCAGACACAAATGATACAACAGTTAGTCCTCAAAATATCCCCCTGACAAAAAATTTATTTTATTTTATTTTATTTTACATAGACGCTTACATGTCCATATTAGAATAGACATTTGTAATAGTTATTACGGTTTATTTCATAAATAACCGTTACAAATGTCTATTCTAATATGGACATGTGAGCATCTATATAAAATAAGATAAAAGAAAATAAATTTTTGTGGGGATATTTTGATGACCAACTGTGGTACCATTTGGGTCTGACGAGCCATGATAATAACATCAGGACACGGTGAAATATGTATTACCCATTGTAATAATCTAAAATTTTTTATAAATTATATTACTCTGTTAATGTTAAGTTCATTTATTTAATTTGAGTTCTCTTGAGTTCATCTCTATCAGAATTTACTGGGATTGTATACCAAGTGTACTATGTTATATAGTTTTTTTTCCTCCTGTCATGATTGGGGTGGGGGAATAACCTGTGAGAAAACATCTAATGAGTCTCTCAAATATTTTGACGTCATTTTTTAAATCATGTGTACACCCACATGATAAGAGTTTTCCTGAGAGTATTTCTGTATTTTTGTTTATTTTTCTATTCTGTATTCTTTTGGAGGTTTGGATGGTCTAATGGCTAACAGCACAGAAAAATGAATCTCTGTACAAAGTTCAAATTCCAACTGTGACAGTTTAATTCATGTCTTACCCAAGGGTAATAATGCAGTCACCTACCTCTGTCACACACATATGCATTAAATAATAGGGTATACTGGACTCACTATCTTTGCTTGACAACTAGTCTAACAGGATGACACTTATGAATTAGAACTCAAATTGTAACCACTCCACTGTCTTTCCCAATTACAGTGATGGCAATGCACATTTTACTGATATTAAGGTAAATGAAACCGTGGAGAGGCATGATCACCCATATCTTGAACAGAGAAATTCATCTAGATTCAGTCGCTAGGTTTTAGAATTTGTTGCAATTTTCCTAGAATTAAAAACTTACCCATTTCCTTTATCTGGTCAGTAATTATTGTACATATGCACCCTCGATTTTCCAGGAATCAGTGATCTGATACCTTTTTTAATCTGAGCAAAAATAAAAAAAGGCATTTGAATTTCACACGATTGTCAAAGTAAAAGTAATTTGCCAGATGGCCACAGTTACCTTTGCATGTAACATGTTATCATTTGTTTCAAACAGTTGATGACACTGTAGAGAGGTGAGAGATAAATGACTAATGGGTCAGAGGTGTGTAATCGAATTATTATGTGACTTCTGTTAGTCTGTAAAATGGATAATCTGGCACATTTTTGGAGGCTTACGGCCATATCATGTTGAATACACCGGTTCTCGCTTGATCATCGAAGTTAAGCAACGTTGAGCCTGGGCAGTACTTAGATGGGTGACCACTTGGGAATACCAGGTGCCATAAGCGTTTAGTGACGGATGTGCATTGTGGTGCAGTGGATATCAGCTTGAAAAAAGAAATCGGTGAGCTGAGTTCGAATTCCAGTTGAATACCCTGCATTCATTTAAGCACTGGTACCCTTGGGAAAGGTATTAATCCATCCCTTCCTTCCAGTTATGGATTAAATAACAAGGGTAGGACTTGGGGATCCTGCCCTTAAAAAAACAAATCCCAATGAATCTTGATACTTGAAAAGAAAAAAGTATTACTAGACACAAAACATATATAAAAACAACAATAAATTGTTGAATAAAAAAGGTATTACCAGCAATAAATAAATAAAAATTTAGTTGGCAATAAATGACCTGCTGAGGTTGATATGCCATAAAAACAAAACAACCAAACCAAACATTTTTGGAACCAAAGGTACCATAAAAGTCAGTTCTGTACCTTTTATTTTTTAATTTCTTTTTTTGTTTTCAGGTATTATAGATTTTCTCATGAGTACCAAAACAGCAGCACAAGAACTTCGAGATAAATATGTCTTCAAAATCATTCCAATGCTCAATCCTGATGGGGTCATAAATGGCAAGTGAGTTGCTTTTGTTTGTTTTTTTCACCATTTTAAGAACTTCATATTCTTTTAAGCTTCAGCTATTTTACTTTATTTACAACTAGCCCAGCTTTGTCAGGTGTAATGAAAGCTTTAAAACTAATCCATGGTTCTGGAGCTCAGGCTCTTTGGTCCTTGGCACGAAAGACTAAAAAGCATTAGTTGTTTCCACTTAAAGCGAAACCGTAGACTGAAAGAAAAATGAATGGATGTAAGTCAAATTTTGATTTCCTGGGATTGATATCAAATAAGTTTTTTTCATCGTAAACTGAATTTTGAAGGCTAAATAAATCCTCTAAGTAAATGGTATCATGGCTGAGACTAAGAACTACAATTATATCTACTTAGAGCCAAACCCGAAGCAAAAACTAAAATAAAAGGGCTGAAAAAAATACAGGTATACATGCAGATAAACAGACACACACACAAACATCTTGCCATTTTATATATATATATTTCCGATTTTCTGCACTATTGTAAGAACTGCAACCTTGAAACTTCTGAATATCGTTTCTTATGTCTTTGTCTATGAGTGTATCAAATTTGATTAAAATCGGACCACTCCTTCTATAACTGATTTTTTTTTATTATCGATTTTCGATATTTATCGGGGGTACCTTGACACAAACCTTGCTAAGAACACACACCCACAGATGCTTATAGTACAACTGTGTAAATTTTCAAGAAAATAGGTTCAGCCATTTTGGAGTCTATAGGTAACGGGCACACACACAGACACAAAGTTCCATTTATAAATAAGTTTAGATGATACTTACCCTGTACAAGGCTTGAAAACCACTTGAGGTAGAGGTCTACTATAGAGTGAAAAAACACAGTTTATGTGGATGTATGGGGAAGGTAATGATTAACACTTGGCATTCTGAGGAAGCATCCTCTTGGGAGTCAATTTCAAAAACAAGTGGTTCATGAAAGAACCTGTTCAAGTGGAATATGAAGGGAATGAGGGCAGTTCACTACAATGTGCATAGCATGGTTGGTTTGAGCTCTGAAGAATTGGTGAAAATAAAGAATGTAGTTTGTCTGATCACTTTTCATGGAAATAACAATAGAGCAGGGAGAGGTTTGCAACATTTTGTCTATGAGAGAGAGTCAAATAATTTATCACCCACAAGAACACAGAGACAGTTCCAGGTCTTGATCTTGCCCTTGTAAAGGTAGAGGATAACACAAGGAGTCAAGTATTTCTGGAGTGGTACAAAGAGCCGAGCTGACCATTTTTTCAGTATCTTTAATGATGGATCATATCTGTGAGTTTCACTGAAGGTCTGCTCTCAAGGCAAGGGGCTGTCCTGATAGAACATCTATACATCATAATTGGTTCTAATTATGATGTTCAGGGTTTGATTGGTGATGATGGACTTAATTAGTTTGGTTTTCGAGGCACTGAATGTAATCAGCCAGTCCCCCCCCCCCCCCACTCACTGAGCTGTTGAAGCTAGTTCAGAGGAAAGATCAGCTGCTAGGCTCTGGTCATCTACAGTTTTGTAGATGCACCCATATACCATTGTATCATCAGCATAGATATTCACAAATGATCAGAGTGTACGCTTAGGCAGATCATTTATGTAAAGTAAAAAGGGGGTTTGTCAAAGAAGTGACTCCAGGGTGATGCCTGTGTTGAATGCTAGGGCCTCAGATAAATGGATGTTAACAACTACCTTAACTAGAGAGCTTTGCAGTAATCCTTTATGTCACACGTTGTCAAAAACCTTTCAAATGTCTAATGCGATAGTCCTTGAGAGGTATTTGTTGTTTAGTGTCTCACTGATTCTATGAATAATAGCAGTTAGGATATCAGCTGTGGACCACTCTGATTGAAAGCTGTACTGCTTGAGAGGTTGTTTCTATTTAAGTGATCAACAACCTTCTTGTTGATTATAGGCTCAAAAAGCTTGTTAATCACACTGAGGAGACTGATGGGTGTATACTGTGTGCAGGATGAATGCCCACCCACATTCTTGAAAACCAGGCATACATTTGATACCTTCAACAGAAATGGGAAGGATTTCTTCTTCAAGCAGCAGTTAAAATTTTTTTGCTAAGATCAGGGATAATTCCGAGTTGATTTTCTTAAGGACAGCCACTGGAGTTTTGTTTTGGCAAGTGACTTTCTTAGGGTTAAGACTTTTGGGGCTGTAATAAAAATACTACAGAGATTGTGCTCAGTGAAACATGGGAAATTACGGAGAGGATGGCCTATGTCATCTAACATTGAGTTCGAGGTACAGATCAAGGTTCACCTTATCTGATGAGGATGAAATGACCTCAGAGCCATTTATAATAGCAGGCACAGACATCTTGTCTTAGTTCAGAATTTGGTTGGAGATCTTCCATAACTCTTGGTATCCAATTGGTTTGTTTTCAACCTTGGACTGAGCTGCTTGTGTATAGTTAGACTTCATATTTTCTGGAATTTTCTTGCAGTGATTGTGGGCAGTTCTGAATGCAGCACATGTCCAACAACACTGCTCCTTGTGACAGAATTTGAATTAGTGGGCTAGCTGTTTGATTTTTGCTTAAATTATTGTGTGTGGGGATATAAAACTCTCTGTTTCAGAAAGAATTCATTCTGAGATGAGGGCAGCTGTTTAGGATGTAGTATGTTGAAGTAGGAGAGAGCAGCTTCTGCCATGTAGGATCTGAAGCAGTCTCAGTCTTTGTGAAGCAAAAAAGCATTCTATAGAACTGCAAATCAGTGGATGCCTTGGTTTAATGTTAACCTGGACACTGACTAGAGAATGGTCTGATGTGCCCCTTAAAACTTCTGAGAAACATTTTTCAGGGAAGAATGTGATGAAGAGGTCAAGGCAATTTGCCTGATATTTTATTGCATCCAGGATGCAGGTGGGGTTCTTTAATAATCTGTGTTAGTTGATAAGTGATGGAGATGTCTCCACACTATCTACTTTCACCAGTTTTGTTTGAGTAAACTAACCAATCTTTGTGGTGAATATTGAAGTTGTCACAGATATGAAAGCTATGAGAAATTCACTGAGGATATTATCAATCCTCTCAGATTAGCATCCCATTGTCCTGAAGACAATAGAAAGTGAAAATAAACATGGTACTGTGGATAAGTGCGATGTGGAAGCACATTTATGAGAATCAGGTTCCTTGTTTTTTGTGTCTTTGCCACAGAAAAAGCCTGTCCTTATTATAAGCACCGAGTCTATGGCTGTGACAGTTTAGGTGGTCATGCTTGACTATTAGGGGTGAGTAGCCTGAGATATGACAACATATCCTGGATGTGTTATGAGGAGGTTAAATGTCTGGACCTCAGCTACATCAACTGTGATCAGCTTGCAGATATATTTTTTATGATAAAAATACTTTTTAATGCCAGATTTTCTAGGTATTTTCACCTTATATCATGTTTTTCTAAAATGTTTTTGACTTAAATAAACACCTTCATATTTATAAACACGTAAAAATTGTATTATTTGCATTTAACATTGATCAGTTTTTTATTATTTCAGAACACAGATCAGTTAATATATATATATATATATATATATATATATATATATATATAAAAAGTGTGAGAAGCCATGAACGTTTTGTTTAAAGTGTAGATTTATTGTTGCTATTATTATAATTATTACTTGCTTTTTGTATGATATTTTAAATGTCCATAATGGTATTTGTGTTGCTACACGTGTTTCGAGTCTAAAGTTCACTCTGTTCAGGAGAATAAACTTCTTGCACTTTTTCATCTATACCAATTTCCCTCGTTGGAAACAACCTCTATTTCTGTTTTTAATATATAAGCAGTGGCAATTTTACGGGGACAGAATGGGCAGCCCTCCCTGCATTTTGGTTAGAAACCACTTTTATAAGCTTCAAATATTTATGAAACTGATCAGTCTCTTAACTTTGATAAGATTTGATCTTCAGCACTTTTCTCTCAGTGTTTTCCTTTTGCTTTTTAAGGACACATACAGAGACCAGTTTGACAGAAAAACAAACAAAATAAATTAAGCAGTTAGAAGCAGACATTTGATTCTGTTTTGAAATTAATAATCTTTTTTGTTCCAACAGCTTGAGAGTGGAAAAGAGGGTAAGAATAGATTAGAACTCTACTACTATGAATAAAAAGTTATTCCTTTTAATTTAGTAAAGTAACATACTTATACTCAAACTCATTTTTAAGTTGTATATATGATAGGGGGTGTAGTATGAAAATGAAGATGCTGCTTGAGTTTGCCTTCTTCCTCCTTAGAAAAATCTCGGCCTCTAAGTACCCCCCCCCCCCCCACACACTTTCAGAGTTTGACAATCATCAATGTGTATCAGGGTGGTCCAAGATAGGTGAAATAGGTCTGTGTATCAGTTCCAATAAGATGGGGCCCCCTCAACAATATTCTAGAGCAGTCTGTGAGTATCTTAATACATTGGCTGAACAGGTCCAATTGAGTGGACAGCACATTCACCTGACTTGACTCCAGTGAATTTCTTACAGTTCACCTACTTTTGGATCATTCTGTGTATGTGTGTGTGTGTATATATATATATATATATATATATATATATATATTTAGTGTATTGAGGCAGCAAATAATTTTCTAAACATATACTGTTGAATATAAGAGATAATGAATGTCTGTTATGTTTAATCATGAGCCGTTCTAAACGTTGTATTTTGGCTTTAATTTCAGTTGAAAATAAAGACAAAAATTCTCCAACATTTGGATAATTTTTTATTAATTTAGTTCTAAGCTTTTGGCTCACATGAGCCATCTTCAGAGAGGTTATTAAGATGGTAATACAATAATATCCATCATCACCGATGATTTTATTTTGTGTTGACATAAAACTCTGCTAGGCAACGACAATAGTTACCAAAAATAACAAACACAGTTCACAGATTTGCAATGCGGTTCTATGATGTCACACCGTGTGATAGCACAAAATGACAACAAAACCATGTAGTCAAATGCAATTTAATATGTTATGACTGGATAATCACGTTTAAATCTGGTCATAACACATTACATTGCATTTGTGGCTTTTTAAATATTTTCTTGTTTTTAATCTGTTGTGTGTTTTGTTGCTTTTGTTTTTTTTAGTCACCGTTGTTCTTTATCTGGAAATGATCTGAATCGAAGGTGGATGACTCCTTGTCCTAAACTCCATCCAACAATTTTTCACACAAAAGGACTTTTACTTTACATGAAGATTATTGACAAAGTGCCAATTGTAAGTAAAAATTTATTTATTTCCTTCTGCTTTTTTTTGTCTTTCATTATTTCTTCACCTCACATGGTCTCGACATGTATTTTTTTAAAAAAATAAGTAAGACCTCCTACAGAAGATAGCTGAAGAGAGTGATAAGAAAGGACTACAAATAAACTGCAAGAAAACCGAATGCATGGTCATCAGTAAAAAGTGCAACCCAATATGCCAAATACAGGTCGGGGGTACTAGAATCAAGCAGGTAAAAAAATTTAAATACCTGGGAAGTGTCATAACAGAAGACGGAAAGTGCGACACAGAGATCCGAAGGCAAATTGGCATGGCGAAGGAAGCATTTCAGAAGTTGAGTAAAGTATTAATAAACAAGACAATTTCGCTAGAAACAAAGAAGAGAATACTGGATTGTTATGTGTTGTCAGTTCTTCAATCTGGCAGTGAATGCTAGACAATATCATCAAAGATGGAGGAAAAACTTGAAGCAACTGAAATGTGGTTCTACAGAAGGATGCTGTGAATATCATGGCTCGAGCATGTGAGCAATGATGAGGTCTTAGAAATGATGGAAATGAAAAGGAAATTAATACTGAGCATCAGGAAGAGACAGCTGAAGTTCCTGGGACATGCAATGAGGAAGGAGGGCTTGGAGAACCTGATATTAACAGGCCAGGTAGAGGGAAAAAGAGACAGGGAAAAGCAACAGATAACATATTTGAAGGACCTAATCAGGTGGATGATGGAACGTGGGTTGCATGGTGTAATAGGAGAAGGCATGCTAAGAGCCACCAGGGATAGGGAAACGTGGAAAGCCATGATCGCCTACGTCCTGAAGGGACAGGGCTCATAGAAGAAGAAGAAATTGTTCACTTGACATTGTCTTCCACTTTGTCCTTTTTATTTTGTTGACTAATTGATTGATTCATTTTCTACAGCCTGTTAACTCCTTGCAGGTTATTTAAAGCCAGAAAGTAGTTTTTAGAGTGTAAGAATTTTTATTTATTTATTTATATATCTTAGATAATGTTTTAGTGATGGGAAAGAGCTAGATTCCCAATGAGAATTGAAACTTGGCTCTTGCATTATCAATTTTGAGCCATTATCCATTACACCAGCTGCACATCCAAGCTTACAGCATCTGGCATGCCTAAACAGTTATCCATCTAAGTACTGACCATGCTTGACATTGCTTAACTTTGATGATCATATGGGAGCTGGTGTCTCAACGTAATGTGGCCATAAAACTTTGTTAATTAGTGTTTACATTTGATAAATTATTCACGTAATATTCACAATCTGTCTAAATTTCTAACCAACAATTCCGTCCTCTGGTTATTTCTGATTTTCAATGCACAACATAAAGGTTGAATGTTAAAATTTGATAAAAGTAATTGTAGTTGAAATAAATTTAAAAATATTTCCTTAATTATCAATTATTTCAAAAAATAATTTGTAAGTGGTGGAGTAGTGGTAAGGTCAGTAGAGTAGCAAACAAAAAAAATATATCAAACTTGCCTCTGTATAAAAGTTTCACATGCAGCTGTGGTTAAAATGTAGCAGTAATTATTGATTATTTTTTTTTTCTTTTAATGGAGGTAATTTGCATGAGATACTAGATTGGCAACTAGGTCCCACCCTTTTACAGTGAAATCGATGAAATGTAACTGCAATTTCTACTCCAACAGCTTCTTTTCTCGCACTTCCTGCCTGTGGAATTCCCTTCCGCATGCTTGCTTCCCCTATGGCTATAACCTCCAGGAGTTTAAATGTAAGGTCAATAGACACCTCCTAACACACTAACCCTCCCATTCTCTCCAACTCTCCCCCTATGTACATCCTAACTTGTCTATCGCTCTGTGTAACCCCCTGTGCTATAGTGGCAGTGGAATGCCTTGCTTGGGGTGACATGATTAAAAAACAAAAAATAATAATATATCACATGAGGTTGACCCAGAGAATGGATGAGCTATGAAAGAAATGATTATTCTTCAAGTCTGTATTTCTCCCCATTTTGGGCATTATTATATCCAAGATAAAATAACACTTTATTTTACAGTTGAAATGGAATACTGAAAAAAAAAAAAACGAATGACAAACATATTTGGTTCTAAGAGTTTTATGCTGCTACATTATACAAAAAATTATATGTACATATTTACACATGTCATATGCAGAGAAAATATAACACATATCTACACAACAAGCTGAGGGAAAGGAGAATGAAAAGTACGTGTGATAATTTTCAATGAGCATTGTATCTGCTGGATATTCTTCTGTATTTCTGGAGAAGACATATTTAGGATTCCAGATTTGAGTGGGCTGTATTCATCTGTTATGTTGCTATCAAGGACATATTCTGTAAACGGTAATTGGCAAGTCTTGAGTTTTTCCAAATTAAGGAATATGCACATATGCATAAATGGCAAGTCCTGGGTTCTTCTAAATTGAGGAATACACACACTCACGGAAATGACAAGTCCTGGGTTTTTCCAAATTGAGGAATACACACATGTGCGTAAATAGCAAGTCCTAGGTTCTTCCAAATTGAGGAATACACACACTCACGTAAATGGCAAGTCCTCGGTTCTTCCAAAAGAGGAATACACCTGGGTTCTTCCAAAAGAGGAATACACACACTTGCGTAAATGGCAAGTCCTGGGTTCTTCCAAATTGAGGAATACACACACTTGCGTAAATGGCAAGTCCTGGGTTCTTCCAAATTCAGGAATACACACACTCACATAAATGGCAAGTCCTGGGTTCTTCCAAATTGATGAATATGCACATGCACACACACACACACACGTATTCACACTCACACAATGGGTAAATTCTTGTCATTTTATATTTTTAATTTTGTGCATTGTTTGTTTTTGCTTTTGTTTATTGCACAGTATAGTAGGGTCAGTTGGGCACCATCTGTGAGAAAAAGAGTGCCATGATGCAATTCACATCACCAGAAATTTTGAAATAGCATTCTGTGCTGCTTGGCATTTGCTCCAGAAGCTCCAATATCTTTTCAGACAGTTTAGGTGATAATCTGAGGACAGTGCAGAGGATTCAGGAAGAGTTGAATAAGTCTAATGGTGATTACAAAGGTACCGTACCTTGAAAAACTCACTCTAATCTTTCTGATAAGAAAAGAACTCCCAAATTTGTTGGTGGGAGGCCTCAGAATCAACATGGAAGCCTACATCAAGTGCCTTGAGGTGTTAGTGCTGCCCTGATTCAAAAGGGTGGCTGCTAGAAGACCTTATTGTTATGGGACCTACCCGTTGTACCATAATGAACTCTTCTCATAACTATAGATATAAGAAGACTGTCTCAAGTGGAGGTTGGGCAATGGACGATTGACAGAGGAGTTGAGTTGGGCACTTGTTTTTTGTTAATATCTTTGTTTCACAAATACCTGAGTTGTGTTTTCTTTCGGACCTTTCTGCTCCACAACACTTATGTATGGCAACAGGATTCTGCACCATGTCACACAAGCAGGAGAACCCAGTGATGGCTGTCAGACAATTTCTGCAACCACATCACCCCTGCAACCCCCTTAGTTATCAAAAATACTTTTACAAACTTTGGTGTCGAGTTTTTCACAACAAAACAAAGACAAAAGTTTATATAAACATATGAAAGCACTTTTTCCTTCTTGTACATTTGTGATGAGTCTGTCTTCTGCATTTTACATGTGTAGTAGTGAATTAACTGAAAAAACTTTGAATAATTTATTTAAGTAGGGCATGAAATTGGTTGGTGGAATGTCAAAAAGCTTTTGAAGGAATTAAAAAAACTACTGACTTCAGAGTTATTGCTGACAAATTATGACCTGTAGTGACAGATAATTGTGGTGTTGGATGCAAGTGAATATGGGATTGAAGTGGTAATATGCCATAGATATGAAGACAGTACAGTGAAAGCAGTCGCCCACACTTCAAGAAGTTTGACAAATACTGAAAAATGCTACAGTCAAATTGAAAAGGAAGCGTTTGCGATAATTTTTGCCATAAAGAAATTTCACAGGATGATGTTTGGAAGAAAACTTATATTGCAAATGGATCATCATCCATTATTAAGTATATTTGGGTCTAAAGACATTCCTGCACATACTGCAAACAGATGACAGCATTGGGCTATGATTTTATTGAACTATGATTAAAGATGGAATTTCTGTTGTTGAAAAAATTGGGATACACAGATGGCTTGTCCAGATTGATATCAAAATATAAAGAAGATTTTGAAGATACTGTGATTTTTTCACTGAAATCTGAAAGCAAAATTAAAAGCCTTTTGTGTAACAATATTAAAAAATTGCTGGTTATGATAGACAATACCAAAATTCATTCTAAAATTATATGTGTATTCAAAAAGCTGTGAATAACATTAAGTCAAAATAGAGTAAAACTAAAAGTGTTTCAGGCTGGCACGCCAGAAGTACAGGTTTGAAGGAACTGGTAACTCAATCCTAAGAAGGAAGCAAGGGGCAAACCTTTACTCTTGTTTAAAAAATTCCAATATTGATGGGGGGTTTCATTCCTACATAATTCATCTTTAATCTTCCAACAACAATATGACAAAGGTAATTTTATGGTTGTAATATTTTCCATTTTTCCTCAGTAGCTCCTATATATATTTTTTCTTCTACAATGGCATATTTATTCACTATTCAGACTATATTCTTAATTAGGTAATTTCTTTTCATAGGATAAGTATTTTTAATCCCATAATTACACACACACACACACACACACACACACACACACATATACATATATATATATATATATATATATATATAAAACATATTTAACAAAAGGCTTACAGCCATATCATACTTAAACACTGGTTCTTATATGATCACAAAAGTTAAGCAACATCAAGCATGGTCAATATGTAGATTATTGTCCACTTAGGAATGCCGGTTGCTGTAAACTTGGATATGTGGCTGGTGATGGAGTTCCAATTGCATTTGGGTTTATTATATTCATTTAAATACTTTTGAGAATGGTATGAATCCACCTTTTCTTCTCCCATCTATGGGTTAATTAATAAGACTTGTATCAGTAAATTTTTATCTCAAAAAAAGAATTCTTACAATCTAAAAATATTTTCTGGCTTTAAAAAATCTTCAATGATTTGATAAATCATACAAAATGAATCAATGGTTAGTTACACAGGTATGTCCTTTACATTTATTTATGTTCTCTGGAATTTAAATCTACAGAAACTACAGTGGCCACAAATTGAGGGATCAGTTTATATATTGATTGTAATATAGAATGATCCCCACTTTTTATCCACATAATAATTTCTTGTTTATCAAATTCTGATTGGGTATTAATCCACCCGCCTACCCTGCTCCAGCTATGGGCTAATTAATAAGACTTTTATCACTAAACCATTAATTATTATCTCCAAAAGATAAAAATTCTTAAAATATTTTCTGCCTTTAAATAACCTGCAAAGAATTAATAAGCCATAGTAAACAAATTGATCAATTAAAAACATTCCACAGAATTGCACAGATAATACACTCTGATTCTGTATATTTTATTTTTAAAAATTTTCTGTTTGCTTTTTTTTTTCTCCTGACATTCAGCTCTACTGTGATCTTCATGGACATTCTCAGAAGAAGAACATTTTCATCTATGGTTGCTCTTCTTTTCATTCTTGGAAAGTCTGTGACACTGACAACCCAACTTACAGGGAAAATGGAGAAGATACTTCATATAAGGTAAACACACACTGGATTTACTTTGACTCTTGATACTCATTCTACACTGTGTTCCTTTATTTGTAGCTGGATTAAGAGAAGTCAATATGCATAAATAATAATAATGGATGGTGACTTTGTTTCCAGGCATACCTGTCTGTCAAAGCATATAACCAGTCCCTGTTGCAAATGCCTGCTCAGAGCACACATGTAGTTTATAATGCAAATATACTGAGCAGAACTTAGTGACAATATCTGGGAGAAAACACCATAATCTATCATGATTAACAGTTTGAACAATGTTGGTACACTTATACCCTCAGTCACAATGATTTATGATTTTGTGCACAACCATTGACAATTTCTGAAAAGTTCTGTTTATCCAGTTTCACTCACAAGGTTTGGGTCCATTTGTGGCATGGTTTTTAGGCATGGTGCCGCATGCTGAGATTGTTTTCTGAGACTGATAACATCAGGAAATCATCTCCCTGACAAGGAAGCCATGGTCAGATTTGATTCTAGGTCTTATGGTTGGAAAATGAATGTTCTAATCACTTGGCTACATGCTGATATAGTTGATATGTTGATATACATATGGTTTTAAATACAGTTGAAATACAATATTTTTTCTTGTCTTTTATTTTTTTAAATTCCAGCTTATTGTCTTGTTAAATATATGATTAGTAGAATGAATGAGAGTTTTTTGTTTTTAAAAAATGTTTTTGTGTTTATTTAATAAATCATGGGCATACTGTTGAATAGTGCTGAAAGCACCAGTTCTTATTTGATCATCAAACTTAAGTGGTACTAGCAGTTTAGCCCAGTGTTGCTCAGGTGTAATAAAAGCTTTAAAACTAATCCATGGTCCTGGAGCTCAGACTCTTTGGACGTCGACACGAAAGACTAAAAAGCATTAGTTGTTTCCAGTTAAAGCAAAACCATAGACTGAAAGAAAAATGAATGGATGTAAGTCAAATTTTGATCTCCTGGTATCAATATCAAATAAGTTTTTTTCGTCGTAAACTGAAATTTGAAGGCTAAATAAGTCATCTGAGTAAATTGTATCATGGCCGAGACTAAGAACTACAATTATACCTACTTAGAGCCAAACCCGAAGCAAAAACTAAAATAAAAGGGCTGAAAAAAATACAGGTATACAGGCAGATAAACAGACACACACACACACGCAAACATCTTGCCTTTTATATATATATATATTATATATAAGCCTTAGTATTTTGGATAAATTTTGTTAGAAAAATGAGTGTCACATATTTTTCTAACAAAATTTCTCATAAATATTCAGGCTGCTAGAGATGAATATATAAATATACTGCTTAATGAAAAACAGAATATCTACTCAAATATGAGTATCGATTAAAATAATGTTCAAAGAAATAAATCAAATATGTCGATTTATAATTCCATTTTGTTAACCTCCAGAACTTTCTGTTAACAACAGACGCCATAAAGAGATAATATTCTAAAGATGTTGCTCATTTCTTGTATCTTATTTTGTTTTTTTCTTAGATCCTGCCTTACATCTTAGAGCGAGTGGCGCCAGCATTTTCTTTGCAGGAGACCAAGTACCAAGTGGAAAAGATCAAGGAAGGAACCGCTCGAGTGATTGTGTGGCGAGAGATTGGTGTTGTAAATAGTTATTGTATGGAGAGCACATACTGCGGTTTTGACCAGGGAATCTACAAGGTAGGAAAACATATAAACTCACTTTTGCCTGTTTAATATTTTATTGCAATTCTATTAATCACTTTTTAAAACAATAATTAGAGTAGATAGACTAAACTATCGCCCGGTTTACACTCCACCCACGTCTATTGAATGGGTGAAGAGGCTCATCCCTTGTTTCCTGTTTAAGATGTGGTTTCCGGCTTTCTCTTTTCAAATCTTTTCACTCTTTTCTTTTTTTCTTTTTTTCAATTGGAGTAGATAGACTAAAATATTGCCCGGTTTACACTCCAGCCACGTCTATTGAACGGGTGAAGAGGCTCATCCCTTGTTTCCTGTTTAGGATGTGGTTTCCGGCTTTCTCTTTTCCAAACTTTTACTCTTATTTTTTTTTCTTTTCTCTTTTTTTTTTTTCAATTGGAGTAAATAAAAAAAATTTTCTTGCTCTCATGAAAAGTTACAAATAAAAACATTTCTATATAAAATTATTCAAAGTGATTGAACTGGAACGTTTAATTATTTTACTATTTGGACTATTGTTCTTGTCTTTGTCATATTTATGATGTTCCAACTGTTGTTGTACGCTCCGGGCTTCTTCATGTGATATAAATTGGAATTTTGAAGTGAACCCTTTATTTTGTCCATTGGGGTTGATTATTCTAGTTCTATGTGCTATGCCTTTTCTGGATATCTCAGTTCAGTAACTCAACTTTCCAAGATTTTGTCCACCTCTGCCGTGGCCAGGTATTGAACTCACAACTCTTTGGATTAAGTCCCTGGATTACTTCAACCAACACTTTTATTATAGCTCAGTCTAAACAATGTAAATAGTATAAATAGTTACAACGCATCATATCAGATACATAGACATATATTGAAATGTTTAAATAAAAGAAAAGATGGGATATTTTACAGAAATTATTGTAAAATTTAACTAATTTGTTTATGCATTTTTTTTATTTTTAAAGCATTAACTTCATTGCTTTCTTATTTTCCAAACATTTTAATGGCATTTTTATTATGTGAGTTATTTTAATGGTATTTTTATTATGTGAATCATTTTAATGGTATTTTTATTATGTGAATCATTTTAATGGCATTTTTATTATGTGAATTATTTTAATGGCATTTTTATTATGCTATTAAAGACTATAAATGATAACAATGTTAGAAAAAATAAACATTTTGATTTCAGGTTGGTTTTAAATTTTCTTGACATGATTAAAGTTGTGTTTTCAGAATAGCTCCAGGACGATGTTGAAAAAATTAGTCTCAATCCTTGATTAATTAGCAGGTGAGACTGAGTTCTCTACTCTTCAGTGGCGGCTACTCTAGAAAAGGCAAAATGCTGAATGCTGAATTAGTGAAGGCAACAGAAAACTACTCCACTCTCTTTTCCAAGAAATGGCAATTCACAGAGAATAAAGAAAAGCAATCTGTGACTAGCTATGATCACCAATGTCCTGAACTACCATTTTGATACTTACTTTTTTCTAATCATTTCACCCCAAACAAGGTGATAGTGCTACTAAGATGCAAGGGATTACTGATAGTGAGAGAGAATGCAAACACTTTAGTGAAGAGAAAGGACAATAAAAGAATGGTTATCAGGAAGACAGAAAATAGCAATTGACATTGCACTTAAATTTTTGGAGACTGTAGATAGCAGGGACATGAGAAAAGAAACTGCTAGACTTATGGTTACATTTAGCTATTTCAGCAGAAAATAATGAGACCTATTTGCCAATCTAGTAGTTCACTTGAATTCATGTGGTTGAAGTACCAAGAAGAAAATCTCTGAATAATTGCCATGAAAATATTTATAGGAAAGGCAGAGTGAAGCCATGTCATGGTGGTGGGAAAATGAGTGAAGATGCCAGGTCAGGATTGATAACATGACAGACCCATTTTGGGATTTTGTCAAGAAACTGGAGATGGCATTAAAAAATATCCATTAACTTCTGAATTTTTTCTCCAGATAAAGCATGAAGAGTAGCCTTGAATATTCATTTTATATTATGATTTTTTCCTAAATAAAATTACCCCTTCTCCAACTTATCCAAAAAGTGGGTAAGTAAGCTTTAAAGATTTCTTTAACATTGTATGAAAATCTAAAAATCTAGTGCTGGTAACTTCTGCATCAGGTGATCAATTTTAGCGATTTTTCTTAAATGTTTTCTTTTTTTCAAACTTATTCTATAGAATACCCATGTAAGCACACATCACCTGCATGAGATGGGACATCGCTTCTGTGAATCTGTGTTACAACTTGCTTTCGTACCAAACATAGAAGTTGAGGTTAGCAGCATGATTTCAGCAGACCCGTCTTCTCTCTGTCTGTCTGAAGAGACCAGTGGCAATGTTAGCAGGTGAAGACAAATTCTCTTTTTTCTTTAATTTTCATTATTTTATTTATTTTATTTTTTTATTTCACATCTCAATTATTGATTATTACATTAAAATATTATCCATATCTCATCAGCCCTCTTTCTACATAGCAAAAGAAGTCTGGTACTTATTGGAGCGGTACAAGGAACTGATTACTTTTTTCATAAATTTTAGCAATGGTTGGTTGGTTGGTTCATTTAACCAGCATATCAACCTTCATTAGGTCATTTAATGCTGAAAATCATTTTGATTTGTTTTATTTAGTTTATTTGTTTTATTGTTTTTGTTTGTTTAGAATTTTTTTTCAAAAAAGGTTTTGTTGGTAAGATTTTTCATTCAAAAAAGGTTTTGTTGGTAAGATTTTTCATCCAAACAAGGTTTTGATGGTAACATTTTTCATTCAAAAAAGGTTTTGATGGTAACATCTTTCATTCAAAAAAGGTTTTGTTGGTAAGATTTTTCATTCAAAAAAGGTTTTGTTGGTAAGATTTTTCATTCAAAAAAGGTTTTGTTGGTAAAATTTTTCATTCAAAAAAGGTTTTGTTGGTAAATACTTTCATAGCATTTTGACCCCAGTTTGAGGGTTAACTATAGCTGAGACCCAAACAGGTGCTACCACTCTGGGTCAGGGTGGATCTGGGAACAACAGAAATTAAGAGGTAGTTCCATGCTCCTCACAACCTCCCAATCAGAGGCCTTGCTGCCGGATGTAGTTTAAGTTCATACCCAGGACCTTTAGCAATGGATCATTGTTATTAACTTAAAACAGTGTCAAAGTTAGTCACCCGAATGATCTAGACCAGCATTTTTCAAACTGTAGTTCCAACCCTTCAGCAGGTTGCAACAATAAAGAAAGAATGAAAGAAAGAAAAAAATATATATAAGTAAGAGTAAAGTGCAGAAGATAAACAACTCCAAATGCTGCACAGTGCTCATAAATCATTGTTAGTTTTTCACTGAGATAAACTCATATTTTATTCAAATTTTGAAAAATATAATTCTATATAATATGTGCTCATTGATTTTATCTACTATGTTTGGCAAACTTATTGCAGATTATTTACATTGTGTCAAAATTTCCTTTAAATTTGTTTTTCTAAAAATAATAATTTTATATTCATACAAATAAATAATACAAACAAACAATTCCAATGTGTGTGGATCATAAGAAGTATACACACCCTTGTGCAGATTAATTGAAACAAAACGGATCATGTCTTCCTAGGATCTTTCACACTTTCCCTGATCACATATACATCATCACTTTACATTGTTTTTCTATTCCGACCACATTTTCCTTTATGTTTTGGACTCATGGATCCAGTTTGTTTCTTCGCCTTGTTGACTCAGCTGACAGTTGAAAGGCTGGCATCAACAATATCCATGATCTCACTGTAAGGCTTGCCAGTGTGTTTGTGCAATGTTACAATATTTTGTGTGGAGTTATGTCCATCGCAGACAATGGTTGTAGGACAACTAATCGACAGTTGAGACAATAGTGTCTGAGTGTGGTAAAAATTTAATGCAATCATGGATGACACAATATTTTTCAAGGGTAAATAAATTTCATGATACACTCCTAAAAATAGATTCATGTTACTGCACACCACTGCAAATGTCCTAATCTGAGGAAAAAATACAAACCAATTACATCCTGTCTCTTCAGTGGGTCAAAAACTGATTATATGGTAAAAGAAATTAAACTAAAGCAGTTGTTTCAATTAATTTGCATAAGTTTGTAAATTGTTGATGCTAAAGAAATGAATCTTGTCACCAGAGTTAAGTTTTTTATTTATTGCACATAGTATAATGGGTGACAATGCAAAATGTTGTTTTTGCTGTGGGCCAAAGTAAAAAAAAAAAAGAAGTTTTGAGAATGCTGGTGTTTACCCGTGCAACCAGACTGGCAACTGGGTCCCACCCATTCACAGTCAGGTTAGCCAAACGCAGACGACAATTCTACTCCTGCAGCTTCCTCTCTCGCACTTCCCGCCTGTGGAACTCACTCCCGTATTCTTGCTTTCCTGACGGCTACGACCTCCAGAAATTTAAAAGCAAAGTTAATACTCATCTACTAACCACTGGACTCTAGCTCTCTCCCCTCCCCTATATAATCTTCACGTTCTCTCCGCCCATGTATCTGTCATTGCACCTGCTTTCTCAGCTTTCTATTGTTCCTTTCTAACTAGCTTGTACTCCTCACTCATTTCTAATTAATCTTTCTACATTTATGTAACCCCCTGCACATCAGTGGCGTTTCTGCCTTGCTTGGGGTGAAATGATTAAAAAAAACAAAACAAAAAAAAAATGCTGCCTTGACCAAATTTGATATTCCCTGTAACTTGTAGGAATATTTTGGAAGATGAAAACTGAAAGTTACTCATATTGGATCTGAACAATGTCAAACTGTTGTTAAAGAAAATATATAAATTCACTCTCATATGTTTAAGTTATATTCCAATTCTAATCATCATTTTTTTTTAAAATAAAAATAAAACATTGCCAAGGAGTGAAGGTAGTTAAAATAATAGTTGTATCACGGGAAAACCATTCTTTTGACCTGTTTTTCGTAGGCATGAAGATTTAGGTTTGCTTAGAATTTTTTTGAAAATAACAGTGATTTTTTTTCTAGATACAAGTCCTACTATTTAACCCACAATGAAGGTTTTTTTATGTAAAATGATATAAAATAATGATAAAAAATGAATAAAAATAAGATTCAAGAAAAAACATTGTGGAATGTTTGTATAGAATATGTTTGATGTTAGAAATTTGAAATTAAAGTGATTCCATCTACTATTACTACTATATCTACTATTGCTACTACTACTAAAAGAAAAATAATTTCTTTATTTGTGAATTTTTGATCAGAACACAGTTGGGCTTTGTTTTTACAGGGAGCTGTTTGAGATGAGCAATGACTCTGATGGTACACTGGACAGAGAAAAAGACTTGCATTACGAAGGGGACAATGACTACCTTTTTGATGAAAATTCAGAAGTCGAAGATGAAGACGAGTATGTCTATGAGGATGAACCCTATGCGAGTAGTGGTGATGAAGGTGGTGTGCAGCAGGATGTAGCTGCAGCCTGGGGGGATAGCAAATCCAGTGAATCTCCCCAACAATCAAGGGACTATGATAATGAAGTCAATTTTTAATTGAGGCCTGCTTGATATTTTGATATTTTTTCTTCCAATCATTGCCTTGCTTTGTTGCATTCCATGTTTTCCATAGTGCCTTGGTCTCTCTCTTTCTACTCTCCTCATACTTTTACTCCTCTTTTTCTCCTTGCTCTTTTCTTTTACTCTGCCTCCTCCATCTTTTATTACTCTTCTTTCTTTTACCCTCTATCTCCTCTTTTTACATTGCCTCCTCCTTCTACTCCATTTTTACTCCTCCTACTTCTTTGAATCTTCTTTCTTTTACTACTTTTCCTCCTCCCTTTTTATTCCTCTTCGTTTTTTACCACTCCCTCCTCCTTCTTTTATTCCTCTTATTTTTTTCTTTTATTCTGCTTCTTTCTTTTACTCCTTTTCCCCTCCTCTTTCTTTAACTCTCACTTTTGTACACACCTTTTTCATCTCCCCTTTTATTCCTCTTCGTTTTTTACTGTTTCTCCTCCTCTTTTTATTCATCTTTGTTTTTATTGCTCTTTTTCCTTTTTGTTCCTTTTTCAATTTTTACTCCTCCTCCTATTTCTTTTCCTCATCTTTTTCATTCTACCTCATCCTTTTACTCCCTTTCTCTTACTCTTTCTTTTACTATTTATCTTTTTTCTCTCCCACCACTATTTATTACTCTTACCTTTTTATTGCTACTCTTCCTTTTACTCCTGTTTGTTTTGCTTTACCTCCTTCTCCTCCTTGTACTTCTCTTCCATTTAATACTACTCTTTTGTTTTATTTTTACTCTGCCTCCTCCTCCTTCTTTTACTTTTTCTCTTTTTTCACCATCATCGCCATTTTCTATCAGTTTTTAATTCATTCCTTTTTCTTCAATCTTGAATTTCTGTGATGTTTTCATTTTTAAATGTCTCTCTTTATCATTTTTAATTTTTTTTAATTACCCCCAAGAGAAAATTTGAAAAAAAAAGCAATTTTTCCACCTACAAACTACACACAACAAAAATTATCCTGACGGAAAACTTTTCTTTTAAGCTATTTATTGATTATATTTGTCATACAGTTAAAGTGAAAGAGTAAATATTTGTTATTGTTTATTGATATTTACATATCTTAATTTGTTTATTTTTAAAAAAACATAAAAGGGAAGTCTGTTGAAAGATGAGGAAAAAAAAGATGCCAATTTTGTCTTTTGAATTTCAAAGAAGTTAATTCACTGAATGTATCTATAAAAAAAAATTTTCTCCCTGAACTAAAATGTTTACACTTGCACAAATTCAAAGTTTTCCTGTTTTTATTTTTTAATTTCTTTTACTTTTTTCTTCTTCCTGATATTTATTGCAAAATTTGTCTTTTTACTTCTGAACGAAGTTGCAATATCAGTGAACTAGACTATCAGATTAAGCCTTTAATGGCGACCGTCATCAATTGATTCTTCATCTGATATCAATTTAAGATTTCAACATTTTTGCCAACAATATGTGCATCATTCATTTGTGATTTGAGTTTAAATGTCTAATTAGCAATTTTAACATGAGGTTGCTATTTACTTGTATTCATGAGGTGACAACATCATTTCCTTGAGTACAAGGGTCATTCAATAAATAAGGTGAATTTTTTGGTATAAGGATTTCCAATACAGATAGAAGCTTACTTTTAAAAAATGTTTCAACCTAGTCTCCCAGCGGTGTCATACACTTTTCCCATCTGTGCACAAGCTTCCGTATTCCCTCAGCATAAAAATCTTTGGACACAGCACTTTTGATTCCATCGTCACTTTCAAACTTCGTACCTCTTGTGAATGCTTTCAAGGGATCAAACAGGTGAAAGTCTGAAGGGGCAAGGTCTGGGCTGTAAGGGGGATGAGGGAGCAGTTCCCAGCCCAGCTCATTGATGGTCTGCACCATTTGGGCTGCTGTGTGAGGCCTTGCGTTGTCTTGATGCAAGATGACTCCATATGGACAATTTTGTGTGCTGTTCCAACAGATAGGCTCAGAGTCCTTGCAATGTCATCCACTGTCACCCTTCTGTCAGACTGAATGAGGTCATTGACTGATTCGATCACCTCAGGAGACCTCACTTCTGTAGGCCTCACATGCTTATCTTCAACCTCAACACTGCTCCGTCCTTCTTTAAACAATTTAGCCCACTTGTAGACATTTTTTTGGCTGAAACATGTAGCACCATACACAGTTGACATTCTCCTCTGAATTTCAAGTGGTTTGCACCCTTCAGCAACCAAAAACTTGATAACTAACCTCTGTTGTGGTTTGATTGGCCTGTTTAAGAATGACAGTCTCTCCCATACATTAGGCAGCTAAGGTTTGATGTGGGCATGTCTGGTAAACTGCTTCCTGTCCTCCCCCCACCCCCCAGTGCACAAGGACTGGTTGGATAGATATGGGAAACAGACCGTTATTTATACAGTAAGGTTTTCTCTCTTCACATCTTAGAGATGATCCATTGGAAAGAAGTGTCAATACACATAGTTCCATTACTCGCATGGGACATTGCTGAATGCATGGGACATTGCTGAATGCATGGGACATTGCTGAATACAGTGACAAACTGCTCCATATCTTTTTTGTGGTTGGTTCCATAGCTCATGAGTAGGTATAGCTGCAGGGGTTGATTCCTATGAATGGGTATAGCTGTATGGTTGATTCCTATGAATGGGTATTGCTGCAGGGGTTGATTCCTATGAATGGGTATAGCTGTATGGTTGATTCCTATGAATGGGTATAGCTGTATGGTTGATTCCTATGAATGGGTATTGCTGCAGGGGTTGATTCCTATGAATGGGTATAGCTGTATGGTTGATTCCTATGAATGGGTATTGCTGCAGGGGTTGCTTCCTATGAATGGGTATTGCTGCAGGGGTTGCTTCCTATGAATGGGTATAGCTGTATGGTTGATTCCTATGAATGGATATTGCTGCAGGGGTTGATTCCTATGAATGGGTATAGCTGTATGGTTGATTCCTATGAATGGGTATTGCTGCAGGGGTTGATTCCTATGAATGGGTATAGCTGTATGGTTGATTCCTATGAATGGGTATTGCTGCAGGGGTTGATTCCTATGAATGGGTATAGCTGTATGGTTGATTCCTATGAATGGGTATAGCTGTATGGTTGATTCCTATGAATGGGTATAGCTGCAGGGGTTGATTCCTATGAATGGGTATAGCTGTATGGTTGATTCCTATGAATGGGTATTGCTGCAGGGGTTGATTTCTATGGGCATGTATAGTTGTGGGGGTTAACTCCCATGAGTGATTATAGCTGTGGTGGCGGATTACCATGAACAGGTATAGCAGTGAGGGAACAGATTCCCAGTCGCAGGCATAGCTGCAGGGGCGGATTCCCAGTGGCGAGTATAGATGCAAGACAGCAGAGGTTTTAAATCAGTGTTTTCTCTTAGAAAGGATACAAGCCTAAATCTATGAGCTCCATCTGTCTGAAGCCACAAGTAACTGGTTTTAGTTCACTAATGACTCACCTTTTTCCCCTCTTGTCAGAGCAGTTCAACAGGCTGTAGAGACTAAACTGAGACACGTTTGAGTTGATTTAACTTGGGAACATTTCATAGAGAACTGGAAGCTTATGCTCACTGCTCACCACTTGCATTATAACCTTTGGAGCTTTCTTTTAATATTGCAGTATTATAAAGGGGTTTTCTGCTAAGAATACTAGTGTTTCAACCATGAGACCGTGGTTCATATATCATGGTGATTGGTCAAAAACTGACTTCATGATAATATCAACTTTGGGAGATGGTCCTAGGTTGCTGCACCTTTGGGAAGTGCCTGAAAACCATATCACAGGTTGACCCAAGAGTGAAATTAGATAAACAAAACTATTTGAAAACAATAAATTGTGCTCGCATTATATTGCAAGTCATCATATCTCAGGGTTCATGCATACTGAACTTGTGCAACCACTGTTCTACAAGCTTGTGCACTGTCTCCTAGAAACTGTATCTAAGGTTTGCTCAACATAGTTTCAGTGCAAATGTGATTGAGCAGGCACCTGCAACAAGGATTAACTAGCCACCTGAGCAGATGGGTGTACTTGGTAATAATTTGTAAGCCGTTTTTTTTTCCTTAATTTTTAATTATATAGGCTAGACACAAGTACTAATATTTTAAGTGTCTGGGTAAAGATTAGGCTACTGGGTGATATTTTTTCATAACTATTTTGTGGGTCAGAGAAAAGTGTGTGTGAGGGTTCTTATATGCCATTAAATACCATAATGTTATATTTTTGGAGATGAGTTCAAACAGAACAAAAGTTGTTAAAGAAAAAAAAATCATCATTATTAGAAAAGACAAAACATCATTAAGAAATAAATGCTTTTATTCCTTGTTTAAAATTTGTGTATCAAGATAAAAAAAGAAGTGTGGGTAAATGTTAAAACATCTATTTTGATTTTAAAGTTTTTATTCCATCTGAATTCATTGCATTCTCTCATGCACAAATACCCTTGGGAAAAGTATTAATCTGTCTCTTCCTTTCAGTTACAAGTTAAATAGCAGAACAGATTGGGTTTTATAGCCTTGGCTGGCAACCAATCTGCTGCAGTAAGTAATGGCAACCTACTGCAGGATAACCTTCTGCCCAGTCAGTTATGTCTCTTTGGAGACATGATCACCCAAGCGTGTATCACGTATGACACTTAACTGACTGTAAAGAAAGTGTTCCTGTGATTTGGTGAGATAAAACCGTGAATAGAAATATGGATATTTGCTTACCCTAAGTTCATAACCCTCACTCTTCAAAACATTACTTCTTGAACAACAGAAAGCATAGAAGACAACAAAAGGACTTTTCTCTTGAACTGTTATCTGGTAAATATGTTCTTAAGCATTTTGTTTGTGTGTGTGGGGTTGTGTTAATATGCCATTAAATGTAATAATGTTATATTTTCAGAAATGATGTCCAAACTTGTTCAAACATAGCAAAAGTTAATATTATTTGTTAAGGAGATAATCATCATTATTAGAAATGGCAAGAGATTATTAGGAAGTAAATTCTTTTATTCCTTGTTAAATATATATATGTGACACTCGTCTGCCTGCTGGTTGGTTTGCTGGTTCGGGAACAGAGCCTGCTGTGATGATGATGTCAAAATGGCACCAGCTATGACGACTCCCCTGGGCTGCCAGCAGCGATTATCTTGCCACAGCAGTGGGCCCTCAAGACGTCTACCACAACAATGAACTCTCTGCCCACGCTGTGTTCTTTTGATCTCAGAAAGTCACGTTGTGAAAACCCAGTAGCCGCACCTCTACCATATCCAGACCGGACACCTGTGTATACTTGTGGTCAAAATAAAATAATTACGGCACCAAAAAAAAATTAAATAAATGAATAAGTTTGAAGACACCTGATGAGCCACAAAAGAAAGTCTTTATAATAATAAAAAAAATATGATTAATTTCAAAAGCAGAAAATACAATTGTTGAAATTCAAGTTTACAACGGAGAGAGGATTCGTTTAAAAATATCAGAGCTTTCAAACTTCAAATAAAAATAAGTCCCTCCAAAGTTTTGTTAAAGGTAATCAGAGCTTTCAATTTAAAAAAAAAAATAATCAGGCTATCAATTCTCCAGATAAAAACACGTCTCTTCGGCCCTTATCAAATTTTGCAGAGAAAGCCAAATAACACTGCGACAAGCAGCTGCAATGTGGGGCTCATTTGATCTTTGTCGCTTAAAAACCTCTCTCAGCAACTGATTTTTCTCGCTGAATCTCCATTTTTATAGTCGTCCCCAATCCTCTTGGGGGATCTATCCAACTCAAAGATTTTGACCAATGAGATTATTTTCCACCCACACAATTTACGAAGAACCATGGCTTGATGAATAAAATATCAACAGCTCACATGACATAATGTCTTTTTGTCTTCTTCCTTTCAATTACATCATCTGTTTTTTGATTTTAGTATCTGTTCCCAGGAATAATTTTTGAGGATTTAACCCTACCTGAACGCATCAAGGAAATCCTGACATTTTGTTATGGCTATGTTCATTTTTCAAACTTTAACTGGCCCAAAACAATTTGTTTCGAACATGAAAAAAGAAGAAAAACTATATTTTTCTCTTTTTTCCCAATTATCAGCCAATTTCTCTATTTCCCGGATTTTACAAGTACATAATAGTATTAAAAATATTTTCTTTTGCGTAAGCTCACATCACAGATTACAATAAAACACAACTAACAATACCACTAATTTCAATTTCTCTCACTCAATTGTATTAAATAAAAAAAAAAATACTGGTGTGGAAATAGGGTTACACACACACACACACACACACATATATATATATATATATATATATATATGTGTGTATCGAGGCAGCAGATAATTATCTAAACATATACTGTTAAATATAACAGACAATGAATGTCTATTATGTTTAATCATGAGCCGTTTTAAACATCGTTATTTTGGCTTTAATTTCAGGTGAAAATAAAGACAAAATTTTTTCAACATTTGGATATTTTTTTATTATGTTGGTTCTAAGCTTTCGGCTCACATGAGCCATCTTCAGAGAGGTTACAGGGATGTTAACATAAAAACATCCACTATCAAAGATGATTTTTTATCTTTTGCTGACATAAAACTTGCGAAGCAACGATAACAGTTACCAAATAGCAGATGCAGTTCGTAAATTTTATAATGCGGTTCTATGACGTCACACTGCGTGAGAGCTTGAAATGTTAACAGAACCATGTATTTAAATGCAATGTAATGTGTTATGACTAGATATAAATGTGATTTTATATATATATATATATATATATATATATATATATATAATCTACAATTAAAATTGGATAAATGTTAATCAATCTCTTTTCATGTTAAAGTTTTTTGCTGTACAGAGAGTGTTTCCTTGTGTGAAGAAATAGAATCTGGAACAGGAATGTTAAAGCAGATCCATTAACCTGAATTATTTGATCGTCTAAGTTCATTTTATTAGGAGACATGGTGGAGAAATGGATAGGGACTCCGGTTCATTTTCTATGGCTTATCAATGCTTTGCAATCCTTGTTGAAAGCCAGAAAATATTTTTAGATTGTAAGAACTTTTTTTACCCAGCATTTACGGATTAATGTTAAGTAGTTAACATGTGCGTTGTGTTGCAGTGGATATCGACTTGGAACGAAAAATTGGGGAGCTGAGTTGGAATTCCAGTTGAATTCCTTGCATTCACTTACACACAAATACCCTTGGGAAAGGTATTAATCTGTCTCTTCCCTCCAGTTATGGGTTAAATAATAGGACAGATTGGGTTCTATAGCCTTGGCTGGCAACCAATCTACCGCAGAAAGCAATGGCAACCTACTGCGGGATAATCTTCTACCCAGTCAGTCATGTCTCTTTGGAGACATGATCGCCCAAAGCATATATCACGTATGTGACTTAACTGACTGACTGACTTAACATCAGTAAGAGACAGTTGAAATTTCTAGGGTACATAATGAGGAATGAGGGCTTGGAAAATTTGACCTTCACATAACAGATTGAAGGCAAGAGAGACAAGAAACCAAAATATAAACTACATAGAAAGTCTGTGTAAATAAATGGCAGAATAAGGTTTAGGAGAAATTACAAATAGGTAGAATTTATTAAGAGCTACAAAGAAGAGCTACAAAGGGACAGACTGGGTTCTATAGCATTAAGTGGTAACTGGTTCAGGAGAAGGAAAAATTCTGAATTCAAAACCAGCCTGGATGTGGACCACCTTACCTGGAGAATAAAGAGGTTTTTGTAGGGTCAACACCCTTACCTGTAAAAAAGACAAGTTACAGAAGCAGCACTGATGATGAATCAGCTCAGAACTGAGAGCACTGGTGAGGGGGTCTTTGATGACCTATCCTCCACTGGGAGTGATGGGGCTAAGAAGTTTATTTTATTGACATGTAAGATATCTTTTGTGGAAAATCTTTGCTCTTTCTTAAAGATCAGCCATGATTGTCTTGTCTTTTTCTAAGAGTTTATAATAAACAGAATCTATTGTATTCTAGCAAGGCTTTTCTGTTTAGGAATTATTAACGAGTAGTGAGTTCAATCCTCGCTTTGGTGCTCCATACAAAGAATCAACATTAAATAATCCAGCAGGAGTAGACATATAAAATCAACCAACTTAATGTAACTTAAATGCAAACAATTGAACTAAATATTCTGTGATTTTTGATGACATGAATAAACTAGTATTACTGTAAACTTCTACTGGACATACTATTTTTGAAGATGAAGGAAAAACTTGAAGCAGCAGAAATGTGGTTCTACAGAAGGATGCTGCGGATATCATTGACCGAGCATGTGAGCAATGACGAGGTTTTAGAAATAATGGAAACGAAAAGAAAATTAATACTAAGCATCAGGAAGAGACAGCTAAAGTTCCTGGGATATGCCATAAGGAAGGAGGGCTTGGAGAACCTGATACTAACAGGCCAGATAGAGGGTAAAAGTGACAGGGGAAAGCAGCGGATAACATTTGAAGGACCTGATCAGGTGGATGACGGAACGAGGGTTGCATGGTGCAACAGGAGAAAGCGTGCTAAGAGCCACCAGGGAATAGGGAGATGTGGAAACCCATGATTGCCTACGTCCTGAAAGGAGACGGCACATAAAAGAAGTCAGTCATTAAAGTGCCATACGTGATTCACGCTCAAGTGGTTATGTCTTCAAATAGACTTGACTGACTGACTAGACAGAAGAAGTAGGTTGCCATTATTTTCTGAGGTAGACTGGTTTCCAACCAAGGCTATAGAACTCAGTCTGTCTTGTTATTTAACCCATAGCTAGGGATAAGATATGGATTAATACTTTTCCCAAAAGTATTTGCCTGTAAGTGAATGCAACAAATTCAGCTGGAATTCGAACTTGGCTCTCGGATTTTTTGTTCCAAGCCAATACCCACTGCACCACAACACACATCCTATATTTTCTATAGTATCAAGTAATAAACTGACCACCTGAAGTTGCTGCATATTAAAAACTTACATTTAAAAATCTTCTAATGATAGGTCCGTTGCCTCAATATGGCTTAGTAGTTAGTGAGGTAAGTTTAGCTATTATTACCATGTTTGATCCTCACTGGGTACCCTATACACATTTTGCCATGAAATAAAATAAACAAAGATTAAATAACCCAAAAAGGTTGACTTAAAAAAAAAAAATCATTTCACCTCAAGCAAGGCAATAAAGCCACTAAGACGCGGGGGTGGGGTGGGTTTACTGAGAAAAAGAAAACATTAAGAAGAGAGAATAATAAACAAACAGGAATTGAGAAGATAGAAGATGATGATTGTAATTGTATCTAAATTTCTGTAAATTGTTGGTAGAATGAAATCTGATAGTTTGTCTTTTCGGAGCTTCAGCTCTATCAAACCAGAAATTTAGTTTTAATCCTTGGAAGCTTAAGATTCATTCAGCTTATTACAAATCCTCAAAAATAATTGCCCAATAAAAACAGAACCAAAATAACAAAATTACATAATTTTCAAGAAAAATCATCGACAAGGGAAATAAGGATGTGCGTTGTGGTGCAGTGGATATCGTCTCGGAACGAGAAATCGGGGAGCCGAGTTCAAATTCCAGTTGAATTCATTGCATTCACTTACGCGCAAATACCCTTGGGAAAGGTATTAATCCGTCTCTTCCTTCCAGTTATGGGTTAAATAACAGGACGGATTGGGTTCTATAGTCTTGGCTGGCAACCAATCTACGGCAGAAAGCAATGGCAACCTACTGCGGGACAATCTTCTGCCCAGTCAGTCATGTCTCTTTCGAGACATGATCGCCCAAGCGTGTTTCACGTATGGCACTTAACTGACTGATTGACATAATTTTCAAGAAAAATCATTGACAAGGGAAATAAGTATGTTTTCTCACATTAGAGTTTCTTCCCTTACATCAATAATTTTAAAAAATTTCGTTGATACTGAGATATACTGAAAAATATGACCGAACAGTTTTGGATTTATGGGCCAGAATAAAAAGAAAATGCATAAAAAAACCCCAAAAAACAATGACACCCGGCATGATAAAAAAAAAAAAAAAAATCATGCTTATAAAAAGCTATAAAAGAGTTATTAAGAGAGAAATAAACAGAACAGTATTTAAGGAGACAGAAGATATTGTATTTAAATTTTATTGAGTGCAGCACGCCTGCAAAGTGTTACTCAAGTACAAATATAAAAAACTCAGTATACCCAGTCGGATAAGTGTATAGCAGGCACATATATCACAGCCCAATGTGAACGATGTAGTGATAGGTTTTGAGAAAAGCAGCATATTACCTTGGAGGTGGAATCCTGTTACAAATGCATTCAGAACGGGTAGCCGATGGTCACCGATTGAGATTGTTCTCAAGATGTGACTCTCAAATTGCCTTCGCTGCTCCATCGTTCAAATTTAAAACAACCCTCTCAGCACCCGGCCGTCCATGATGCTCTACCATTACTCCCGACCATGAACAGAGATGCACTAATGGACATTCACAATTATTGGTTATGTCCTGGCAACTAAAAAGAAAATCTGTGATATTGAACGAGATATTTACTGTAACCAAAGCCAGTGCGTACTAACCCTTAAGAGAGGAGGGGTCAAGTCTTCCGGCTTTGTGACTATCGCTCTTGTGTCAACATTTATTTTATTTAGGTACCTTCATTCATTTTCGATACCTAAGTTTTAAATTGAATTTTAAAAAATAAGAAAAAGTTTTCTGGAAGCTTTAGTTGAAACCTAAATGATTAAATTTACTATTTCCAGTAATACTCTGGTATATTTAAAATAGAAATTATATTGATTGGAATCTCAACGTTTTTAGAGTTTTCAAAATTCATAATTTTTTTTTCGTCAATTTTCAAAGGTTGACAAATTTTTAAACAGAAGTTAATTCTCGGTTTTAAAAATTTTGTAAAAATAAAATATACATCTGTGACACGTTTTATTTTGGAAAATTAGCAAATTTAAAGTTAAATTAATCTGATTTACACAAGTATTAATTGTTTATAGCATGAAATCTAGAATAAAAATATTTTTAAATCACGGAGGTCATAGCTTTCTGACCCGTGTTAAGTGATTAAGGTGTCTCTGGCCAAAAATTTGACTTAACTCGATCATTTTTAACAAATCGGATAATGAAAGTCGTGTTCAGCGACCATGCTTCTAAATAATTTTGCAGTAATGCCCCCAGCGTTTCATCAGATGTTCTTAAGATCATCAGTTCCCAACTGGGTATTTGTTGGTGATATACTTTTAAGACATGAATAAATAGATAAGTCCGACAGGTTTGACAAAGTAAAACTGGCAGCTACTCTCGAAAATGACTGCTAAGTGGGGCAAGAAATAGCTGGTAAATTTTAACATCTTCAAAACGAAACTGTTATCCTTTCAGTCAGTCAGGTGCCATACGGGATACACGCTTTGGGCGATCATGTCTCCAAAGAGACATGACTGACTGGACAGAAGATTATCCCGCAGTAGGTTGCTATTGCTTTCTGTGATAGATTGGTTGCCAGCCAAGGCTATAGAACCCAATCTGTCCTATTATTTAACCCATAACTGGAGGAAAGAGATGGATTAATACCTTTTCCAGGAGTATTTGCGCGTAAGTGAATGAATGGAATTCAACTGGAATTCGAACCCGGCTCCCCGATTTGTCGTTCCGAGTCGATATCCATTGCACCACAACGCGCATCCGATTTGTCTATATTACTGAGATGAGGTGTAATTATTGACATGGCTCAGTAGATAAAAGCATGGTTTGGATCCAGTGTCTTGACCCAAAGGGTTGTGTGTTCAATACCTACTTACAGCAAAAGTGGACAAAAAGTCGAATTAAATATAGATAACTGAGATATCTGGACGTAGCATGACTCATGGAACGAGAACAATCTACTTCAGTTTATTTCCGAATTCCAATCACCTAGAGAAGGTCGGGGCGTGCAACGGCCGAAACGTCGTAAATATGGCCACAAAGCTGAGAACAACAGTCTGAACAATGTAAATAATGTCCCTTTGAATTTATGTACAATTGTTCTTTTGAATTCCATTTTCTTTAAAACTTCGCCATTGCGCACATGTTCAACCTATGATATACTCAGCATTCTTCTGTAAAATCGTATTTCTTTTTTCAAGTCTTCTCTTCATGTGCGTTGTGGTGCAGTGGATATCGACTCGGAACGAGAAATCGGGGAGCAGAGTTCGAATTTTAGTTGAATGCAATGCATTCATTTACGCGCAAGTACCATTGGGGAAGGTATTAATTCGTCTTTTCGCTCCAAATATGGGTTAAATAAAAAAAAAAGATTGGGTTTTATAGCCTTGGCTGACAACTGCAGAAAGTAATGGCAACCTTTTGCGAGATAATCTTCTGCCCAGTCAGTTATGTCTCTTTCGAGATATGATCGCCCAAGCGTGTTTCGCGTATGGCACTATTGACTGACTGACTGACTTGTCTTCATCCATGAAGAAATTGATCATTTAAAAGGATTGATATTACATAGCAGTTCAGCACTATTTTCTTTGTTTTTAATGAAATTTTCCCTTTACTGAAGACTTTGTTTAGCTTTTGAATAGCAACTTTCGCTAACCGATTTCAGCGTAACATTTTCTTTCATATGTTCAAACAGCTTCCAGATATTCAAATTTCTGTACTTGTAAATTTTGATATATCTTCGCATCTTGGGTTTTAACTTTGGCTGACAACCATACATCCTGTTCTTATTACAAGTGATAGCTAGTCTTTTCTTCTTGCTTTCCTTTACTAACTTTTGTATTGTTCTTATCGATAGTACATCCTGTTAAGATCTGTAACACTTTTAGAATAATATCGCTATCGATATACACAAGAGGAATACATCTGGCGAGAAGACACATCCTTGTCTTACAATATGACACCCTAAAGCCTCCCGGTCCCAAAATTACGTTGCGTGCGCTAACTGGCCGTAAGTTACTCACACCTGAGGCTGCAGCTGTTCTCTTCCGTTCCGCCCCAGGTGATCGAAGATGCCAAATGATCAGTCGAAAATCTTTCACTTTCCCTGCCACGTTGTGATTTTTGATCTCAGAGGAAATTATGGGTCTGCGAAGAAAGGACGGTTGTCTTTGTACTGCCTTATCAACAACTGAAATCAAGAGGTGGTTGGATGCATATGCAAAAATAAGGGAAAACAGGCTAAAACAAAAAGAAACAACAAGGCAGAAATGAAGGCCAGTCTATGTGGACTAATAATATTGTAATTCTCGGTACAGAGATATATATATATATATATATATATATATATATATATATATATATAGAGAGAGAGAGAGAGAGAGAGAGAGAGTGAGAGGAATAATAAAATAAACAACAAAAAAAAAACAGGTAAAAATAAAATACAATCCAACTTTTTCAAAGTCCACAAATTACTGCGGCTTCTATGTTGTTGTTGCTAGAAGTAATACAGTCTTCTTGCTTCTTTGTCTATAAGCGGTGTTTATGCCACTAGGGTGTGGGAGTGGGAGTGGGAGAGAGAGAGAGATTTTTCTGCGTTTTTCACTTCACGCGTTCTTCGTCTGTCTGACGTACCTCTGCCGACGACTTGAGTTTCTTTCTGCCTTGATTTTCAAATTCGTTGTGTTTTTGTTGAAACCGCTTCAATATGGCGCGGGTTGGGAAGATGTCGGAATGCCTTCCCATTAAAATATAACGTGAACTTCGTTAATCTGGTTCAGCTCAATCGCCCACAATTCCCGCCATGCCGGCTCCACCTCGTTGACTTTATACATTTACCTGTCAGCGTTAATTACAATTACATCCTTACATGGGTGGCCTTTTTAAAAAATGTACCGATAATTTTACAATTCGTCGATCGTTTTTTTTTCTTTCTCCGAGAGAAAATGAGAGAGAATTACAGACAAACAAGTAAAGAAGAATTATCTCCCCTTGCGACCATCTGATTTTTTTTAATAAAATCGTTGGCATCAACAATGACATCCCATACATGCTCTGTGTTTTGCCTCTCTATTTCCTTGTCCCCCCCCTCTCTCTCTCTCAGCCCCTCCTAAAAAAAGAGAAAGGTTGATTTTTCTGGAAAGAAAAAGTACATACACACAGAGATACTTTTCAAATATCTATTCCTGGGTTCGAATCCATATATGTTTAACGTGTGTGCATAAGGAACATTTACAGTGTTACAACAACCATTTCTATTTTTGTGTACTAAAATTCATTTTCTATCCGAATGCAGCTGTTGTGTTCACTTTGTTCAAATCCTGGGCACTGTAGGTAACAAGCACATTTTATGATGATAGTAGGGAAAGATAGCGGTTAACCCTAGATTTGAACAAGTTATGACTGTAGTGATCGCGGAAACATCCCCTTGAGAGTTCGTTCCACAGAGCATTGGTTCACGGGACGAAGTTGATCGAGTGGAACTTACTTCTCACTGATGGAATACGAAGGGAATGAGGGTGGTTCGCTATAATGTGTGTAGTACGTTGGGTCCTAACCGTGAGGGTTCGAACTGGTGGAACCAAGGAATGCAGTTCGTTACCTGTAACAGTTGCTTGGACAAAGGCCCCTTTTCATTTCCTTGAATGAGTCATTATCCATTGCATCACCTACACATCCAAGTTTACTGCAGTTTAAAAAGAATGGTACAAAAATGAGGGATGTGCGTTGTGGTACAGTCGGTATCGGCTCAGAACGAGAAATCGGAGAGCCGAGTTCGAATTCCCGTTGAATTCCTTGCATTCACTTGCGCGCAAATACCCTTGGAAAAAGTATTAATCCGTCTCTTTCCTCAAGTTAAGGGTTAGATAATAGGACAGATTGGGTTCTATAGCCTTGGTTGGCAACCAGTCTACCGCAGAATGTAATGGCAACCTACTATTATTTTATAATATTCTGCCAGTCAGTCATGTCTCTTTCGAGACATGATCGCCTAAAGCGTGTATCACATATGTCACTTAATAGATTGACTAAATATTATAGTTGGAAACATGATTAAGGCTACCACTGGGCATAAAGTGGGGGACTGGTTTCTATTATTGTGAAGTAATAAACTGATCCCCCACTAATTACTTTTTAATGATATAATACATCTCGTCCCCCTCTACCGATGAGTCAAATAATAGAACAGATTGGGTTCTATAACCTTGGCTGGCAACTAGTCTACCGCAGAAAGTAATGACAACCTACTGAGGGATAATCTTCTGCCCAGTCAGTCATGTCTCTTTCGAGACATGATCGCCCAAAGCGTGTATCACGTATGGCACTTAACTGACTGACAAAATGTTAACAAAGCAAACAACATATCTTTTGGATGTAGCAATGTTTTCCTTTAATATTTTCGCTGTAACATCCTTCAAGGGCATCTGCCGTACGATAATATTTAGCAAGTTAGTCTCAACAGTGTAATGAGTTCAATTCTCACAGTCTCAATACTGTGGCTCATCAGTTATTGCTTCTACGTTATTTCTAATTATTGTGAACTTTTAGCGTATTGGCATCTTTGAGTTGACATCCCTGTATTTTATTTTCATAAATAATGTAATTAATGTCAACCGGTCTCGATCATGAAGTACTACCAAAGAAAACGCGTGCACCCAGTAAAAATAAACCCCTTAGTAGGCCTAGCATAGAAATAAGTACCATATGATAACCACTAATAAATAAATAAATAAAAAAAACAAAGAAAGACAAATGACAGTAAGTTTTCAACCACAGTAGCAATTAAAACATGTAGCAGCAACAGCAGCAGCCTAATCAGCAATGAAGTTTAGGTTTATTTCAGTTTACGGGACGATGGTTTAGTGGGTATAAGTGTCGGTTTGTGAATTTGGCGATATAGTGGTTGTGAGTTCAGTCCTTATATTTCAGCAGAATATCTGAAGAATTATCCCGAGCAATGAGCAGTGGAACGAGAACAGTCTACATTTGCATAAATCCGTCCGTGCATGGAGTACTGCTGCCATTTATGGTCAGGTGCCCCTGCCGTTCTCCTCAGTGTTCTTGACAAGCTCCAAAGGAGAGTCTGTAATGCGATAGGTACTGATCTGTCGACTCGACTGCAGCCACTTTCCCATCGTCTAAATGTGGCCTCCCTCTGTCTCTTCTATAAATACTTTCATGGCTTCTGCTCGGATGAGCTTAAGTCACTGATGCCTCCTCAACAGGTGTTTACCCGTGCAACCAGACTGGCAACTGGGTCCCACCCATTCACAGTCAGGTTAGCCAAAATGCAGACGACAATTCTACTCCTGCAGCTTCCTCTCTCGCACTTCCCTCCTGTGGAACTCACTCCCGTATTCTTGCTTTCCTGACGGCTACGACCTCCAGAAATTTAAATGCAAAGTTAATACTCATCTACTAACCACTGGACTCTAGCTCTCTCCCCTCCCCTGTATAATCTTCACTTTCTCTCCGCCTATGTATCTGTCATTGCACCTGCTTTCTCAGCTTTCTATTGTTCCTTTCTAACTAGCTTGTACTCCTCACTCTTTTCTAATTAATCTTTTTACATTTATGTAACCCCCTGCACATCAGTGGCGTTTCTGCCTTGCTCGGGGTGAAATGATTAAAAAAAAAAAAAAAAAAATGAGTTCAATGCGAAATTCCCCGTGTGTTACCCAGATCAATATACACATGAGGAAAGCCGAAGGGCACAACGGCTAAAAGCATTGAGATAAAAAACAACAATGATGAGGATAATACTCAGAAGATAAATAGCGTAAATAATGATAACTCTTCATTCCAGAAATTAATTCCCTGTAGGTTATCCAGCACGATATACACCCGAGAAAGGCCGGAGGGTACAACGGTCGAAAGGTTGTGTTAAAAAGGAAGACAATAGTTCGAATATAAATAGTGTAAATAATGTCGGATTAAAAAAAGTATACGTTTAAGCATCACTGTCTCGATATAAGTAAATGTTGTTATTTTAAAAAAAAGGGATATGTCAATTGAATTTCTTAATCATCTTTTCTAAACTGTGAATAACATTCCACAGCCGTGTTTTTTTTAAAATTATTTCACCCTAAGCAAGGCATTCCACTGCCACTATTGCGCAGGGGGTTATATAGGGGAAGGGGAAGAGAAAGAGTGGTTAGATATAGGAAATGTCAGAAGGAAGGTGATAGATGGGTAAGGATACAGAGGATGGGGTTAGGGTAGATGAGAAGAGTGTTTGAAAGAATGGGAGCGAGTTAGTGTGTTAGGAGGTGTCTATTGACCTTACATTTAAATTGCTGGAGATTGTAGCCGTCAGGGAAGCAAACATGTGGAAGGGAATTCCACAGGCGGGAAGTGCGAGAAAAGAAGCTGTTGGAGTAGAAATTGCGGTTACATTTTATCGGTTTCACTGTAAAAGGGTGGGACCTAGTTGTTAATCTAGTATCTCGTGCAAATTCGTACCTAGGGGGCACCTTGCCAAAGATTATTAGAAAAGACGGTAGATAAATTGAATAGACATAGAATGCCTATCTTTTTAAATAAAACTTGTTTAAAACGACAGCTGTTATCTATTTATACCAGATTTAAAGTACACTAGAAGTGCCCGTGAAAATTTTTCTATTCGAGTTTTCTAATGAATCTTAATTTAAGTTAAAGTTGAATGAGCACATGGCGAGTTATTTGAGCTTAGCAACAAAATATTGTAATAACAAGCATACATATGAATGCTGGCCGTTATTTTACGAAGTAAGAGGGTACAAATAAAAAGGTTTGAACTTTACAGTTTTTCCATTTCACTGAAACACGTAAGAATGTCCTCACCTCTTCTTTCTTTCTTTCTTTCTTCTTTTTGGCTTTCATTTTCTCACTAAAACCAAGTAGCGTCTCCGATATGTCTTTTCCTTCTTTTCACTCGATCAAAACGGAATAATCAATTATTTATAAGCTACTGGCAGGATGTAAATTTTTAATTTCCACCATTTTCTCCTGGAAACCTGGTAGCGTCTCTGATAAGTTTTTCCGCCTTTTCACGCGATTAAAACAGAAAAATCAATTATTTATGAGGTATTGGAAAGATTTAACCTTTTTTCTTTCTTTCTTTCAGTTTTTTCTTTCTTCCATTTTCTCACTGAAACCTAGTAGAGTCTCTAATATGTCTTTTCCATCTTTCCGTGCGATCAAAACGGAATTATTTATAAGATATTGGCAGGTCGCAACGATTACGCTAAGAGAGAGGCAAGCAGAATTATGATAAGATATTTACTATCGCCCGGTTCACACGCCACCCACATCTATTAAACAGGTGAAGAGGCTCATCCCTTGATTCCTGTTTAGGATGCGGTTTCCGGTTTTCTCTTTTCTAATCTTCTCACTTTTTCTTTTTTTCTTTCAATTGGAGTAGATAGACTAAACTATCGCCCGGTTTACACTCCACCCTCACCTATTGAACAGGTGAAGAGGCTCATCCGTTGTTTCCTGTTTAGGATGCGGTTTCCGGTTTTCTCTTTTCTAATCTTCTCACTCTTATGTAGCCCCTGCACATCAGTGGCGTTACCGCCTTGCTTGGGGTGACATGATTAAAAAAAAAATGAAATTTATATATTTACAACTGAGCTCAATAAGTAGCTTTAAATAAGCTGTGCAACATGATCATGTCAGCATCTTTTGACCATTTGTCTTACTTCTGCTGGTCAAACTTCGTTCCATGCATCCTCGTCGCGACCTTGGCACCATCAAATTGGGTTGTGGAGCGCTCATGTTTCGACGCTCTAACGGAATCATTGATCGGATCACACTATCCTAAAAGTGTGTATACATGCGATTAGGGATGGAGGACCGCTTGTGAATCCGAACTCCCACTGAGTTTGTATGTCTAAATGAATACGACCTCTGCTGACCACCAAGCATAGTCAGCTTTCATTCAGGATACGGAAAATGTGTTCGACAAAACCGGCTCAATCAATTCCGGGTGAATGTATAAGTCAGTCAGCTAAGTGATACTCGGTTGGGTGATCATGTCTCGAAAGAGACATGACTGACTGGGCAGAAGATTATCTCACAGTAGGTTGCCATTACTTTCTGCGTAGATTGGTTGCCAGTTAAGGCTATAGAACCCAATCCGTTCTGTTATTTAACCCATAACTGGAGGGAAGAGACTGATTAATACCTTTCCCGAGAGTATTTGTGTGTAAGTGAATGCAAGGAATTCGACTGGAATTCGAACTCGGTTCCCCGATTTCTTGTTCCGAGCCGATACCCACTGCAACACAGCGCACATACGAATGTATAAGTAAGTATGCTATACCGTCGTGCGAATCTTGGCAAACTTATCTGTTTGAGACGGTTTCGCTAGTGCTTTTATTTGGATCCTAATGGTAGGCAACTATTTTTCCCCCACTAATGTTAATACAATCAGTCAGACACGTGATACACTCTTGGGCGATCATATCTTGAAAGAAACATGACTGACTGGGCAGAAGATTATCCCGCAGTAGGTTGTCATTACTTTCTGCGATTGTCAGCCAAGGCTATAGAACCCAATCTATCCTGTTATTTAGCCCATAACTGGAGGGAAGAGACTTTCCCAATGGTATTTGTGCGTAAGTGAATGTAAGGAATTCAACTGGAGTAAATACAATACAAGGTGCAAAAACCACTCGTGTCAGACGATTACTGAATGACGTTTGTAATCTATATATATAAAAGGCAATCAGTGAGTCTGTGTGTGACTGTTCCCTATGTACGCCTACATTTTTTAAGCTACGTCATTCAAACTTTCTGGGGACATATATCTACAGGGAAGCCAGGTTGACACATACTTTTTGAGTTTAAGTTCAGCAAATTTTCCCTTTCGCACTTTTTGGCCAATGGAGCGGATTGCTTACATTTGCTGCGTAAATCATCTGAGATCTAAGATGGTTGCTGAATTACGTCACAGAAATCAAATCACACATGTCAAACGCGACTAAAATATTTTTTATTAAAAAAAAAATAATGAGCCTTTATATTTAATTTTTCCAAAGTTTTAAAAACTCATTTTAAACTCATTTGGTTAAAAACTCATTTTAAAAATTCATTTGGTCAACAAAAAAATGTGAATATTTTTCCCCGTAATTTTGAAGCAAAAAAAGTATTTAAAAAAAAAGTGTTTTTTCAAGCAAAAGCAAAATATGTAAAATAAAATGTGGCATCTTCTACTTCTAAAATGTTTTGAGTTGCACGGGCAACGCCGGGCTATGATGCTAGTATATAATTAATAGGGGGACATAAGAAGTGAAAATTATGACGATAAGGGCGATAGTAAACGATTGAACGTATACTTGAAGAGGTTAAGTTTGTAGTGTTCGGGGAGGAATCCATGTGAGAGTTTGTTTCGCAAGTAACGGTTCTTAGGAAGAAGCTGTCTGAGTGGATCATCCTTCGTATGAATTTAATACGGAGGGACTAAGTAGGGATTCAATTCTGTGGACGTATCATCTCGGGTCTTGGTAGTAAATGTCTGAACTGGTGGCACTGAAGGGTAGAGCTCGCCTGAACATTTACCCTGGCCATAGCGATTTATAATTTATCATTTAGCTTTCGTTTAGACGCATCCTCACCTCGTAGTTCGTTTTTATGGATAATCATTCTTTTATAAAGTTGTTGCAAAAATTATGTGGATGTGCGTTGTGGTGCAGTGGATATCGACTCGGAACGACAAATCGGGCAGCCGAGTTCGAATTCTAGTTGAATTCCTTGCATTCACTTACGCACAAATACCCTTGGGGAAGGTATTAATCCGTCTCTTCCCTCCAGTTATGGGTGAAACAGCATTCGAGACATGATCACCCAAAGCGTGTATCACGTATGGCACTTAACAGACTGGCTGACAAAAATAATGGCCTCTCGAAGTGTTGTATTTTAAAAAGCCAATTTAACATATTTTTCACGGTATATATTAGGTGAATTTTGGTATCTTTGTCTCTGTGTGTGTGTGTGTGTCCGTTACCTATAGACTCCTAAACGGCCGAACCGATTTTCTTGAAAATTTACACAGTTGTACTATCAGCGTCTGCGAGTGTTCTTAGCTAGGTCTTGTGTCGAGGTATCCCCGATAATAATCGAAAATCGATAATCGAAAAATTCGGGTTATAGAAGGAGTGGTCCGATTTTAATCAAATTTGATACACTCATAGACAAAGACACAAGAAACGATATTCAGAAGTTTCAATGTTGCAGTTTTTACAATAGTGCATAAAATTTGATATCGATACCAGGAAATCAAAATTTGACTTAATCCATTCATTTTTTTTCAGTCTACGGTTTCACTTTAACTAGAAACAACTATTGCTTTTTAGTCTTTCGTGCCAAGAGTCTGAGCACCAGGACCATGAATTAGTTTTAAAACTTTCATTACACCCGAGCAACAGGTATAATATATATATATATATATATATATATATATATGCTTTTTAAGAATTTTAAACTTATTTTCAGATAGAAATATTCTTGAAGCATAGAAGCCCTTGATTATGAACATGACAAAACATGATCTTCATTTACTTTTCTTGCCTGAGTTCAAACTTGGGCGCAGTGCCCCTCAAACTTCTTTTAATATCAACAGAGCATTGAGAGATAGGTCCACAAGTGATTGGACAGTACAAAGGTTGTTCCAGAAATTCCGTACTGGTGATAAAAGCATTGGAGATAAAGAAGTTAGAGGACAGTCATGAAGTCTTGACAACGAACAATTGCAAGCAGCTGTTAGGCAAAACTCACGTGAAAGTGCCAGAGAAATGTCTCAGACGCTTCGTGTCAGCACTGCCCGGTAGTCTGCAATCGGTGTTATCCACTACAGCTTTCTGGAAACCAATCAGACCATTAATCAACTTGTTAAAATGCATACACGCCTGCAAAAAATGAGACCTGCATTGATGAATCGACGCGGTCCAATTCTGTTCCACGATAATGCGTGGCCATATGTTGCAAGAATGACGTTGCAAAAACTCAAAGACGTGGGTTACGAGTGTTTACCATATCCTTCATATTTTGATCTTTCACCCACTGATTATCATTTTTTAAGCACTGTGACGATAAACATTCACACTTACCAGAGCCAAAGCGTCCAAGGGGTTTTGCTTATCGGGCTGCTGTGTTGTGATGAATGCGTGCGTAAACCCACGCCAGAGAGTTCGTCGTCTCGTCAGATGCGCCCTCGCAAGTTTGGTCAAAGAAAGGAATATTCTTCGACCTGTCATTTTATGCTGAGTGAGAATGAGACCGACGGCGATGATTGGTGCGTCGGCAATGGCTTTTTGTCCATAAAAAGTGTCTGGGACAATGGCTGGCTGGTTTTTTGTTGTGACTCTGGTGACGTGCGCAACTGAGAGAGAGCATTGAGTTAAGACTCTGTTTATATTTGTCTGGAAGCTTCAAACCCACGAGTGAAGCGAGCTGTGGAACCGAAACCAAACAGAAATTTACTCTTTAACTACAAGGATATTTTTCCAGACAATGAGAAGTATTATGTACCAGTAAATTGTGAAGATAAACATTTACGCTTACCAGAGCCAAAGCGTCCAGGGTGTTTTGCTTGTCGGGCTGCTGTGTTGTGATGAATGCGTGCGTAAACCCACGCCAGAGAGTTCGTCGTCTCGTCAGCTGCGTCCTCACAAGGAATATTCTTCGACCTGTCATTTTATGCTGAGGGAGAACGAGGCCGACGGCGATGATTGGTGCGTCGGCAATGGTTTTTGTCAATAAAATGGGTCTGAGACAATGGCTGCCAGTGTTGTTGGGACCGTGGTGACGTGCGCAACTGAGAGAGAGCATTGAGTTAAGACTCTGTTTATTTTTGTCTGGAAGCTTCAAACCCACGAGTGAAGCGAACGGTGTAACCGAAACCAAACAGAAATTTACTCTTTAACTACCAGCACTTAAGCACATTTTGAAAGAGTAAAACTTTTACGTCCAAACCAGAGGTGGAATCAGCTTTCAAAGATTTCGTTGCATCACAGCCAATAATTTTTTAATAACCAGGAATAAATAATCTCGTTGATCGATGGCAGAGGTGGATAGATGCTCAAGGATCGTATTTTGACTAATTTCAACATTTCTACAGTTAACTTTTCAAGAATAAAATTATGTTTCTGAAATCGGTAATTAGTTTTATAACAACCTAATAATTTACATAAAATAAAACGAATTGCTCGCTGTTTTAAAAGAAGTAATACGTTGTGCGTTGTGGTGCAGTGGATATCGACTCAGAACGAGAAATCGGGGAGCCGATTTCAAATTCCAGTTGAATTCATTGCATTCACTTACGCGCAAATAGCCTTGGGAAAGGTATTAATCCGTCTCTTCCTTCCAGTTACGGGTTAAATAACAGTACAGATTGGGTTCTATAGCCTTGGTTAGCAATCAATCTACCGCAGAAAGCAATGACAACCTACTGCGGGATATTCTTCTGCCCCGTCAGTTATGTCTCTTTCGAGACATGATCACCCAAAGCGTGTTTCACGTATGGCATTTAACTGACTGAATAGGTTTTGACAAGTTCAAAATTTCATCACAATGAAGATCAATTATTTAGTTGAGGTCTATTTTCGTTTAAAATCCATACAAACACGATTTGTGACGATGGCGATAAATCTATTTTTCTTTGTTCGGTTTAATGAATAGTCGGAATTACTAAGTTTCTAACCTATACAAGGTTGGTTGGTAGTCTTATCTGCAAATGGTAATTATCGAAAGGGCACCATTGGCTATGGTTTTTCTTCTATATAGATAAACATGTTTTGTCTGCTGCAGATAAGCAATAATTCGTTTTTTGGCCCAGTCCATGCGGGTGGAACAAACGTTTACTAATGATGTCTGTTTGGACCCCTGGGAGAGGAATTACGATCAAGAGACGTACCGTATCATCTGTGTGTCATGTTCCCCTAGAACATGAGCGATAATTTTTTTTTTTTTTTTTTAATCATTTCACCCCGAGCAAGGCAGAAACGCCACTGATGTGCAGGGGGTTACATAAATGTAGAAAGATTAATTAGAAAAGAGTGAGGAGTGCAAGCTAGTTAGAAAGGAACAATAGAAAGCTGAGAAAGCAGGTGCAATGACAGATACATGGGCGGAGAGAACGTGAAGATTATACAGGAGAGGGGAGAGAGCTAGAGTCCAGTGGTTAGTAGGTGAGTATTAACTTTGCATTTAAATTTCTGGAGGTCGTAGCCGTCAGGAAAGCAAGAATACGGGAGTGAGTTCCACAGGCGGGAAGTGCGAGAGAGGAAGCTGCAGGAGTAGAATTGTCGTCTGCGTTTGGCTAACCTGACTGTGAATGGGTGGGACCCAGTTGCCAGTCTGGTTGCACGGGTAAACACCTGTTGAGGAGGCATCAGTGACTTAAGCTCATCCGAGCAGAAGCCATGAAAGTATTTATAGAAGAGACAGAGGGAGGCCACATTTCGACGATGGGAAAGTGGCTGCAGACGAGTCGCCAGATCAGTACCTATCAAATTACAGACTCTCCTTTGGAGCTTGTCAAGAACACTGAGGAGAACGGCAGGGGCACCAACTTCCTATCCTTTGTAGCTCTTAACAATCTTTGTCCTTTTAGTATTATCCCATTCCCTGGTCTGACATCCATTTACGAAAACTGTTCAGGTAATTGATCATGGCTCTCCACAACTTCCTACTTTTTGTAGCCTCTTACCGATGTTTTTCTTTCACTATCCACCCAACTCCCTGTTCTGGCATCCATTTACACAAGCTCTTAGGGTAGTTTGATCATGACTCTCCAGAACTTCCTATTCTTGTAGCCTTTTAGCGATGTTCCAATTCCAATTTTTGTTCGGACATCTATTTACACAATCTATTTAGGCAGGTTTTGTGGTGCAGTGGATATCGACTCGGATAGAGAGACCCGGGTGCCAAGTTCGAATTCCAGTTGAATTCCTTGCATTCGCTTACGCACAAATACCATTGGGAGAAGTATTAATCCGTCTCTTCTCTCCAGTTATGGGTTAAATAATAAGACAGATTGGTTTCTATAGCCTTGGTTGGTAACCAGTCTACTGCTGAAAGCAATGCTAACCTACTGCGGGATAATCTTCTGTCCAGTCATTCGTGTCTCTTTCAAGACATGATTGCCTAAAACGTGTATCACGTAAGGCACTTAACTGACTGAATCATGGCTCTCTACAACTATCTCTACCCTTCTCGCTTTCAGTATATTCTGTGAGTGTCAAATTTTCCAGGTATTCTTTCCTCATGATATCTCCTAGAAAAATATCTCTTTCTGATTCTATATGTAAGCGGATGTAACGGGAAATACCAATTCCAAAAAGATGATGGCTGTATATTTTTTACTGATTTTGCATTGAGCTTGACATCACAGTAGATCCTCTTTTTTATTTCTAAATGCTCTCTCCTTTAATACCACTGAATCAAATCCCATAGGCTTGTTATTTTTTATACGAATGTACCCCTGCCGTAAAAAATGACGGCAAAATAATTGAGAAAATTATTAGCTGTTTCCTCACAGGTTATTCCCAATGAGTGTAATTGGAAGAAATATATATATATATGTAACAATAAATTTATTTTTAAACCCGTCTCGAAAAACCCAAGGGGAAAAATGGAAACAAAAAAAAGAAACGAACTAATCACTTGAACATAAGTCAAAGTACCCGTAAAAAAAAACCCCGAAACGGGAACCCTAACACGTAAAGCGCTCAATACAATAACAAAGCAAACAAATAAGTATGAATCTAACCTAGAGCAACGGACCTACCTAGGTGAAACCTAGCTAGGTCCGTTGGCTCTAGGCTAGATTCATATATATTCTTCATATTCGATATAATTATTGCAATAAAATAATAAGGAAATATATATATATATAGGTTTCATTAAAAATGACAGACAAGGTATTATCATTAAGTTACTGAACATTAGGTTTATATGTCCCATAAATTCAGTTGTTCTTGTTCATAAGGACACATGTCCCAGTGGATATAGACGTTGGTTAGTTTCATTGACTTTACTTGACCCAAAGAGGGAGATAACTCATGACTACCAAAAGAGGCTTCGCACAACGATATATTCCAGTGATCATAATAAAGGGTTCGGTTTGAAATTCCTAGGACCTGAAGAAGGCCGGAGCGTACAATGGCCGAAACATCGTACAAATGGCAACAAAGATGAGAACAATAGTCCGAATAATGAATATAGTGTAAATACCACCTCATTTCAGAAATGTAGACAAATATTAAGTTTTTTTATAATTTTTCATGTGTTCGTATAATTTTTTTTCTTGTCTGAACTTAAATTATATAAGAATTGTGCAAAGCTTTTGTACTTTCGAGCGCTTTTGGCTATACTTGTAGCCATTATCAAGAGTTAATTTTGTTTTACTTGTTTATATATATATATATATATATATATATATATATATATATATATATATATAATGCGGAAAGTCGATTCGGTGGATAAAATTCATTCATCGTCTGTTGCATTCACGTTTGTACACATACCCTTAACAAAGGCATGAAAACATTCCTTCTCCGTTAACAGGTATTTTTCATTGATATTAAGTAACACGATGCAGATTATATATATGTGTGTACGTCGATGATTAAGCAAAGTTGAATGATGCCTTTAAGCACAGATTTTTTTCTGACTCTCAAAATAGACATATCTGCTAAGTTTCGTATTCTAACGCAAGCAAAGCAAATTTTAAAGAAAGGGATGAATTTGTTTAACATATTTAAAAAAATATATTTTTACTTAAATGTTATTTTTAGTAGATACTCGTATTTGAGTTGATTTTCCGTTTATTTATTAAACAGTATATTTATTTATTTTCTTTTACCGGCCTGATCATTTGGTAAATCTTCTTAAACAAAAAAATAAAAAGTAAATAGATAAAAAAAATGCGTTTTCAGGCAGGATTCGAACCTGCGTCCCCGTAGGGTAAAGTCATCATTCGATCTGACGCGCTGTGACCTCTCGAGTGAGTGCGTCAATGAGCAAGCAAAGTTGAATAGTGCCTTTAAACACAGATTTTTCTCTGACTCTCAAAATAGACATATCTGCTCAGTTTCGTATCCAAACTTAAACAAAGCAATTTTTAAAGAAATGGATAGATTTTTTGTTTATTAATCCAACAGATTTTTATTACTAAAACGTTATTTTTATGGGTACTTATTAAAAAAAATATGCACTCTAGCTCATATTTTTATGTAAGATTGTTCCGATATCCCGACGAAAATAAATAAATATACTGTTTGATAAATAAACGGAGCATCTATTCAAATACGCGTATCTATATTCATAATGATGATCAAGTTCGTTTTTCGCGAGCGGAGATGAGCAACTTTCTTCACACACTACGAGGTACTATCGGTGCAGAGATGGCTGATCAGACCAATCTTGAATTCCAAATCTCAAAAGCAGTCCGTGAAGAAAATTTACAATTACAGTGGAAGTAAGTTTTCTACACTTAAATATTTCAGTACATTTTGAAAAACTGTTGCCGACAATCAAGTTATACGGACCATTCAAAGGTCCCCTGTAATCAACATTTTTTTTTTTTTTTAATCATATCACCCCGAGCAAGGCGGTAACGCCACTGATGCGCAAGGGGCTACGTAAGGGTAAAAAGAATGGAAAAGAGAAAGCCGGAAACCGCATCCTAAACAGGAAACAAGGGATGAGCCTCTTCACCTGTTCAATAGATGTGGGTGGAGTGTGAACCGGGCGATAGTTTAGTCTATCTACTCCAATTAGTCTATCTTTTTTTTTTTTCATAATCATTTCATCCCACCCAAGCAAGGCAGTACTGCCACTGGTGCACAGGGGGCTATATAAGAGAAGAGTGAAGGGCTACACAGGATAAGAGCGAAGACAAAGATGAACCGGTTACAGGGGGTTTCAGAGAATGGGCAAGAGAAGGATGGGAATACTGGTATGAAGAGAGTTTCGTGAAAGTGGAGTGAAAAAGGGAGAAGAACAAGATTCAGTGGATGTTAAGAAAAGGATAAGAGAAAAATAGTAGTCAAAAGGCTTAAGTGATGGCAATTGACATTGCATTTAAACTCATGGAGATTGTAGCTATCAGGGAAGCAAGTATACGGAAGGGAGTTTCATAGGCGTGAAGTGCGAGAAAATAAGCTACTAGAGTAGACGTTTTTTTTTGTTTTTTTAATCATTTCACCCTAAGCAAGGCATTCCACTGCCACTATTGCGCATGGGGCTACATAGGGGAAGGTAAATAGAAGGAGTGGTTAGATATAGGAAATGTCAGAAGGAAGGTGATAGATGGGTAAGGATACAGAGGATGGGGTTAGGGTAGATGGGAAGAGTGTTTGAAAGAATGGGAGCGAGTTAGTGTGTTAGGAAGTGTCTATTGACCTTACATTTAAATTCCTGGAGATTGTAGCCGTCGGGGAAGCAATCATGTGGAAGGGAATTCCACAGTCGGGAAGTGCGAGAGAAGAAACTGTTGGAGCAGAAGTTGCGGTTGCATTTTATCGGTTTCACTGTAAAAGGGTGTGATCTAGTTGCTAAACTAGTATCTCGTGCAAATTCGTACCTAGGGGGCACCAGTGATCTAAGTTCATCGGAGCAGAAGCCGTGAAAGTATTTATAGAAGAGGCACAGGGAAGCCACGTCGCGCCGGTGAGAGAGAGACTGCAGGCGGTCTGCCAAGTCGGTAAGTGAAAGCTGCATTTGGTCGTTTCGACTGTAAAAGGTTGGGACCTTGTTGCCAGTCTGGTTGCTCGAGTAAATACTTGTAGAGGGAGCACCAAGGAGATAAGCCGGTCGGAGCAAAAGCCATGAAAATATTTGTAGAGGAAACAGAGAGAAGCCACATCCCGTCGGTGAGAAAGTGGTTGGAGTCGAGCTTCCAGGTCGGGATCGATTACATTGCAGATTCTTTTCTGAAACCCGTCGAGAACCTGCAACCTAGACCAAGGTGTATCAGTATTAGGCCAGAGTTGATAATTTGCATTAGGTAATTTGACCGCTGAGGATATCATGGACCGAACATGTGAGCAACGACGAGGCTTTGGAAACGAAAAGGAAACTGATGCTTAACATCAGGAAAAGACAGCTGAAGTTTCCGGGACATGTAATGAGGAAGGAGGCTTAGAGACACTGATGCTCACAAGATGAATAGAGCGAAGGGGAGACAATGCAACGCATGATATACTTGATGGACTTAAGCAGATGGATGGTTTGAGAGAGGTAACAAAAGAAAGGGTGTTAAGAGCTACAAGTATAGGGGGATGTGGAAGACTATGATCGCTTACGTCCTGAAGGGACACGGCACACAGTAGAAAAGAATTTAACATCAAAGAATTTATGACATGCAGATGGGTTGTCCAGATTATTTCCAAATTTTAAGCAACTTTTTGAGGAGACGGTGATTGCCTCTTAACTTCTGAAAATGAAATGAAAAAAAAGTGTTTTGTGTAGAATAATACTCGACAAAATTAAAATACAATCAAAATAAAATCCTCTCCAAAACCTCGTCGTTACTCACATGTTCGGTCTGTGGTATTCTCAGCATCCTTCTGTAGAACGACATTTCGGTTGCTTCAAATCTTTTTTTCATCTTTGATGAGATTGTCCAGCATTCGCTGTCATATTGAAGAACAGGCATCACATAACAATCCAGTAGTCGCTTCTTTGTCTCTAGCTTCCGGAATGCGTCCTTGGACATGCCAATACGCATTCGGATCTCAGTGTCGCACTCTCCGTCCTCTGGTAGGAACCTTCCCAGGTATTTAAGTTTCTGTATCTGCTTGATTTAAGTATCCTCGACTTGTCGTTGGCATTTGGAATCCTCTTTTTACTGATTACCATGCATTCAGTTTTCTTGTAGTTTATGTTTAGTCCTTTCTTTTCGTTTTCTTTAGCTACCTTCTGTAGGAGGTAGTTTATTAAAATCGTTTACCAACTTTGCAACTTGTTGTCAGAATGTGTCGGAATATCTTTTTTTTAGAACATAAACAGTCAATAACGAGCAGTTATTCCTTTGTAAAATAAATTACCTACTTTGTATCATTTTGTGAAACTATTTCACTGCGAAAATAATAGCTAGCGCTTCTGTTATGAATTTTCTTTTTGGAGCTCTAGAAATGATGTTAAATTAGCAACGTTTGTTGGGGTAGGCATATTTTTAATAGCCCTCATCCTTGACGGGTCTGGTCTATGCACTTTTGTATAAATTATTTGTCCCGAGTAATTCATATAATTCCTGAAAAATTGTAATTTCTCTTCACTGGAAAACGTATTCCTCAATTCTCTGGAATACTTTTTTTTAATAATCATATTGCCCCAAGTAGGGCATTTTACTGCCACTGTTGTGCAGGGGTTTACATAGAAGGAAAGTTAAGAGAAAAAGTTATAGGTTACAGAGGATGTCAGGAAGTTGGTAAGAGAAGGATGAGGATACTGATGAGAGTGGAGTGGACAGAGAAAGGAGCATGAGAGAGAGGATGCAGGTTAGTGAGATAGAAGATGACTATTGACTTTACATTAAAATTCTTGAAGATTCTATCTATTCACAAATATGCACGTTTTTTCTCTTCTTCTTGGTTAAACATCCTTTTTTTTTTAATTATCATATCGCCCCAAGCAAGGTATTTTACTGCCACTGTTTTGCAGGGGGGTTACATAGAAGGAAAGTTATGGGAAAGAGTGACAGGTTACAGGAGGTGTCAGGAAGTGGGTAAGAGAAAGATGAGAATACTGATGAGAGTGGAATTGACGGAGAAAGGAGCACGAGAGAGAGGATGCAAGTTAGGGAGATAGAAGATGACTTTACATTTAAATACTTGAAGATTCTTAATGTGTTCTGAATGCTGCCATCTAATTTTGATTTTTATGCGTCAGTCAGTTAAGTGCCATACGTGAAACACGCTTGGGCGATCATGTCTCGAAAGAGACATGACTGACTGGGCAGAAGATTATCCCGCAGTAGGTTGCCATTGCTTTCTGCGGTAGACTGGTTGCCAGCCAAGGCTATAGAACCCAATCTGTCCTGTTATTTAACCCATAACTGGAGGGAAGAGACGGATTAATACCTTTCCCAAGGGTATTTGCGCGTAAGTGAATTCAACTGAAATTCGAACTCGGCTCCCCGATTTCTCGTTCCGAGCCGATATCCACTGCACCACAACGTATTTTATGCGTACATCATCCAAATATGCAACAGCAAAATCTAAATTAGCTACCATCGCATTTATTACTTGCTGAAAATACAAGGCGGCACTTTCATCATGAAGGGTAACCTATTAAAACTGTTCTGATCTTTTTGTGTGTCAATTGGTAACAGTTTTCTATTTAAATCTAAACTTATTTATAAACGGAACTTTGTCTGACTGTGTGTGTGTGTATCTGTGTGTGTGTATCCGTTACCTATAGACTCCGAAATGGCTGAACCGATTTTCTTGAAAATTTACACTGTTGTACTGTAAGCGTCTGCGACTGTTCTTAGCTAGGTTTTGTGTCGAGGTACCCCCGATAAATATCGAAAATCGATAATCGAAAAAATCGGGTTATAGAAGGAGTGTTCCGATTTTAGTCAAATTTGATACACTCATAGACCAAGATATAAGAAACGATATTCAGAAGTTTCAATGTTGCAGTTCTTACAATAGTGCAGAAAATCGATGATATATATATATATATATATATATATATATATATATATATATATATATATAAAAGGCAAGATGTTTGTGTGTGTGTCTGTTTATCTGTCTGCATGTCCTTTATACAGATCCACAATTTTTATCCGATTCTCACCAAACTTCACACAAATATTCTTTAGGCAGAGTCTGAGCTCCAAGACCATGGATTAGTTTTAAAGCTTTCAGTACATCCGAGCAACGCCGGGCTACACTGCTAGTATTTTTTTTATCCACTTCACTCTGTACATATACGTCTGACAGGTTAATGTTTGAAAAAAAATATTTCACGGTATGTGCATTGTGGTGTAATGAATATTGGCTTGGAATTTGAAATCGGTAAGTCCGAGTTCGAATTCCAGTTGAATTTGTTGCATTCATGTGCGCGGTAATACCCTTGAAAAAAGTATGAACCCATCTGTTCTCCCTCCAGCTATGGGCTAAATAGCAGTACAGACTGGGTTCTGTAGTCTTGGTTGGCAACCAGTCTACTTCAGAAAGAAATGGCAACCTGCTGTGGGGAAAATCTTCTGCCTAGCCAGTCATGAATCGAAAGAGACATGATCGCCCAAAGGCGTATGGAAATTAACTGACTGACCGAACGAAGATATATGAAGTAGCAAACACTCATTTTAAAAAAATCTGCTCTTACACAAATATTTTTATTTATTTTTAATTTTTTGTAACATACACTGTTGGCGGTGCACGCTCAGAATAATCTGTAGGCGAAATAACTACTAGAGTTTATAATCCGTCAACTTTTTTGCTAACGGGTCCAACAAATGCAAAAGGGACGTTTGGATGTAAACACAGGAAAATCTTCCGTTAAATGAAAAACTGACTCCGCTTTCGTATATTTTTTCAAAACCTTCGAAGAACATTGTAAAAAAATTCTTTTTTAACTCCTTCAGTTTCCATACTTATTTAGAGGAGTGGCAATTCCCTTTTTTACAGAACGAATTTACGGACAGACTCCATAAATCGAGTGTGAACTGGGCGATAAGCAACCCTATCTACTCTTATTGAGAAAGAAAAAAAAATAATTACAGAATAAAATTTCAGAAATAAACACCCGCCTATCACCCACCCTCTGTTATTTCCTATATTTAACCAGCCTTTCTCCACTCTACGTAGCCCCCTGCACAGTAGTGGCAGTGACATGCCTTGCTCGGGGTGAAACGCTTATAAAAAAAAAAGAAAAAAAAAAAGTAATAAATAAAATTTAATCGATAAGTTTCAAATATATGCGTTAGGGTAGACTTAATTATGGAACTGACATTTTGATATTTTCTGTTAAGTTTTAACTTAGTATAAATTCAAATATCCTCTGTCAAAACAAAATCGTGTAGGAAAATTTATATTATTTGAATTATGGCGAGATATCAGTCAGTTAAGTGCCATAGGTGATACACTATTGGGCGATCATGTCTCGAAAGAGACATGACTGACTGGGTTGAATATTATCCCGCAGTAGGTTGCCATTGCTTTCTGCGGTAGACTGGTTGCCGATCAAGGCTATAGAACCCAATCTGTCCTGCTATTTAACCCAAAACTGGAAGGAAGAGACGGATTAATACCTTTTCCAAGGGTATTTGCGCGTAAGTGAATGCAATGAATTCAACTGGAATTCGAACTCGGCTCCCCGGTTTCTCGTTCCGAGCCGATATCCACTGTACCACACCAATATAGTAGTACGCTTAAATTCACGTGGACGGGACATCAGGGATAAAAAAGCTCGTCAGTGCAGTTGCCATGAAAATATTTATAGAAAGATAAAGGGAAGCCACGTCACGTTGGTGAGAAAGTGACTGAACTCGAGATGTCAAGTAAGGATCGATTACATTGCAGATCCATCTTTGGATTTTGTCAAGAACATCGAGATGAATAGCAGGAGCACCCAACCATAAATAGCAACCGTATTCAATGCTCGGAAAAATGGTTGATTTATAAATGTGCAAGATATATTCTGACGAGAAAAAATTTCAGTCCCAACACAGAGACCTAAACTTCCTAGCAGTAGATGCAGCTATAGGTCCGATATGTTCGTTCCACCTCGGGTCGGTTGAAAAAGTTCGGCCATGGAGGCGTGGTGTGTTGAAGAAGACTTGCATCAGTCATGCTGATAGTTTCTCTATGATTGTTAAGCGAGAGTAGTTTTGTTTTAGATGCGTTAAATTTTGCAAGCCATTTCTTGCCACAGTTAACCACTGATTAGAGTTTCGCTTCAAGAGCAGCAGCTGATCGTATACTCTGAAGGTAGTTTTATATAAATGACATATGCCTTGACAGTAGTTTTCTATGAAATTTAATAAATTTTTTATACATACAGATACAGGTAATGATGCTAGTCATTACACGGATTTTTAAGTGGGGAAATTAAGATTTTACGTAAAAATAATGTTTCGTACTTTATATAGACAGCAGTATTTTATGCACAGATGGACAATTGATGTGTATATGTGCAAGATGCTATGAAAATATTTATAGAAGAGACAGAGGGAAGCCACATCATGTCCGTAAGCAAGTGGCTTACAAAATTTATTGGAAGCAATACTGACATGAAGTGGGAGGCAATGAGTAGTCTACATGACTAAGCTTGTGCACGAGAATGGCAGAACAATGAGAAAGATAGCAACAAAACATTAAAAGATTGCAAATAAGATAGATAGTTTACACTACAAGCTGAGAATCCTTTATCCAAAATTCTTAGAACCGGAAGTGCTTCAGTTTTGTTTTTTTTTCATTTTGGAATACAGGCTGTTTTAATTGTATATAGCATCTATAAAATGGAACCCAAGCATAAGCATATCCCTTTACATTTCATAACATAACTTATACTCTGAAAGTAGTTTTATATAAAATTTAATAAATGTTGCACACATCCAGGTAATGATGCTAGTCATGTAATGCTTACACGGATTTTTAAATGGGGAAATTAAGATTTTAAGTAAAAAATGTTTTTACTTTCTCTAAGTGCACAAAAACATGATTATATATCATTAGTATGTTTTTTTTGTTGTTTTTTTTTAATCATATCACCCCAAGCAAGGCGGTAACGCCACTGATGTGCAGGGGGCTACACAAGAGTGAGAAGATTAGAAAAGAGAAAAACCGGAAACCGCATCCTAAACAGGAAACAAGGGATAAGCCTCTTCACCTGTTCAATAGACGTGGGTGGAGTGTGAACCGGGCGATAGTTTAGTCTATCTACTCCAATTGAAAAAACAGTGAGAAGATTAGAAAAGAAAAACCGGAAACCGCATCCTAAACAGGAAACAAGGGATAAGCCTCTTCACCTGTTCAATAGACGTGGGTGGAGTGAGAACCGGGCGATAGTTTAGTCTATCTACTCCAATTTGTGTCGTCATAGAAATAAATATAAATTGCAATAATTATCTTATTGTTCCAATTAGTCACAATAAGTTTTTTTAAAAATTCAGATAAAGGATTCTTAACCTGTACACGTTCATTTTGATACTACTAATCAAATATCCATTCTACGAATAGATAAATATATATTGCCATAGAAGTTATCCCTGAAATTTCTTTATAAAAAACGTTTTCAGCAAAACATCTATTTTCTAAGGTCCTTTTATCATTATGGCACTCTACTTGAATTTCTTACTCTGTATATAGAGATGACCATGAGAGAATTAGTTTTCTCATGTTTATATTATTCTTTTATTAATAATTCAATAAACTTTACAAATGTTTAAATAATTCGGTGCAGTTGTAATTAAACATATTATTTTGACTTATTTAGATAATTCTATAAATTTTCTTTTCAGCTCCGTTTGACTAATTTATAGTAATGTGAAAGTTTTTGGCTAAGCAGTTACCCCTTCCCCCTACCTACCACTACTAACCCAATGGTCGAGCCACATACCTCCCACGACCATAGAAGAAATTACTACTAAGATTCCGCTAGCTTAACCTTATAAAAGCCAATGTCTCTCAACCTCTTCCTTTACTAGACTAAGCCTCCAGCGTTAGAATTTTTTCCTCATTCTTTGTTTAAACGGGGTTGATAATGCATGTCTTAAAATGACATGTTGAAAATGGCTATTCCCCCTCTAAATATTATCTGAATTTACATATATATAAAATCATTTCAAATTGTCGGTTGTTTAAAGACCATTTCGTTAATCTTCGTTAATTTCCGTAACGTGTTTACATTTGTTGACATTACGATACATTTCAGAGCAGATATGGTTATTAAGATGAATCGAAAAGTGTGTTATATAGGCTTGATTTAACTTTGTTTGATCATAAAACAGAATGTCTACTTAAATACAAGTATCGATCAAAAATAATGTTAAAACAAATCATTTCATATACATGCAGGGCTTTTTGACATTTTGAATAATATCTTTGCTGTGCATGGAAACACCTGATAAGCAATCCGTGAACGAAGGTGTTGCTGTGATGATCGCTAACAAAAACTGGCGCCAACGTAGGCTACGTAGCTGGGCTGGGGAACCTCCATCACGACAGCTTCACAATACCTAGGAGCCCTTCCCAGTGCTTTCTGAAATTTTTCCATTTGTGGCAAATCATGTCAACACCCGAAAAAACTTTCAGATCTTGGAGGTTTTCGAGGTTTGCTATTTCGGATAAAGGATACTTAATTTGTATTAATCCATTAAGAACATTTGATAAGCACCAAAACTAATGTGTCTATAAGGATTTCAATCCGGTAAAGTATTAGGTATCGGCAAAAGAGGTTAAATTCTTTCTTTTTTTCCCCTTTGATTTTTATTTATTTATTTATTTATTTCTCTTTGACTTTTGTTTTTCATTTCTTTCTTTCACTGAAACCAAGTAGCCTCTTTGATATGTCTTTTCCGTCTTTCCTCGCGTTCAAAATGGCATAGTTCATTATTCATCAATTACTGACAGGGCGTAACGTACTAGCTAACTAATTAACTCAGGAACAATTAGAATTACAATATGCGTAGATGAAAAATGACTTAAAATACATTATGTTAATATTGAACAGATTAAGAGGCTCATCCCGTGTTCCCTGTTTAGGATGTGGTTTCCGGCTTTCTCTTTTCCAATCTTCTCACTTTGTTTTTTTTTTTCAATTGGAGTAGATATAGATCTATCTATCGCCCGGTTCACACTCCACCCATGTTTATTGAACAGATTATGAGGCTCATCCCGTGTTCCCTGTTTAGGATGTGGTTTCCAGCTTTCTCTTTTCCAATCTTCTCACTTTGTTTTTTTTTCTCAATTGGAGTAGATATATCTATCTATCGCCCGGTTCACACTCCACCCACGTCTATTGAACAGATTAAGAGGCTCATCCCGTGTTCCCTGTTTAGGATGTGGTTTCCGGCTTTCTCTTTTTCCAATCTTCTCACTTTGTTTTTTTTTCAATTGGCAGATATAGATCTATCTATCGCCCGGTTCACACTCCACCCACGTTCATTGAACAGATTAAGAGGCCCATCCTGTGTCTCTTGTTTAGGATGTGTTTCCGGCTTTCTCTTTTCCAATCTTCTCACTTTGTTTTTTTTTTTTCAATTGGAGTAGATATAGATCTATCTATCGCCCGGTTCACACTCCACCCACGTCTATTGGACAGATTAAGAGGCTCATCCCGTGTTCCCCGTTTAGGATGTGGTTTCCGGCTTTCTCTTTTCCAATCTTCTCACTTTGTTTTTTTTTTTTTCAATTGGAGTAGATATAGATCTATCTATCGCCCGGTTCACACTCCACCCACGTCTATTGAACAGATTAAGAGGCTCATCCCGTGTTCCCTGTTTAGGATGTGGTTTCTGGCTTTCTTCTTCAATCTTCTCTCACTTTGTTTTTTTTTTTCAATTGGAGTAGATATAGATCTATCTATCGCCCGGTTCACACTCCACCCACGTCTATTGAACAGATTAAGAGGCTCATCCTGTGTTCCCTGTTTAGGATGTGGTTTCCAGCTTTTCCAATCTTCTCACTTTGTTTTTTTTTTTTTCAATTGGAGTAGATATAGATCTATCTATCGCCCGGTTCACACTCCACCCACGTCTATTGAACAGATTAAGAGGCTCATCCTGTGTTCCCTGTTTAGGATGTGGTTTCCGGCTTTCTCTTTCAATCTTCTCACCTTGTTTTTTTTTTCAATTGGAGTAGACATAGATCTATCTATCGCCCGGTTCACACTCCACCCACGTCTATTGAACAGATTAAGAGGCTCATCCCGTGTTCCCTGTTTAGATGTGGTTTCCGGCTTTCTCTTTTCCAATCTTCTCACTTTGTTTTTTTTTTTTCAATTGGAGTAGATATAGATCTATCTATCGCCCGGTTCACACCCACCCACGTCTATTGAACAGATTAAGAGGCCTATCCCGTGTTCCCCGTTTAGGATGTGGCTTCCAGCTTTCTTCAATCTTCTCACTTTGTTTTTTTTTTCTCAATTGGAGTAGATATAGATCTATCTATCGCCCGGTTCACACTCCACCCACGTTCATTGAACAGATTTTTGGGAGTTCATCCCGTGTTCCCTGTTTAGGGATGTGGTTTCCGGCTTTCTTCTCCAATCTTCTCACTTTGTTTTTTTTTTTCAATTGAGTAGATATAGATTTGTCTATCGCCCGGTCTACACTCCACCCACGTCTATTGAACAGACGCGAGGCTCATCCCGTGTTCCCGTTTAGGATGTGGTTTTATTTTCTCTTTCCAATCTTCTCACTTTTGTTTTTTTTTTCAATTGGAGTAGATATAGATCTATCTATCGTTCGGTTCACACTCCACCCACGTCTATTGAACAGATTAAGAGGCTCATCCCGTGTTCCTGTTTAGGATGTGGTTTTGGCTTTCTCTTTTCCAATCTTCTCACTTGTTTTTTTTTTTTCAATTGGAGTAGATATAGATTCATCTATCGCCCGGTCTGCCACTCCACCCACGTCTATTGAACAGATTAAGAGGCTCATCCCGTGTTCTGTTTAGGATGTTGGTTTCGGCTTTCTCTTTTCCAATCTTCTCACTTTGTTTTTTTTTTTTTCAATTGGAGTAGATATAGATCTATCTATCGCCCGGTTCACACTCCACCCATGTCTATTGAACAGATTAAGAGGCTCATCCCGTGTTCCCTGTTTAGGATGTGGTTTCCAGCTTTCTCTTTTCCAATCTTCTCACTTTGTTTTTTTTTTTTCAATTGGAGTAGATATAGATCTATCTATCGCCCGGTTCACACTCCACCCACGTCTATTGAACAGATTAAGAGGCTCATCCCGTGTTCCCTGTTTAGGATGTGGTTTCCGGCTTTCTCTTTTCCAATCTTCTCACTTTGTTTTTTTTTTTTCAATTGGAGTAGATATAGATCTATCTATCGCCCGGTTCACACTCCACCCACGTCTATTGAACAGATTAAGAGGCTCATCCCGTGTTCCCTGTTTAGGATGTGGTTTCCAGCTTTCTCTTTTCCAATCTTCTCACTTTGTTTTTTTTTTTTCAATTGGAGTAGATATAGATCTATCTATCGCCCGGTTCACACTCCACCCATGTCTATTGAACAGGTTAAGCGGCTCATCCCTTGTTCCCTGTTTAGGATGTGGTTTCCGGCTTTATCTTTTCCAATCTTTTCACTATTACGTAGCCCCCTGCACATCAGTGGCGTTACCGCTTTGCTCGGGGTGATACGATTAAAAAAAAACAACAACAACAACAAAAAATTATTGTAATTTTAAAAATTAAATATTCTTGTCTTTCCATTAAATCTTGAAACTTTTTACCTTTACTTTTTCATAAAGTTCACCTTTAAAATAGAGTGTCTGTTATACCCTGTTAAATGCAGCATAATTATTATTAATAGAAAAATATGTAAAGGGATATAGAACTATTAAAGAGGTACAAGAAACCTAGACACATTTTTTACCCAACAAAATGGCGGGTTCTAAAACTTGTCCATTCTAATACCCGTACAAATAATTTAGATTCTGCGTCAAATGAATAACATTTTTGTCCAAAACAACTAAAGAAAAATAAAAAATCAACATCATCTTCAATATGTTTGTATTTTTGTTGTTCATATTTCTGTTCAAACGACAATTTCACCAACGCCTTAAAAAATCGAGAGTTGTTAGAAAGAGAAAGTGTCAAACAACGTGTAAGTAATGAAACAATATATCTGGCTTAAAATTAATCGTCTTTGATGTGGCGCTTTTCACTCAAAATTATGTGTCGACATTTGTCTATTTTTCTTCGTTCTCACTTGATATGTAACTGACAAGGTATCGCACTTTTTTACCCTCCATTTTCCAAACGTTATTGTTTATAACTTGCATGACTTTGTTTCGGTCAGATAAATATTAGAACGATTTAAAAAAATGACGTTCTATTATATGAAACGACCACATATATAATAAACATCTAATAATTATCAAGGATATGACAAGGGGTACAGCATTTGTTTGCCCTGTGAAAAAATAAGTTCCATTTTGGATTCGTACACCTACCTCTTGCCCTGAGGAGTTTTATGTATCTGTTTATATTATGGTCGGGTAGCACAAAGATTATCAGCGATTCAACTGGAATTAAAATTCTGGACTAATACCCTTGCTAAAGGTATGTATCCATCTCTTTCACTCCCCTCAAAGCTATGGGTTAAACAGCAAGATAGAATGGCCTAGTCGAGAAGAAGGACAATTCTGAATTCAAAAGCGGGAAGAGGCAACGGGGAAATAATTTATGTATTTTTTCCAAGAAGTTATGGCAATTCGCAGATAATAATTGATGGATTACGGCTTTTTACGAAAATAAGTTCTATACTATGTACATTATTCTGTTTTGATAGTATAAATATAATGTTTTTATTTATTTTACACTTTCTAATTTAATTTATTTAACTCATTTTGAAGAAAACAAAATTTCCCTGATGAAAGTTTTCGTATCGCGTACAATAACGACATTTTTCTTGTTATATTAAGAGATGTTATAACTGGTCGTAAATCTCTTTCGTTTAACAAGCTAAATCGTTAATTGAGGAGTGGCTCTATCTGAACGATAGTCATGGACTATTATTTTTTAGAGTAAAGATATCACCAAAAATATTGGAAGAGTTCCAAGTTTTCGATTGAAATCATGAAATACGGGCTTTAAGCGAAATGGCCACAATTTATGGAAAAACGAAGTCGTCAGTTTGAAATTGCCACAAAGAGGATATTAGACAATATTTCTGTAAAACCAGTCTCCGCAGTAACGTTTCTTTAAACAAGTTTGGTTTAAATCAAAGAAATTGCAAAAATACCTATCACGTTGAATTCACTCACTCACGAAAAGAAAAAGAAGAAAAGAAAAATCACTGAATAATGAATGTGATAAATCGGTATCAGACGTGAATTCCGACCCCTTTTATGTTGTTTTGCCGTCACCTCGTATTGGAAGCAAACCTATTTTTGCTGACCTGTCCTGTGGGTCAGGGGATTTTACTTAATGGATCTGAGTTTTCAAAACAAAGTAAAAGCTTCCTTGGGCCTTAATAACATAATAACATAACATCTTTTCCATTTCTGCATAAAATAAATGATTTGGTTCACAAATTCGCATATATATATATATATATATATATTTCAGAAATTTGCAAATGAAAAACATTTCATTGAAACTAGATCTCATGACGCGTAAAGGAAGAAATATGTGTGTATTTGTGTGTATGTTAAAATAATGAATCATAGTGCTTTTTTCGGAAGCCGGCGTTTTTTATAATTAAAGGAAAGACCAAAAATGAGTGACCTTTTAAAAAAAAAGTTGTCAATATTTATTCTGTATCTTTTCATTATGATTCTTATTTGAAATTTATAAATATAAATTTCATTTATATATAGTCATCAGCAGACAGATCTGTTTCGCTGTATCACAGCTCATTAGTACGGTTAGACATCCGATTGCTTCTAGCCAGGATTGAAACCCGACCGAATTGGCATCAGTCAGCGATTCTACCTATGGGCGCTCGGTAGAGGAAGGCGGACTTTAGCGTGTTATATACAATGTAAACATACGGCAGTGGCTGAGAGTGTTCAAATTCATTAAATTCATTGCTGAATGAACGATATATATATATATATATATACATACATATATATGTGTCTATAAGGATTTAAATGTGCAGGTCTTAACATATATATATATATGTGCAGGTCTTAACACACACACATATATATATATATATATATATATATATATATATATATATATATATATATATATGTTAAGACCTGCACGTTTAAAGTCACGGTCCGCCAGCGGACGTGAAATCAAGCTCTCCTGACATTCTGAAGACGAAATTCTGATCTGGAAATATTAATGAATAATAAATCGGTAATACCCAACACCTTCTTTACCTTTCTTTATTATACTAAAAACTCATTGTGATAGCCTTCAAATACCTACCCATACACCTTATATACACAATGCTTCAAGCAAACTACAAAACTCTCTCATATATATATATATATATATATACAATTCCCTCATTTTGAAAATGTACAAACATTCACCCAAATGTCAGTACATTTATTAACTCGATTTCTCTCACGACGCGATTTGAACACAACACTCACTCTTGTCCTGCTGACACCGCTAAGACGTATGAGGCTCCCAATACGAAGTTGCGTTACAAGATTATTTTTTTGAAATATTTTATTTATATATTTCAGTTTGTATTCATGGAAAAAATTCAATTCCTAATGAGACTTATTCAGAATGACGTTTATATTTTACGTCTACCATCCCGTTGTGTCCGTTTGCAGTTGATATTTTCCCGCTGTTAGTTAAATCGGCACAGAGTAGAATCTGAAATTCTCGTCTTTCCTTTGAGAATGCTTCGATAATCTATCGTAAATTAAATTCCCGGTTATTCACATCTATCTAAGGCTGAAAGCTGTGCCGACCGGACCACCCAGAAAGAGAAGACAATCAACCAAAAACCAGGAAATGAATACGAAGGAACGGTTAATAACCTAATTGGTGGAGGGACACCGTTGTGAGGCTTGTTATTTTTCATCCTCCTCTTCGCGCTCTTTTCTTCTTTGTATCTTTCTTTTCTTTCTCTCTCTCTCTCTCTCTTTCTATCACACTCTCTTTCTTCTCTCTTTCACTTTAGCATTAAAAAATGAGGAAAAAGTCGAAGTCTTGAAATGCGTGGTTCGACTCAACTTACGTTTTAGTGGATTTGACTAAATAAAGAAATGAAAATGTCATCATTTCGTTTTCTTATAAATTGATAGAGATAATTAGATACATTCACAAACGGAAATGTAAAGAAAAGAAGAGAAGATGGAGAATGGCAGAGAGAGAGAGAGAGTTAAAATAAAGAGAGAATGACACGGTTAAAGAGAGAGAACGTCATAGATGGGAGAGAGAGAGAGAGAGAGGATGACATAGGTAAAGACGAGAGAATGTCATAAAGAAGAGAGAATGACATCGATAGATAAGAGAGAGAGAAGGATAGGGAGAAAGACAGATGAAAAGATAATGTCATAGGTAAGAGAGGGAGAGGGAGAGAGAGAGGGAGAAAGAGGGGGAGAGAGTGGGGAGAGAGACGAAAAGAACTGAGAAAAGAGAGAAATATTCAAGAGAAAAAAAGAATAAACGAAAAGATGGATAATGACTTCAAATAATAGGAAAAGAGAGAAAAGAAAATATCAAGTAACAGAGAGAGAGAGAGAGAGAGAGAGAGAGAAAGAGAGAGAGAGAATGAGAGAGAGAAAGATAAAAAGGAGGAGAGAAAGAGTTATGGAGAAAGACTAACATTTCAACGAAATGAGTATAGAAGTGAAAGAGGAAATAGAAAGTGTTAAAGGGAGAATGTATCATTGAGAGAGAGAGAGAGAGAGAAAGAGAGAGAGAGGGAGAAAGAGAGAGAGGGAGACAGAGAGAGAGAATGAGAGAGAGAGAAAGAGTTATGAGAGAGAGTGAGACAGAGAGAGAGAGAGAATGAGAGAGAGAGAAAGAGTTATGGAGAAAGACTAACATTTCAACGAAATGAGTATAGAAGTGAAAGAGGAAATAGAAAGTGTTAAAGGGAGAATGTATCATTGAGAGAGAGAGAAAGAGAGAGAGAGAGAAAGAGGGAGAAAGAGAGAGAGAGACGGAGACAGAGAGAGAAAGAGGAGGACAAAAAGGAGAAAGAAAGAGAGAGGAAGAGGAGAAATAATGTAAATGTGTCAGAGGTAGAAAGATAGAGAAAGTAGCATGTATCAGAAAGTAAGGGAGAGAGAGAGAGAGAGAGAGAGAGAGAGAAGAAAATTGGAAAGGAGAGAGGGTGAGAGAGGGAGAGAGAGGGGGAGAGGGAAATAAATAAAGCAGAGTACGAAAGCAGAAATTATTTCATTAGTTGTTCGCTCAAGAGATATAACACGAGAGAGAGAGAGAGAGTGAGAGAGAGTGAGTGAGAGAGAGAGAGATGAGAGAGAGAGTGGGGGGAGAGAAAAAACTTGATATTAATCTGTTCAAATCTAGAGTTAACCGTTATCTTCCCATTCTATCCATATAAACTAACCTGTAACGTAACACTCTACCTCGAGTGGCTACCGGGCCTTGTACAAGGAGACCCTTACTGTAAAAAGAAGAAGAAAATGTATGTAAAAGACAGAGATAAAAAAAAAAAATAAAAGATAAGTGAAAGACCAAAAGAAGGGCAAAACGAACGTCGGTGGCTGTTATGCCGAAATATACGAAGAATTAAGCTGAGAAAGATGAGGAGGAAATGAGGTATGAAACATCTGAATTTCATGAGAAATTGCCAATTGTTAGTATTTCGTAGTCATATTTTGAAATAGGTATCTCCACTCCATGGATGCGCGTTGTGGTGCAGTGGATAGCGACTCGGAACGACAAACCGGGTAAGCCGAGTTCGAATTCCAATTGAATTTCTTGCATTCAGTTACGCGCAAATGCTCTTAGGAAAGGTATTAATCCGTCTCTTCCATCCATTTATGGGATAAATAATAGAACAGATGGGTTTCTATAGCTTTGGCTGGCAACCAGTCTACCGCAGAAAGCAATGGCAACCTACTGCGAGATAATCTTCTGCTCAGTCAGTCATGTTTCTTTAAAGACATGATTGCTCAAAGCGTTTATCACGTATGGCACTTAACTGACTGACCTCCACTAAATCACTGAACAAAAATAACAAGAAAGAAAATGTATGAACAAAAAGGCCCCAAACTTAATAAAATCGAATTTTTTCCATCAAAATGTTTATATTATTATTAAGAGGAAAGATCAAAGTATTTTTTAATTATTTAAACATTTTTTTAAAACCCCTTCTAACACATTCAAAATTTTGGTAAAAATCTTGTTTTGATTTTATTTAGCGGGTAACCAAATCGTTACGAAAGTTTACAATGGAAAACGTAATATTATATCACTCAGTTTTTTTTTTTCCGTGACAAACACATTAATTTAGAAATTCTTGAAATAATCAAATTTTTAATGTCGGATTTTAATTAAACTTTCAAGACTTATTCACAAATGAATGAAATTATTGTTGACATTATTATTCTTAGAAAATCTTGGTAAAAATACTTTTTTTTACATCTCTTACCCACCTCAACGTAAATTCATGAAATTTTAAGAAATTAAATGTTGGGAAAATTGGTTTTATGATTTAAACACAGAACTCATTGGGGAATGAAAATTATCTATTATTTTTTTGAAAAGTTTTGCTTTTATTTTTGTAAATCTGCTTCTAATAATAAAATAAAAGAAATGCAATATATCTATGAAATTATTTAATTTGATAAGTTTTAATTGCTTGAATAAATAATATAAATTTAAGACATTATAGTGTGAAGAAAAAAATTTCGATTAATAATGGAATTTTAAAAGAATTATTTTCACATTTTGTAATAATAATAATTTATAAACTTTCAAAAATATTTTTGAATACTTCAAAGATTTGTTGGGGTTCGTTTATAAACTTATTAAGCGAAGATTATATTTACTACTCGAAAATTAAAAAAGTTTAATACAAATCGTCGTGCTTTCGTATTTTTAAAATAATTTTAAATGTTTTTTTTATATATTTATAGTTTTTTGAATGGTAATTTCTATGTGTAAATTAAAAAGTCATGTGTTCCTTACAGAAAACAAAAAGTCCAATTATATCACTTGTGATCGCCATACATTTATCTTATCTAGCATCTGTTAAATCTGTTGACACATACGATGGAAAGGTCAGGAAGTTGAACTCTGTGTTTAAGAAATAGTTTTATTCTAAATTTCATGTTATAAATAATGCTTAAGTAAATCAGATTAATTTAACAATAAATTTGGTAATTTTCCAAAATTAATGTGTCACATTGTCAAAAAAATATTCATCCGCATACAGGCCTGTTTCGCTCTTCAGTGCGGTTAGATAACTGATTGCTTCAAGTCGAGATTGAAACTAGACCGATTTGGCATCAGTCGAAGATTTTAAACAAGCGCCAATAGCCCAGAATATTCAATACATAGCAAGAACGTTGCGTAAAGCAGTAAGTGGCTATCTATCTATCTATCTATATATATATATATATATATATATATATATATATATATATTTGTAACCACTTACTGATATATATATATATATATATATACTCTAGAAAACTTTTTAGATATTCTACAATTGCATAGGTAATACGTATTTCGCAGGCAAACCTGCTCGTCAGACCCAAATGATACAACAGTTAATATTCAAAATAATACAGAAAAGAATTACAGACACTCACGTGCCCATATCGAGAAGAGACATTTGTAACGGTAACCTACAAAAAACATTTCCTCGCTCATTCAAAAAACACCAAAGAAAGAAAGAAAAAGAAAAATATAGAAAATTAATAAACGGAAAGAAGAGAAAGAAAAAGAAAAGGAAAAGAGAACGAACAGTATAAAGAGAAAAGAAGTTAAAGTTCACGTTTTAGATCAACACCAGCGTCTTTTGTAATTCATCTGCTTTCTTAGAAAAACATGACATGGAAATTTAACATTAAAATTTAATTTAAATGATAATGGCATGTATCTACGGTCTAAAAATAAATTGTAAATCATACTTTTTAATACAAATTAAAATATAAATACTAGTAGTATTATATTATAAATATAGTTAAAGTAAATAGAAAAATAGATTAAAAATTATATAAGAAAATGATAAATAAAATATTAAAAAACAATCTTAAAGAATCATAAATAATAGTAAATAATAATAATAATAATAATAATAATAATAATAATAATAAATATATATATAAATTTTAACATTAATAATAATACTAATAACATTATTATTAAAAAGAAATAATTTTAAATAATAGTAATAAAATAATATTAATAATAATATTAATAAATATATATATATATATAAAATTTAACACTAATAATAATAATAATATTGTTATTATTGGTTTATTATTAAAAAAGATCATTAACTGACTAATGATTTATTTGTTAACTATAATTTTTACAAGAAATCGATATGAAAGGAAAGCGTTCAGCATTAGGTTTTAAATTCGATATGGGTACCAGATTTCACTACCAGCTTCTCTAGCCGCCCAGGAATCGCGTCAACTGATTTCACCAGGAACGCTTGTTATATAAAAGATATAACTTCTTTCATTCGCCCTTCAAGTTCTCCCAAAGTCTTAGTTTGACATAGTAGACTTTCTCCTTTAACAAGAAAAAAGTCACAGGGTTTTAAGTCAGCACTCCTGACTAGTTAGTCAGTTAAGAGGTCATACGTGATACACGCCTGGGCGATCATGTCCCTTTCGAGACATGACTGACTGGGCAGAAGATTTTCTCGCAGTAGGTTGCCATTGCTTTCTGCGGTAGACTGTTTGCCAGCCAAAGCTATAGAACCCAATTTATTCTATTATTTGACCTATAACTGGAGGGAAGAGACGGATTAATACCTTTTCCAAGGGTATTAGTGCATAATTGAATGCAAGGGATTCAACTGGAATTCGAACTCGGCTCTCCGATTTGTCGTTCCGAGTCGATATCCATTGCACGACAACGCACATCCTAATCATCATAAAGAATCATTTTTGTCTCCCATCTGCATGGCTGATGCTAGCCTCCAGGAGAACAACTTATGGCGCCTTCGCAGTCTTACGTTTTCTACGGATGTGATTATATTGAATCAATTGCTATTTCTGCTGCTAAGAAGATCATTTCATCAGAATCCATCTTGCACATTTATAAATCTACAATTCGTCCTAGCATTGAATATTGATGCCATATCTGGTCTTCTGCTCCGGTTATATATATATATATATATATATATATATATATATATATATATATATATATATAGCCGGACCACAAATATCCAGGTATGATTCAATAATGTTATTTATCTTGGTGGGGCATATTGACTCCAACAGTCACTTTCCCACCTCCATGACGTAAGTGAATGCAAGGGATTCAACTGGAATTCGAACGGCGTTTTCCAATTTCATGTCCTCCGTTGAGCGAAATGAATCGCCTAAAGAGGCTAGAATGTGTAAACAAATACTTAAAAATTGATTTCCAAAGAGTAATTTGGATGCATGAAGCCCGAGCTACATTAGACGGCCAAGATGGTTGGAAAAGAGATTGGCTCATTCGTAGCGGAACTCCTTGCTTTCATTTTAAGCGCCAATATGGCGGCGGTGGAATGATTTTCTTGGCTGGAATTTGTAGCTCGACTTTAATTGGACCATTTCTTGTGCCAAAAGGACTCAAACTGAATTCAGTTAAATATTGCCAATTGCTAAAAGAAAATTTCTTACTCTGATTGAATTCAGAAAATAATGAGATCCGTATTAATCATGTTCATCAGCAAGATAATGCCTCCAGTCATAATGCCTCCAGTTATAATGCCCCCACTTTTAATGCCTCCAGTCATAATGCCTCTAGTCATAATGCCCCCTTTCGCCATAACATATCTTTAGGTTTATCGCACTACCCTCTACTCACGAGTGCTTATAGTTAGCACTTTTGTGATCACTTGATCGAAGTTTGAGCTTGGGCGCAACTGCTGTTACAGTGTAAACATAGTCGCTCTGCTAGCAGTGTGCACCAAGGAGGAACAAAGAGCAGTGATCTGATTTCTCTGCTCGGAAGGTGTGGCAGGGGACGAAATTCATCGGAGGCTTTCAGCACAATACGATGACAGTGCGCTATCGAGTAGAAGTGTGTATGAGTGCATCAATCAGTCAGTTAAGTGCCATACGTTAAACACGCTTGGGCGATCATGTCTCGAAAGAGACATGACTGACTGGGCAGAAGATTATCCCGCAGTAGGTTGCCATTGCTTTCTGCAGTAGATTAGTTGCCAGCCAAGGCTATAGAACCCAATCTGTCCTGTTATTTGACCCATAACTGGAAGGAAGAGACAGATTAATACCTTTCCCAAGGGTATTTGCGCGTAAGTGAATGCAATACAAGCGTGGCAGGAAGAAGGAACAGTCCACTCGTCAACCTCTATCGTTTACGAGAAGATTCGTCAAGCTCGAAAGATAGTAATGGTGAACCGGTGATTTATCATCGATAAGGTAACATGTTATCTTCAGATTCGCATCACTGCACACTACTAGCGAAGCGGCCATTTTAACACTGTAATAGTAGCATGAAAATTGGCGCAATCAAACTCAAACTTTGATCAGTCAGTCAGTTAAGTACCATACGTGATACACGCTGGACAGAAGATTTTTTCCAGAATTTCGGTTGCCATTACTTCCTGTGGTAGACTTGTTGCCAACCAAGGTTATAGAATCCAATCTATTCTGCTGTGTAATCTATAGTTGGAGGGAGAAGTGACAGATTAATGCCTTTCCAAAGCACACAAAGAAAATAGTGCCAACTATAGGTATACATGAGCAGAAGCCGTATGATAAACCTAAATATGCATTATAGCGGAAGTTCAGACGATTTCTTAATTTCGCTCGTAAAATAGAAGAATATACAGAGTTTTTTTATTTGGTATCTATTTTTATTCTATTATACTCGATCGAGATTTTCATACGTGAGGAGGAATGCTCTAGTGGATAGGAAATTAAGAATTAAAATCAACTTTCTTCTTCACTTTTACAAAAATTCACAATGACGTGTGAAATCCTGGCTTTTCCCAAATAGAAAAAAGGATTGACCATGTGCTTAAAGAAAACGTCGAAACCGGATTTCGCAAGTAGATGTTAAATTTTCTGACCAATGGGAACGAATTGCAAGGCCCAGAAGATTTAACGATCCAGTGCGAGAATCTAAATTGCTATAAAAGGCTTTGATCAAATCAGCGCCAGTCAGTCATGATTGGAAGTCGTAGACAGTCACTAGACTGACGACTCTACGATACTGTCAGCTATCTGCCTTCGGGTAGAGGGCGCTCTCTGCTTCCGAGCAGGGAGCAATAACCCAGTCGTGGTTCCGCCGAAGGGTAGAACCACGACTAGGGAAAAATAGACAGACATTTTTTGGCCCGGCTATATGGCCGGGAATACCCACAATAAAATGACCATGTGTCACATCCAGCCTTGCGTGGGAAGGCTAGTAAATACAGTCATGATTGGAAGCACTTAGCTGACGGACCTCGTGGCAATGTAACAAAAGGTAATTCAACGGTCAGTCAGGGATGGAAGCAACAAAGACGACAAGTTAAAATGTAACGGAAGAAGATTCAAGTGACTCAGGACATTCGTCCTCTTTCCCCTTCTTTTTCGTATGCTGATTTCTTTTATTTCTTCTTCTCCCTTCAAAGACACTCAAACGAACGAACAAAGGCTCATATGTCTTTACGTACGTACGTTAAATCTTTAACAAATTATTACTACAAACATTTTTCCAAATCTTGATACCCTTAACTTTCTTATTGAACATTCTACGAATTCTTGTTATTCTTTGCTTTTAATAAGTTTCTATTTTAACATACAAAATGTATATTTTTATTCTTACACTATTCCACTGTTATACACTAATTCACACATTCCAACCTGCAATCATCCTTCTGATGAAAACCTGATAATTCTGAAAATTCTGGATAAAATTTGTAAGCTGTAGGTTATATATGACACAAGGCCGAATCAAATAAACATTAACCCGCTCCCTATAGCTACAAAGCCAATGAACCCCAATTGTTTTTGTATTAAATCTTATTAGTTTCTGATTTTGTTTCTTGATGCTGAGCATCAGGAAGAGACAATTGAAGTTCCTGGGACATGCAATGAGGAAGGAGAGCCTGGAGAACCTGATACTGACTGGACAGATAGAAGGAAGGAGAGACAGAGGAAGGCAGCGGATAATATATTTGCAGGGTCTGATCAGGTGGATGACGGAACGGGGGTTGCCAGGAGCAACAGGAACAAACATACTAAGAGCCACAAGGGATAGGGAGACGTGGAGATCCATGATCGCCTACGTACTGAAGGGACAGGGCACATAGAAGAAGAAGAACTGCTTATTTTAAATACGTTTGTTTTCTGCACAACCATTAAATTTTGAGCTTCAAGCAAAATCTATAAGGGAACAGAATACGTATGTCTATGAAGTGTTTATTCTGCGAGAGATTAAACAAGAAAAGATTTTTCTTTTGCATAATAGAGAGGATTTTGTAATAAACAAGAAAGCAAACCTGTAGAACATCTAATAACACTGGCCAAAAAAAAAAAAAAAAAAAATTGAAATGGCCGTCGTGACATCAAACATCGTTTTGACCTAATTTGTGGGCACTAAATCTGAAAATGACCATCAATTTTAGTAGTTAGCTACCGTTTTTGCTGTACAGAAATATTTCATTTTTGGAAAAAAGCATTTTTTATTTGTTTTCTGTATATATGATATTGACCGATGGTAATATTTCTCAAAGTAAACTCGTAAAAACCTCTCAATTAAACCAACAAATATTGGTTTGATTATTGAGAAACACTATTTTTTTTTAATAATAGTCAGACCCTAAGTCTTTAAAAATTACACGATTGAATATGCCAAAACCAACAATTATTTTCATGAAATCATTTAATAAAGTACCAGCAAAAATAAAATCTTCGTGAACATAAGAACTATAGTAAAAATTCTTTTTCTTGATTGTCTGTCGTGTTCAACGTTATTTAAGTCCCTTTTGATATTACAGCAGTAGTCAGCCATCAGTCATTTGTTCCACCGTCCCTGGTAGCGCTCTCCTTACGGCATATCACGTTGAATAAACCGGTTCTTGTTCGATCACCGAAGTTAAGCAACGTGAGTCTGGTCAGTACTTAGATGGGTGACCGCTTAGGAATACCAGGCGCTGTAAGCGTTTAGTGACGGATGTGCTTTGTGGTGCAGTGGATATCGGCTCGGAAAGAGAAATCGGTGAGCCGAGTTCGAATTCCAGTTGAGTACCCTGCATTCACTTAAGCACTGGTACCCTTGGGAAAGGTATTAATCCGTCCCTTCCCTCCAGGTTAAATAACAGGATGGGGCTTGAAGGCAACCCATCCAGTGTTGGTGTCGCAATAAAAACACCCTTGGTAGCCCTGGCGAAGCATCAAGTATTCAGCTATTTGACAAGATTATGAATTTCGCTATAAACTGCGCCAGGGTTCCAAATGTACAGGCAATACTGGAGGAGTGTAGTGAGTTCTATCTCGGCCGCAGGACGACGACGAGTGCTCTCCCATTGTTTTGATATCCTGATGGAATCATTCCCTTTGCTCATCACCCACATCGCTGCAATTATCTGGAAATTTATTTAGATGGCTATATAAAAAATGAACGTTAATACTCATATTAACTTATTACTGATAAAGTGTATTACTGATAAAGTTTATCAGTTAATTTGAACTTTGGCAATAAACTGGAAAAATTCTGTACTTCTGTTTTAAATTTTTTTTATAGTAAAACTGAAAATACTATATTTTATCTGTTTATTCTGCAACAGACTAAACGGGAAAAAGAGTTCATTTTGATTAGAGTATTTAAAAAAGAAATAAAACTAGAAAAAATGCATGTCATTGAATTATTTTCTTATGTTAAATTTCCTCTTCCTATTCTCTAATTAGTATTTACCGTGCTTGGCCAGTCATGTGACAATTAATGACCAATCAGTGACGCCCTAGTCTAGACAATGAATAGGTTGATGCCGTGAATATAAGATGGATCTCGGACACTTGAGATAAACAAAGCTTCTTGCAACATGACGAGCTGTATTTGCGACTAAGGACACGCATTCTATGATATTCGCTAGCTTTCCTTTTCAGGGTCGGAAAGATGGTATGTAACACGTTTCTACATGTTGTTAGCATGTTCTCTTTGTATATAAAAATACATTTATGTTTTGCCAACGTCTCATTATCCGTTCTTTATTTTCGTTTTTAATGTTTGGATAAATATTTGTACCTATGGCTGGTGTAATTAAGAGTGTCTACATGTATTTGGTAGACCAAAAAATAATTAATCATCCCCATTATTTTTTAAAAATATTAATTTTAAAAAAAAATCCCAAACAAGGCAATAATGCAGGTAAAAGAAAATGGGTTATTGGGAGTGAAACAGAATGAGAAGATATTAGTGAGGAAAAGGACAAGATTTAGGAAGACAAAACATTGCGATGGACGTTAAATTTATATTTAAATTTAGATTGTAAACGACAAGAAACCAATAAACCGATAGAGAGTTCCACATGTGAGAGATGTGAGAAAATGAAATATTAGAATAGAAAATTGGTTACATTTAGCTATTTCAAAACTAAAACGATCAGAACTGGTTACTAATCTAATAGTAAACTTAAATTCATGTGGTCGAGGTCAGTCAGTTAAGTGTCATACGTGATACACGCTTGGGCGATCATGTTTCTTTCGAGACGTGGCTGACTGGGCAGAAGATTATCCCTCAGTAGGTTGCCATTATTTTTTGCGTAGATTAGTTGCCAGCCAAGGCTATAGAACCCAATCTGTCTTGTTATTTAAACCATAACTGGAGGGAAGAGACAGATTAATACTTTTTCCAAGGGTATTTGTGCGTAAGTGAATGCAAGGAATTCAACTGGAATTTGAACTCGGCACCCCGAATTTTCGTTTCAAGTCGATATCCACTGCACCACAACGCACATCATAGGTCGAGGTACCAAGAAGGAAACTCATTAGAATAACTGCCATGAAAATATTTATGGAAAAGACAGACGGAAATCACATCATATCGGTGAGAAAGTGACTGAAGTCGAGATGCCAGGTCAGGAACAGTGATATTACAGAACCTTCTTTGGATTTTGTCGAGAATATCGAGATATACAGCAAGAGCACCAGACCAGATGCGGTAGCAGTATTTAATGCATGAATGAATGGTGGATTTATAAATGAGCAAGATGGATTCTGGCGAGATAATTGTTTGTGAAGACATAATGAAACAATTTTTCCAGCAGCAGACGTAGCAATTGATTCCCTATAACCAGCCCGCTTCATGTGAGTTGATTTTGAGAAGGAAAATTGTCACGAACCAGGTTTCCTAAAAGTAGACCAAGCAATTGATTCAATATTATCAGCGCCCTTCATGTAGTGACAATATAAATAGAAGGTATTGGCTGTACACATGGTTAGGTGAGGGTAGAGCACATAATCAGGTCACTTGATCTATATAATTAAATGGTTTTAACCATGGAAACATGTAGAAATGTAACATCACAAAGCTGCATTCTTTTAGGTAATCTCTCTCAACCCTCATACCATGATTTTTCTTTTCCAGTTCACCCTAATTGTTGGGACGCCCGCGCCTATTCGGCTATAATGGACTATTCCATTACTATGTAAAGTAATGGTGGCAGCTACGTGACAGAGTGTGCCGAGCAGCCGATCGACAAGTCAGTCGTAGACTTCCGGTGACGACCCGGAAGTAACCATTGCTCATACTACGTCGTACGACGGTGAAACGATTAACCTTTATTCTTGTATTGTATACTAATAACCTTTTGTAAATACTATTTTCACGGAATACAACAAATTAACCTATTTCTGTTGTTGAGTTATTTATTCTTACTCACGACATAACACTAATAAAGGCTATATTTTCACTAAGACACTAGTGGAGTGAAAGCGAATGAGAATACATTAGTTTAACTGGAAGCCCTAAACAGGAAATAAGGGAAAAATCTTTACTCATGTTCAGAAGACTGTAGAGGAATGTGAGCCAGTTGACAACATGATGCTTTGGTACAGGTTCTGTATCGGATATCCTACGCCATCCACTGATCATTTCGATATTGAAGTAGAAAATGTTATGGCACTTCACAGAAACAGTTTTTCTAGCACTAGACCGAGCAATTGATTCAATATAATGAAATCCCTTCAGGTAAGTGGATTTTGGCGAGAAAAATTTTCTGGCACGACACGGGAACAACTTTTCTAGCAGTAGACCTAGCAATTGATTCCTTCTAATGAACACCCTTCATGGAATTTGATTTTGAAGAGGAACATTATCTGACAGGAACCAGAAACAGCTTCACTAGCAGTAGACCTACCAATTGATTCACGATAATGATTCTCTTTAATGTAAGTAGATTCTGACGAGGGAAATTGTCTGGCCCGACACAGAACCAGCATTCCTAGCAGTCGGCCTAGCAACTGATTCACTATAATCAGCCTCCTAAATTTAAGTGCATTTTGAAGAAGAAAATTGTTTGGCAAGGCACGGAACCAGCTTTTCTAGTAGTAGACCTAGCTATTGAATTACTATAATGAGCTACCTTCATATAAGTGTATTTTGCAGAAGAAAATAGCCTGGCACGACACAGAACGAACCTTCTTGCAGCAGACCAAGCAATTGATTCAAAACAACTGTGCATGGAATACTGTTGTCATATTTGGCTTTCCTAACGGCTACAACCTCCTGGAATTTAAATGCAAAATCAATTCTCATCTCTTATCCACCTAACTCCAGCCCTTTCCACATCACCCCGTGTATCTTGTTCTTTTCCTTTTCTCTTGCGAAAACTGTCTTCACTCCTGTGTTCACATCCTTCTTTTGCCCTTTCTCTTTCACCCCCTGTAGCTGGTTCGTCTTTCTCTTCACTCTCATCCTGCCTAAAACTTTCACTCTCTTATGTAGCCTCCTGCACATCAGTGGCGGTACCGCCTTGCTTGGAGTGAAATGATAAAAAAAAACTAAAAAAAAACAAAAAAACAAAAAAACAAGCCCTCTATATTCAAGTGGATTTTGAATAGGAAAATTGTCTGACACGACACAGAATTAGCTTTAACCCCATTTGATGTCCGTGAAAACCGTGAACCCAAGAAGTCGAAGTGAGATGTTTGCCTTTGGGTTTGCATTAGCCATACCGATGGAATGCAAACAATGTTTCTCTACGGTGATGAAAATGATCGCGGTTTTGTTTTGGTGGCGTTGAAATTTACAAGTCATTCCTTTCCCAATTTAATCACTGATTCGATGTCATTTTTAAAAGCATCTGCCAATTCTACTTTAGCAAACCTGTCGTACTTGCTACTGGAGTAAGCAGTTGTTTTTTATAGGGGCAAGTTGTTCCTGTTGCTTACTTGGGTGATTTTATAATGAAGCTCACTGAATTGTTTAATCGATGAGAATAACAATGTTTACGTTGTCGAGTAGCGAGATTTCATAAAATAAAAGTTAGATTGCACGTATTTGAGTTATTAGAAAATTACTATTTCTATTTTTAAGTAGCGAAACTGCCAAATTGGACTAATCCGTTCTCATTTTCATACCTCTTAAATTTGTGTTTGTTCTCTCGCAAAGGAATGTAGAAAGCGATCGTCTGCCATTTGACAGAGAGGATTGATTTAAGACGCTCCTGAGAGTCACCTGACAGCACGTTGGTGAGAATAGTCACAGTTCACGACGGAGGAAGATGCGAGATCCTGTTGCGGTTTTGCCTCTTTCACTTACTGCTTGCCTCGTTTATTTATTAATATATTTTTAGCTTGAGTATTTTACTGAATAGATAGGTTTTTGTCTTTCAGTCATAGCTTCTTTTTTCCTTTGTAATTTTTCTTGTTTAAGGTGCTAGGTCTTCTAGCAACATGTCTCTTGATTGCACCAACATAGCTGTTTATTTTCAGTAGTAGAAAAAGTAGTAGAAGTATATATATATATATATATATATATATATATATATATATATATAATATGCTATGCAACTCACCTGAAAAAGAAAAAGGGACAATTATTTCTTTACAAAATATGAACCTTTAATATATATATATATATATATATATATATATATATATATATACAAATGAATAAGGAACGAAGAAAATATTTACAACGTTCAAAACATTAATTTAAAACAGTGCTCAATACATATATATATATATATATATATATATATATATGCTATGCAACTCATCTGAAAAAGAAAAAGGGACAATTATTTCTTTACAAAATATGAACCTTTAAAATATATATATATATATATATATATATATATATATATATATATATATATATATATACAAATGAATAAGGAACGAAGAAAATATTTACAACGTTCAAAACATTAATTTAAAACAGTGCTCAATACAGAAATAGAACCATGAATATTTATTATAAATTTTACTTTAGAAAATGTTCAAATTACATTCTACTACAAAGTGTACATTTAGTTTCGACATTGAAAGGACAATGTCTCATCAGGTAGTAAACGCTATTTTTGAAAAGAGATGGAAAATTAACTTCCTTATATTGGTAAAATTTTTGTGTGCGAGGTAAAGGGGGTAAGGGAAATGAGAAACCAGAATAGGGAATTATATAAAAGGGACATAGAGGAAATAAAAAACAAAAGGAGGAAAAGGGGAGAGAAAGAGAAAGAAATAAAGATATATGATGTAAGACTCAAAGAAAGTCACCAGGTTTAAAGTAGGAAGTAAAATATAGTCATATACAACCTTAGGTATATATATATATATATATATATATATATATATATATATATATATATATATATATATATGTTGTGGATCCCGGGAATGAGAACCGCACAAGTAAATAAACAACAACCAAAATTTGAGATAGGAAAATAACTATATTAACATAAGGATACAAACTTGAACGAAGTTTAGTAGTCCAACAATACGGGTTAGTAAGAAGTATATATACAAGTCTCTGAAGTGAAACCGTTGTATATTTAGTATGTCCACGTCGGAAGCTGATGGGTACTGCGTAATAATCTTCTCGCTGAGTAGAACACAGAGCTACTATGAACTACTGACGCTATATTCTCCGTGAAACCTCGATATCTTCCGTCTCGCTTCCATAGCAGGAGTATAAATATACTCTAAAAGAGGGACAAAATATGATATAGTCTGGTAAAACACGTAGCGTTCCGTCCTGTTGGTTTGAATTTGCGCTTGAAAAATCTGCACTTTGTAGGAAAACAGTTTCAAATCAATGTGGATAGTTCGGCGCACAGATCTTTTGGAAATAGCCACTTGCTGTGATAGCCGTCTGGTGAATTTGCAGGGCAACTGTTCCAACTGGTCCTTTATGTCTTGAACATAACCCGGCGTTCTCACTGTAGACTTGGAGCCTCAATGGCTTTCGTTGTTGTTAACTACATTTCCAGATTTTCAAAACTTTTCTCTCAAATGTGTGATCATATGGCGATGAGGAATTTTCCTTCCAGGATATTCACGTCGAAATTGCCTTTGAACAAGTGTAGATGACTTTGTTGCAAAATACAGTTCCACAATCTTTTTTTTCTTTTCCACCGAAAAATGCTCTTAGTGATTCATCTTGATATCATCTAAAATCTAGATATATGCTATGTAACTCACCTGAAACAGCAAAAGAAACAATTATTTCTTTAGAAAAGATGGGCCTTTAATTTTTTCCCTCTTTTTGTGAACGATCATATATATATATATATATATATATATATATATATATATATAACAAGAATATGTTATAATATCACTACTAAAGTAGCTATTTTGTTTTGACAGTGCCTGTGTCTTATCAAGTGATGAGGTTTATTTAAAACTAGCAGTATAGCCAGGCGTTGCTCGGGTGTAATGAAAGCTTTAAAACTAATCCATGATCCTGGAGCTCAGACTCTTTGGACGTTGGCACGAAAGACTAAAAAGCAATAGTTGTTTCCAGTTAAAGCGAAACCGTAGACTGAAAGAAAAATGAATGGATGTAAATCAAATTTTGATTTCCTGGTATCGGTATCAAATAAGTTTTTTCGTCGTAAACTGAATTTTGAAGGCTAAATATGTCTTCTGAGTAAATAGTATCATGGCTGAGACTAAGAACTACAATTATACCTACTTAGAGCCAAACCCAAAGCAAAAACTAAAATAAAAGGGCTGAAAAAAATACCGACATACAGGCAAATAAACAGACACATACACACAAACATCTTGCTTTATATATATATTATCGATTTTCTGCATTATTGTAAGAACTGCAATCTTGAAACTTCTGAATATCGTTTCTTATGTCTTTGTCTATGAGTGTATCAAATTTTATTAAATTCGGACCACTCCTTCTATAACCCAATTTTTTCGATTATCAATTTTCGATATTTATCGGGGGTACCTCGACACAAAACCTAGCTAAGAACACCCGCAGACGCTTATAGTACAACTGTGTAAATTTGAAAAAAAACATCGGTTCAGCCGTTTCAGAGTCTATAGGTAACGGACACACACACACACACACACACACACACACACACACACACACACACACACACACACACACACATATACACGCACAGACAAAGTTTCATTTATCAATAAGTTTAGATCGAAGGGTTTTAAAAGTTAAAAACAAGTAAAACCCCTTTAATCTGGGAGTATAGTTGTATAGACAGTGTGAACCAATAAGAATAAAGCAACTTTTAATTTGGAGAATATGTGAGCAGACTTAAAAATAATATTTTTTGGGGGGGGCATTAATATTAATATTTGATTAAATTAAGATCAGTATTATTAATTGACTATTAGATTCACTTTATTATTATTGCGAATTTTTAAAAAAATTCTAAGTTTAACAATCTATTAGATTTAGAAAATTATTCATATATTAAACGAGGAAAAGAAAGAACGCACACATATAAATGAACCTAAAAACATCTACACGTGGACAAATAGACAAGTATACGCACATACACTGGAAAACAGACACATATACAGATTAATATACACACGCATATATACATATACAAACTTCAAAATTTTGTTTTTCTCGACTTGTCAATTTGTCAGTTAAAATTTAAAAGCTCTATTTGGAAACAGGCTGAACCTCCATAATATTGGATGCACGTAAGAGTGAATTCGTAACATGACTAACCTTGAATGAATGAGGTCATGGCAGACACAATAATACTTCAGTGCATGAACACATAAACGGAATTAGATATATACTCACGCAAATACAAAAGCTAAAAACAAAAATGTACACGATTAAAAACTCCACAGATCATCATATACAAAATAAAAAATATAACTATATACATGAAAATACTTATACAAAACTCCTGGCATCAAAGTAGATACACTATGCACCAATCAAATGCGTATGTATGTACAAAATGTCACACATATACATATATATGCCAAGCCCCATATGGTTCACATGCAGTTATGCTTGTGGTTGAGCGCGCACGCGTATGTCTGCGCACGTCTATGAGTCTACAGGTATGTATCTATGTCTGCGCTTGTATAAAAGACCTCTCGACGACAAATTTCCCTCCCAATTTTCTTCTCACTTCCACAAAAATATATCAATATACGCATCTCTACATATATCCAATATTCATATAAAAAAAATTAATCATATATTATTAAATTTCTTAATCTATTAAATAAACATATTAAAATAAATGTCATATGTAAACATTGCCAAATGTTCACCTTAGAATAGGGTTAAAAAGATTCTTCATACTAAAAATATCTATTAACATACATACATCTAATAACCTATTTTATATTATGAAATAATATTAATTAAATAAATATTAACATAATTAAATAGATATTTAAATTTTAATAGTTAAATAGATATTAAACTTTTGTATTATGATATTAAAATTGTGTTAGAATATAATAATAATATAATAGACTTTGAAAAATAATAAAATGGATATGAATTTTTAATAAATAAATAGATATTAAAAAAATTACAAAATAAGAGTTTTACGGAAAATTAGAATAAAATGCATTCTGAATCAAAATAAAAATAGTATAATTACACTCAAAGGTCTCTTTAAGTCAGATCAAAAATATAAAAAGTTTTCTTTATCTTTTTATTTTAGAAAATGATAGGATACAGAGAAACCTAAGATAATAATCTTGTAACAATAATATCTACATCAACGGAAATGGAGTCTAAACAGGGGTTTTGATTGAAAAACCGTTAAGATTGCCGTTAAGATTGAAAGAAGAAATCATATATTCCCACAAAATATAACCTTTTTTTCAAATTTAAAGTGGATCTCTATTCTGATTAGTTAAATTGAACAAACAGATTGCATCTCCGTATTGCACCTTAGCATGAATTTTGGATAATATTTTCATGTATAACTCATTTTTGGAATTTATTTGTGTTATGTCGTAAGAATAAATAACTCAAAAACAGGAATAGGTTAATTGTTGTATTCCGTGAAAATAGTATTTACAAAGGTTATTAGTATCCAATGCAAGAATAAAGGTTAATCGTCTCAACCGTCGTAAGACGTAGTATGAGCAATGGTTACTTCCGGGTCGTCACCGGAAGTCTACGACTGATTTGTCGATCGGCTGCTCGAAACACTCTCTTACGTAGATGCCACCATTACTTTACATAGTAATGGAATAGTCCATTCTAGCCGAATAGGCGCGGGCGTCCCAACAATTTGTTTCGGTTATTCTGATGTTTACTTTCGTCCTGTGAAGGCTTCACAGATGTATCTATGATTTTCGGGCATATTGGAGAGTGGAAACACTTTTCCAAAAACAATTATATGCAAATATCAATTATTTATATTTGATTATTCATATGGGTATTCAATACTTTTCTGTAATGCGTAGTTTTTACCTCAACGTTTGAGTCATATAAATAAAACAATGGATTTTGCATAAGGTTAATATAGAAAATGCTTTCTGATTACAGATTAAGCCATTTTATTTTGCCATTAGAATAATTTCGTATGAGATAAGACCAGAGATGCATTTCATAAAGGACACACAGGTCAAGGTTTAATAATTTCGTAAATAAGTCGTATGTGGCATCGTGATATATCTTCAGGTTAGCAGAAACTGCACATGGAAAAAATGGTGAATACTGATGGGGTGGGGAAAGAGAGAGAGAGAGAGAGAGATAGAGAGAGAGAGAGAGATAGAGAGAGGGGGCGATCAGAAGAAGAAAAGTATATGGAGAATGACGAAGAATAAGTTAAAGTTATAAGGTAGCACAATGAAGAGGAAGGAAAAGAGACAGAAAAAGTTGTAAAACAACGAAAATAAAGTTGAAGAAACAGTTAAAATGTGTAAGATCTCTAAAGAGAGGAAAGACGAATAGAAAGTTTAAAGTTATAATGAAAAGAATGGAAAAGAGACAGTAAAAAGATGTAAAACAGCGAAGTTAAAATGAAGACAACGAAAGATTTAAAATGTGTAAGAAACCTAAAGAGAGGAAAGACAAAGAGAAAGTTTAAAGTTATAAGGTAGCATAATGAAGAAGAAGGAAGAGAGATAGTAAAAAGATGTAAAACGGCTAAGTGGAAATGAAGTCGAAGAAAGAGTTAAAACGTGTAAGATCTCTAAAGAGAGGAAAGACGAAAAGATTGTTTAAAGTAAAAACACAAATGGTGAGTAATGATGGGTGGGGAAAGAGAAGGAGAGAGAGAGAGAAAGAGAGAGGAATCAGGAGAAGAAAAGGATTTTAAAGGCGTAAAAATGAAGACAAAGAAACAGTTAATATGTGTAAGATCTCTAAATAGAGGATAGACGAAGAGAAAATTTTAAGTTATAAGGTAGCATAAGGAAGAGGAAGGAAAAGACAGTAAAAAGACGTAACACTGCTAAGTAAAAAAGAAGACAAAGAAAGAATTATACTGTGTAAGATCTCTAAAAAGAGAAAAGACGAAGAAAAACTTTAAAGTTAAAAGGTAACATAATGAATTTGAAAGAAGAGAGTGAGAGAGAAAGAGAAAGAGAGAACGAGAGTGTAAAATGTTGTAAAACTGCTAAGTGAAAATGAAGTCGATAAAACTGTTAAAGCATGTAAAATCTCTTAAGAGAGTCAAGACGAACAGAAAATTTAAAATTATAAGGTAAGCACAACGAAAAGGAAGGAAAAATGATAGTAAAAAGTAGTAAAACGGCTAAGTGAAATGAAGTCGAAGTGAAAACGTTTAAGATCTCTAAAAAGAGGAAAGACGAAGAGAATGTTTAAAGTTAAAAGGTAACATAATGAATTTGAAAGAAGAGAGAGAGAGAGAGAGAGAGAGAGAGAGAGAGAGAGAGAGTGTGTGTGTGTGTGTGTGTGTGTGTAAAATGTTGTAAAACTGCTATGTGAAAATGAAGTCGATGAAACCGTTAAAACGTGTAAAATCTCTTAAGAGAGCAAAAACGAACAGAAAATTTAAAATTATAAGGTAAGCACAATGAAAAGGAAGGAAAAATGACAGTAAAAAGTAGTAAAACGGCTAAGGGAAATGAAGTAGAAGTGAAAACGTTTAAGATCTCTAAAAAGAGGAAAGACGAAGAGAATGTTTAAAGTTATAATGTACATATTGAACGATAAGGAAAAGAGACAGGAAAATTTTTTAAAACGGTTAAGTGAAAATGAAGTCAAAGAAACAGTTAAAATGTTTAAGATCGGCTAAGTGAAAATAATGTTGAAGAAACAGTTAAAACATAGATTAAAAAGTAAAGATTTCTAAAGAGAGAAAAGACCACTAGAAAGTTTAAAGTCATAGGGTAGCAAAAAGAAGAGGAAGGAAAAGGGACAGTAAAAGTTAGAAAACGGCTAAGTAGAAATGAAGTCGGACAAACAGTTAAATGTGTAAAATCTCTAAATACATAAAAGACGATGAGAAAGTTTAAGGTTGTGGGGTAGCATAAAAAATTGATAGGAACAAAGTCAGTAAAAAGTTACAAAACTTCTAAGTAAAAATGGAGTTGAAGAAACAGCTAAATCTGTAATATCTCTAAATTGAAAAAAGACGAACAGAAAGTTTAAGGTTAGAAGGCACAAGGAAGAGAAAGGAAAAAAGACAGTATAATGTTGTAAAATGTCTAGGGGAAATGAAGTCGAAGAAATAGTTAAATATATATGGTCACTAAAGAGATGAAATTTTAATGTTGTAGAATAGCATAATGAAGACGAAGGAAAAGAGACAGTAAAATGATATAAAACACACTAAGTGAAAATGAAGTCGATGAAATAGTTAAATATATATGGTCACTAAAGAGATGAAATTTTAATGTTGTAGAATAGCATAATGAAGACGAACGAAAAGAGACAGTAAAATGATATAAAACACACTAAGTGAAAATGAAGTCGATGAAATAGTTAAATATATATGGTCACTAAAGAGATGAAATTTAAATGTTGTAGAATAGCATAATGAAGACGAAGGAAAAGAGACAGTAAAATGATATAAAACACACTAAGTGAAAATGAAGTCGATGAAATAGTTAAATATATATGGTCACTAAAGAGATGAAATTTAAATGTTGTAGAATAGCATAATGAAGACGAAGGAAAAGAGACAGTAAAATGATATAAAACACACTAAGTGAAAATGAAGTCGATGAAATAGTTAAATATATATGGTCACTAAAGAGATGAAATTTTAATGTTGTAGAATAGCATAATGAAGACGAAGGAAAAGAGACAGTAAAATGATATAAAACACACTAAGTGAAAATGAAGTCGATGAAATAGTTAAATATATATGGTCACTAAAGAGATGAAATTTAAATGTTGTAGAATAGCATAATGAAGACGAAGGAAAAGAGACAGTAAAATGATATAAAACACACTAAGTGAAAATGAAGTCGATGAAATAGTTAAATATATATGGTCACTAAAGAGATGAAATTTTAATGTTGTAGAATAGCATAATGAAGACGAAGGAAAAGAGACAGTAAAATGATATAAAACACACTAAGTGAAAATGAAGTCGATGAAATAGTTAAATATATATGGTCACTAAAGAGATGAAATTTAAATGTTGTAGAATAGCATAATGAAGACGAAGGAAAAGAGACAGTAAAATGATATAAAACACACTAAGTGAAAATGAAGTCGATGAAATAGTTAAATATATATGGTCACTAAAGAGATGAAATTTTAATGTTGTAGAATAGCATAATGAAGACGAAGGAAAAGAGACAGTAAAATGATATAAAACACACTAAGTGAAAATGAAGTCGATGAAATAGTTAAATATATATGGTCACTAAAGAGATGAAATTTTAATGTTGTAGAATAGCATAATGAAGACGAAGGAAAAGAGACAGTAAATGATATAAAACACACTAAGTGAAAATGAAGTCGATGAAATAGTTAAATATATATGGTCACTAAAGAGATGAAATTTAAATGTTGTAGAATAGCATAATGAAGACGAAGGAAAAGAGACAGTAAAATGATATAAAACACACTCAGTGAAAATGAAGTCGATGAAATAGTTAAATATATATGGTCACTAAAGAGATGAAATTTTAATGTTGTAGAATAGCATAATGAAGACGAACGAAAAGAGACAGTAAAATGATATAAAACACACTAAGTGAAAATGAAGTCGATGAAATAGTTAAATATATATGGTCACTAAAGAGATGAAATTTTAATGTTGTAGAATAGCATAATGAAGACGAAGGAAAAGAGACAGTAAATGATATAAAACACACTAAGTGAAAATGAAGTCGATGAAATAGTTAAATATATATGGTCACTAAAGAGATGAAATTTAAATGTTGTAGAATAGCATAATGAAGACGAAGGAAAAGAGACAGTAAAATGATATAAAACACACTCAGTGAAAATGAAGTCGATGAAATAGTTAAATATATATGGTCACTAAAGAGATGAAATTTTAATGTTGTAGAATAGCATAATGAAGACGAACGAAAAGAGACAGTAAAATGATATAAAACACACTAAGTGAAAATGAAGTCGAAGAAACAATTAAAAAATCTGTGGTGATACCGACCAAGCAAAAACGTGGGACCGGATGTTTGCACTTTAACGACCAGAAAGCAAATGACAAAAACTCGTCGGTGCGCATCCAAGTTTGCGCAGATGTTCCAGTTGAAAAATAAAAATTAATCAAATATCAAATTTTAATTTTGCGAGACTACGCGAATTTTATTTATCAGTCAATGGGAAGCCCAGAATCAAATACAAGTGTGAAATCCAACACGAGCTGCTTTGATCCAAAAAGTAGATATAAAAAGCCGAGACAGAAAGCACCCAGCAGACAGACCAGGAGACAGACGAGCGTGATTAGTATCTCCCTTGACCAAGTCAAGCGGCTACGTTCACTTCCATTCACCTCTCCTTATCTTCTTCCCTGTCTCAAAACTACTTACTGACCTAAGAAGACATTCCTCAATTAACCGCTCTCCACATTCCTAAACCTTAAATCTCTTTCAGCTTATTATTTGCCATGAACATTTCAACCTACGTTGGACCTATATTCAAGTTATTACTTTAATTGTAAAATCATTAATTATACGTGTATATATAAATGTTATTTTTAACTCAATTTGCTTTTTTTGATTTTATAATCATTTTATGACTTATAGTAGGCTATCTACTACAAGGTCAAATTCCGTTAACCTGCAACGATATACAACAACCCTTCACTAGAACGGACTCCCACTACAACGGAAAAAGAATAGATAATCAACCCACTATAAATGTAATAACGGATATGTGAAAATGAAGTTGAAGAAACAGTTAAAATGTGCAAGATTTCTAAAGAGAGGAAAGACGACGAGAAAGTTTAATGTTATAGGGTAGCAGAATGAAGAGGAAGAAAAAAGACAGTAAAATGCTGTAAAACGGCTAAGTGGAAATGAAGTAGAAAAAGAATTTAAAATGCTTACGATCTCTTAAATAGGAAAGACGAAGGGAAAGTTTAAGGTTATAAGATTGTATAATGAAGATGAAAGAAAAAAGAGGAAGAAAAAAGACAGTAAAAGATGTAAATCGGCTAAATTAAAATGAAGTCGGAGAAAAATATAAATGTGAAAGATCTCTAAATAAAGGAAAGAAGAAAAGAAAGTTTAAAGCAACATTTAGCATAATGAAGACGAAGGAAGAAAGACAGTAAAAGATGTAAATCGGCTAAATTAAAATGAAGTCGGAGAAAAATATAAATGTGTGAGATCTCTAAATAAAGGAAAGAAGAAAAGAAATCTTAAAGTTATAAGGTAGCATAACGAGAGGAAGGAAAAGACAGTAGAAAGTTGTAAAACGGTTAAATGAAAATGAAGACGAAGTAAAAAGAGAAATTTTAAAGTTATGACGTAGCATAGTGAAGAAGAAAGAAAATCGATAGTAAAAAGTTATAAAACGACTAAGTGAAAATGAAGTCGAAGAAACAGTTAATTGTGTAAGATGTCAAATTTAACGAAAGTCGAAGAGAAAGTTTGAAGCAAAAAGTAGCATAATGAAGAGAAAGGAAGAGAGATAGTAAATATTATAAAATATCTAAGTGAAAATGAAGTCGAAGAAACAGTTAAAACGTGTAAGATTTCTAAATAAAGAAAAGACGACGAGAAAGTTTAAAGTTATAGGGTAGCAGAACGAAAAGGGAGGAAAAGAGAGAGTAAAAAGCTTTAAAACGTCTAAGTGGATATGAATCGAAGAAAAACTTTATTGTGTAATATCACTAAATAAAGGAAAGACGAAGAGAAATTTTAAGGTTATAAAGTAGCAAAAGGAATAGGAAGGAAAGGTGACAGTAAAAAGTTGTAGAACGTCTAAGTGAAAATGAAGGCGAAGAAACAGTTAAATGTGTAAGACCTCTAAATAGAGGAAAAAAGAAGGGAAGTTTAATGTTATAATGTAGCATAAGAAACAGGGAGGAAAAAGACAGTAAAAGTTGTAAAACGGCTAAATGAAAATGAAGTCGAAATAATAGTTAAAAGTGTAAAACCTTTAAATAGAGGAAAAAAAGAAGAGAAAGTTTAAAGTTATAAGGCAGCATAATGAAAAGGAAGGAAAAGAGAAGTCAGAATGTTGTAAAAAGTCTAAGCAAAAATGAAGTCGAAGAAACAGTTAAAATGTTTAAGATCTCTAAAGAGAGGAAAGAAGAAGAGCAATTGTAAAACTATAAAGTAGCATAATGAAGAGATAGTAAAAGAGACAGTAAAACATGCAAAAAGTGAAAATGAAGTCGAAGAAACAGTTAAAATGTTTAAGATCTCTAAAGAGAGGAAAGAAGAAGAGTAATTGTAAAACTATAAAGTAGCATAATGAAGAGATAGTAAAAGAGACAGTAAAACATGCAAAAAGTGAAAATGAAGTCGAAGAAACAGTTAAAATGTTTAAGATCTCTAAAGAGAGGAAAGAAGAAGAGTATTTGTAAAACTATAAAGTAGCATAATGAAAAGATAGTAAAAGAGACAGTAAAACATGCAAAAAGTGAAAATGAAGTCGAAGAAACAGTTAAAATGTTTAAGATCTCTAAAGAGAGGAAAGAAGAAGAGTAATTGTAAAACTATAAAGTAGCATAATGAAGAGATAGTAAAAGAGATAGTAAAACATGCAAAAAGTGAAAATGAAGTCAAAGAAACAGTTAAAATGTTTAAGATCTCTAAAGAGAGGAAAGAAGAAGAGTAATTGTAAAACTATAAAGTAGCATAATGAAGAGATAGTAAAAGAGACAGTAAAACATGCAAAAAGTGAAAATGAAGTCGAAGAAACAGTTAAATATTTAAGATCTCTAAACAGAGGAAAGACGAACAGAAAGTATAAAGCAAAAGGTAGCATAATGAAGAGGAAGGAAGAGAGATAGTAAAATGTTATAAAATGGCTAAGTGAAAATGAAGTTTAAGAAACAGTTAACATATGTAAGAACGGCTAAGTGAAAATGAAGTCGAAGAGAGAGTCAAAACAAGTAAAATCTCTAAAGAGTTGAAAGACAACGAGAAGGTTTAAATTATAAGGTAGCATAATGAAGAGGAAGGAAATGATGTAAAACTGCTAAGTGAAAATGAGGCCGAAGAAACAATTAATATGTGTAAGATCTCTAAATAGAACAAACCGAATAGAACATTTTAAGCAAAATGCAGCATAATGAAGAGGAAGTAAGAGCGACAGTAAAATGTAATGAAACGGCTAAGTGAAAATGAAGTCGAAGACACAATTAAAAGCTGTAAGAACGGCTATATAAAAATGAAGTCGAAAAAAAGTTAAAACATGTAAGATCTCTAAAGAGAGGAAAAACGACGAGAAAGTTTAAAGTTATAGGATAGCAGAATAAAGAGGAAATAATGAGACAGTAAACGGCTAATTGAAAATGAAGTCGAAAAAACAGTTAAATTTGTAAAATCTCTAAATAGAGGAATGACAAAGAGAATGTTTAATGTTATAAGGTAACATAAAAAAATGGCTAGGTAAAAAAGGAAGTCGAACAAACAGTTCAATGTATAAGATCTCTAAGTAGAGGAAAGACGAAAAGAATGTTTAAAGAAAAAGGTAGCGTAATGAAGTGGAAGGAAGAGATACAGTTAAAATGTGTAAATAACGACTAAGTGAAAATGAAGTCGAAGGAAGCTTTAAGTGTGTAAGATCTCTAAATATAGAAAGACGATAAGAAAGTTTAAGTTTATATGCTAGCATAAGTAAGAGTATAGAAAAGAGACAACAAAAACTTGTAAAACAGCTAATTGAAAATGAAGTCGAAGAAACAGTTGTGTAATATCACGAAATAGAGGACAGACGAAGAGAAAGTTTAAAGCAAAAATTACCATAATGAAGAGGCAGAAAGAGAGACAATCAAAGATGTATAACGGCTAAGTTAAAATGAAGTCGAACAAAAATTTAAAATGTGTGAGATCTCTAAATAGAGGAAAGAAAAAGAGAAATTTTAAAGTTATAAGGTAGCATAACGTAGAGGAAGGAAATGAGACAGTAAAATGTTGTAAAACGGCTAAGTGAAAATGAAGTCGAAGAAACAGTTAAATGTGCAAGATCTCTAAATTAAAGAAAGACGACGAGAAATATTCAATTATAGGGGAGCAGAATGAAGAGGAAGGAAAAGGAAGAGTAAAAAGCTGTAAAACGTCTAAGTGGATATGAAGTAGAAGGAGAATTTAAAATGTGTAAGATATCTAAAAGTGGAAGAACGAAAAGAAAGTTTAAGGTCATAAAGTAGCATAAGGAAGAGGGAGAAAAAGAGACAGTAAAAAGTTGTCAAACGGCTAAATGAAAATGAAGTCGAAGAAACATTTAAATGTGTAAGATCTCTCAATAGATGAAAGAAGAAGAGAAATTTTAGGGTTATAATGTAGCATAAGGAAGTGGAAGGAAAAGAAACAGCAAAACGTTGTCAAACGGCTAATTGAAAATGAAGTCCAAGAAGCAGTTAAATGTGTAAGATCTCTAAATAGAGGAAAAAAGAAAACAAAGTTTAAGGTTATAAGGCTGCACAATGAAGAGAAAAGAAAAGAGACGGTTGAAAGTTGTGAAAAGCGAAAATGAAGTCGAAGAAATGTTTAAGATCTCTTAAAATGGATAAGATCTCTAAAAAGAGAAAAGAAGAAGAGTAGCTTTAAAATTATAAGGTAGCATAATGAAGAGGTAGGGAAACAGACCGTAAAAAACATGCAAAATATCTAAGTGAAAATAATGTCGAAGAAAGTGGTAAATATGTAAGTTTTTAAAAGAGAACAAAACGTAAAGGAAAATGTGGTCGGAAAAAGAACAAAGCCAAGAGACGACGTATACGTGATCAGGGAAAGTGTGGAAAATCCTAGGAAGATATTATTCTTTTTGTTTCAATTAATTTGCACTTGGGTGTATATGGCAAGGAATGCTGGACAATATCCTCATAGGGGAATAGGAATCTCGAGGCAGCAGAAATGCTGAGGATATCAATTGACATGTGAATAACAAAGAGGTTTTTGAGGAAAACGGAAACAAAATGAATGCTTACACTTAGAATCAGAAAGAGACAATTGAAAGGAGTACCTGGAAAATTTAATACTCTCAGGAAATATTGAAATTAATAGGGACAGAGACAAGTAGAGAATCACCCATTTAACGCACTTGTTTGGCAGAGCAGAGATTTGGGGAGATAGCACAATGAAACACAAGCTACAAAGTACAGAGGGTAGAAGGCCATGATCCCTATCTTCAGCAGGGGCACGGCAAAACGTGAAAATATAGAAAGATGGAAACATGGAAAATTTTTTTATAATATCGCCCCAAGCGAGGCATTCTACTGCCACTGGTGCGCAAGGGGCTACATAGGAGGAAAGTTATGAGAAAGAGTGTCAGGTTGTAGAGTGTGTCTGGAAGTGGGTAAGAGAAGGGTGAAGATACTGAGAGTGGAGTGGACGGAGAAAGGATCATGAGAGAGAGAGAGAGAGAGAGAGAGAGAGAGAGAGAGAAAATGCAAGTTAGCGAGATAAGAAATGTGAAAAATAAAGATAAAGGCAAATATCATTAATGTGAAAAGAAAAAAATAGAGTTGGAAATGTGAAAAGAAAAGAGAGGAAGATGGATAATGTGGAAAGAAAGATGAAAATGTGAAAATAAAAAAAAGAATAGAAAATGATGGATAATGTGAAAAAAAAAAAGACATACGGAAATGTGAATGATGTGGATATCATGGATCAAGCATGTGAGTAATGGTGAGGTTTGGGAAAGGATGGAAACGGAAAGGAAATTAATACTGAGCATCAGGAAGAGACAACTAAAGCTCTTGGGACATTCAATGAGGAAGGAGAGCTTGAAGAACCTGATACTAACAGGCCAGATAGAAGGAAAAAGAGGAAAACAGCGGATAACATATTTGAAGGGCCTGAGCAGGTGGATGACAGAACGGGGATTGCGTGGTGTAACAGGAGAAAGCAAACTAATAGCCACCAAGAATAGGGAGACGTGGAAGGTTATGATCGCCTACGTCCTGAAAAGACAAGGCACATAGAAGAAGAAGAAGAAGAAGAAGAAGAAGAAGAAGAAGAAGAAAAATATGAAAAGAAATAAATATTGAAATGTGAATGAAAAAAAGATGAAAAATATGAACAGAAGGAAAGATAGAAACGTTAAAATGTAAAAGAAACATAAAAAACGTGAATATAAATAAATAAATATATGAAGAATCGTTGTTGTTATCTGAACAAGAGTTTGTAGAAGCAAGCAGGAAAGTTATAAAATAGGTATTGATATGAAGAAAAGAAGAGTGAAAATTGAGAAGGGAAAGATGAAAGAGAAGGGAAGGAAAATATAGAAAGACGTCGATGAGAATAAAAAGTGGGAAGTGAAAAAGATGAAAAAGAAAACAGAAAAAAGGAGGAAGATGGAAAGATGAAGAAGAAAAGAAGAGAAAGAGAAAAATGAAAGGATCAAGAAGAGAAGACGAAGAAAATCAGGAAGACAAATAATGAAGAAACAAGATGAAGAAAGAGCGGAAATTGAAAAGATGAGAAATAGGAAGATGAAAAGATAAATAGAAAGAGTAAATGTAACGCTGAAAAAGAAAAGAAGAAAGAGAGAAATGAACGAATCAAGAATCAAATATGAAAAAAGAGAGAAAGAAGAGAAGATGATACAAAGGCAAAATGTAAAGATAATGAAGAAGAGGAGAAAGAAAATTAAGAAAAATAGAAAAAAGAAAAAGACAAATAAAGAAGAAAAATGAAAGTATGGAAAGAAAAAAGTAAAAAAAAAAAGAAAAAAGGGAGATGAAAATATGAAGAAAAAAAAAGAAAAAGAAGAAAATGAAAAATATAAAAGGTAATTTACATTTAAAAAGAGATAGAAAGAAAAAAAATGGTTGTCTTCTCCCCATCCCAAAGTGAACAAATTTAACAATGAATGAGAAATAGATGAAAAAAAGTGTCATTTCACTGTCCCATTGAAAACTCACGTGTGTTTAGAGAAAATGTCAGCCGGCACACACACACACACACACACACACACACACACACACACACACACACACACACACACACACAACAAAACCAAACCAAAGAAACAAAAAACACGTCATAAGATGCCAACTTGCAGCCACACGTTGGGATCGCTTCCAGAAATTTCTGGCAAGTGAGTTGGCCAATTTTTGCACTCCTTCCTGTATTTTCGAACCACCCCGTACAACACCACCCCTATCTCACCTTCCCACCTACGCACCACTGTCCTTTTTCAATATTTTTCACCTTTAATTTGTCAACCTAATAAGTCTTTCATTACTTCCGGTCTGTGCATAAAATTACAGGTTGTGTTTACATGTCAAAACATTTCTTCACAGGAAAAAAAAATCCATGTTTGGTTCTATTGTTGCAAGTTTAAAACAGAGATTGACGATATATTTTATTTATTTTAATTTTTTATCATTTCACCTAAAGCAAGGTAATAAAGCCACTAAATTTCAAATGATATCGAATATGAGAAAATAAAAGTTAAGAAGAGAGAACATTAAAAGAACAAGAAACAAGAAAATTGATACACATTGACATCGAATTTAAATTTTTGAAAATCAAAGCTGACTGGGAAGCAAGAAGCAGGAAGCGAGTTCCACAAACGGGAAGTGTGAGAAAAGAGACTGTTAACTTAAACTCATGGTTACATCTAGTCGTTTTAACTGTAAAACGACGAGACATAGCCAAATACTGCGCTTAAATTCACAAAGTGTAGGTACAAAACAGTAAAGATCATTAGAACAATTATCATGAATGTATTGATAAAAAAAGGCAAAAGGAAGCTGCATTATGGCGATGGAAAAGTGTCTGAAGTCACCAAGGACCAATGGCTTTGAGGATTCTTCTTTGGATTTTGTCAAGGAACACAAAAAATACATAAAAGACTCACCAGACGAGATGTAACATCGATATTTATTGCATGTGTGATAGATAGATAGATAGATAGATAGATAGATAGATAGATAGATAGATAGATAGATAGATGGATAGATAGATAGATACGAACAATCGTAATACATATATGGTTAATGTGATGATATTTTTTCATTTATCTGTTGACTTTTGTAATACTGGGTTCTTTTCTCATTTTTGGTAGATGTGGGTACGATCGCCATATTTTAATTCAGATTTTTACCGAACTGCTGATTAAATTAGATTAAAGACGATGACATGGTCCTGAATTAAATAGTACAGTTAGAATCGGTCAGTTAAGTACCCTAGGTGATATACGCTTGGGTGATCATGTCTCGAAAGAGACATAACTGACTGGGCAAAAGATTTTTCCACAGTAGAGTGCCATTTCTTTCTGCGGTAGATTGGTTGCCAACCAAGGCTAAAGAACCCAGTCTCTCCTGGTATTTAATTCATGGAGGGAGAAGAGGTGGATTCATAATAATTCGTAAAAAAGAAGTTTAGTGTTGCAGGCAAATAAAAGTGTTTTGAGACTATTAGAATTGATAGATAAGGAGAGATTAAATTATGTTTATATAAACAGGGAATTATTATTTCAATAGTTCCATCAAATGGAAACATTACTAATAAAAAGAGACACCCTACACTAAATAACATCAATTATGAACACGGTAACAATGTGCTTACCGTGTTCGGAACTTAACATGCACATGACTCTATATACATAAACTTTACACGCATTTATTTACAAGTAAAACGAAATTTATTCTCGACAATGGCCAAAAGTATAGCAGAAAGCGCTCGAAAATACAAAAGCTTTCAACAATTCTTATATAGTTTGAGTTCTGAAAAAAGATCATAATACATGAAAAAGTTCATGATAATTCCTTTTTTGTCATTTTTAATGAAACCTACATAAGAGAGATTGTTGTCCATATATATATATATATATATATATATATATATATATATATATATATATATATCCGCAGACAGATCTGTTTCGTTTTATCACAGCTCATCAGTACGGTTAGACTCCGATTGCTTTTTAACCCAAGATTGAAACCCGACCGAATTGGCGTCAGTCGACGATTCTAATTCTGAGCTATGGGTGCTCGGTATATATTTAATAGAAATAAGAAATACGAAAACGACCGACCGGTTTCATTCCCATACTTCAACAGGGTCAACTGGGAATGTTTTAATTCAATTTTTCAACATTTAAAATATTTAAAGATGAAAATGAATCATGACGTACTGGGGGAAAATGGGAAGGGTACTAGCAGGCACTAAATAGTAATAATATGGAGTCCGATAGTATATTCTCTCTGTTTACAGAGAGACGGGGTCCTGGTCTTAATATATATCGACTTCAATGCCTGTAAATGAAATGTAGAATGTGAACCAGACAACACAGTGACCTGGTACATACTGAAGCCATTTACACAATTTCTGCTACTTATCAGGTGTTCAGGCTGACCTGGAAGTGTTCACAAGTTGACTCGCACGAACATCCGTTTTGAGAATTCTTAGTGGCACATGCTGTTTTATTCTACAATCCAAACTCTGCGACGTCCTTCCGATGTAGTCATTAACATGACTACAGATAAATCTATAAATAACAGAAGAAATATGGTGGGGAGAAAGTAAGTCCTTTTTTCATAGAAGGAAGTAAGTTCTTTTTCATAAAGCAGAACGAGTACCAAGATGGACCCTAACCTAAGCAGAAAAATAACAAGAAGCAACTGCTCTAGAAATTTGCTTAACCAGTTGCTCAGTACGTGAACCAACATAAGGTAGCCTTAAGTAGACCGGACATTTTTCCACAGTATACGGCTTATCCCTTGAAAGATTATTTATTTTATCCTGCACCACACCATTAACATCACTGGGATAACAATTTTAGGATAAGGTGCTGCGGATAAAATCTAACTCCACGTTCAAATTTTTAATGCCCTATGTTTAAGGGTCCTAATTAAATTTATTTTTCGTTTTCTTGGACAAAATAAGTCCCACCGCGTGTACAATTCCGAAAACGTTGCTTTACGAAACACGGAAGTTTCAAATTTAATCCGATGAACAAAAACATCGAGAAATGATAAAGAACATTCGGGCTACTTTTCGATTGTAAATTTTAAGGACGCTTGCAACTGATTCAAAGTAGCAAGAAATGAGTCGGCCTGTCCCTCATTATCAAACAGACAAAAAGTATCGTCCACATACCGATAATACATGGATGGCTTATTTTCACGCGTGAAGAGGGAAGACTCACAAAAACCAACAAATATATTGGCTAAGACAGGATCAAGACGGGATACCATAGAGACACCGTCTATTTGCTTATACATATAGTCGTCGAAACTGAACACAACTGATGTCGTGGCAAACTTCATTAATTCAATGAAGACATTTTCAAGTATGTTCAGACGAGTCAAGAAACTACGGTACAACATATCACAACAAATATTTACAGTTTCCAAAACTGGAAAACATGTACACAAGGAACACACGTCAAAAGAACACATGACTTCTGCAAAAGTAAATGAATCCTTAATAATATACGTACTGTAATAATCATGTACTGGTTGTAGGATTCCAGCTAGAAAACTAGCAATTTTATGTTGAGACGACCCTACCATAGATAGAATGGGTCGTAGAGGTACATTTTCCTTATGGATTTTTGGTAAACCATAAAGGCGGGAACGAATTGATCCTGCAGGTCTAATTTCAAAAGAAACTTCTGTTGTCAAGAAACCTCATTTAACCCAACCAAGTAGTTGCTTTTGGAACTTCGCTTCGACTGCGATAGTGATGTCATGAGTCTCAACTCGACCCAATGGAAGAAACTTAGTATTGTCACCAAGAATAGAATTCATTTTGGAGACATAATCACATTTATTCAATAAGATCACACCAGCACCCTTATCTGGGCGAGTAATAACAAGATTGTTATTATTTTTTAAGATCTTAACAACCCGCCAGTACCGTTCACTCCATTTAGACTCAGAGTAGAAAAAGGTGGTGTTGGCATAATTATGTGCCAAACTATTTAAGGTAGCTTCAAGATTTTCAACAGAGTCTGAGGAACAAGGAGTGAGTCGATAGATTTGGGAAGAAAGTACCTTAAGTTCTGAAAATATTTTTTCTTATCAGGAAGTTTAAACGGAATTTAATTTATACATTTCATTTACAGGCATTGGAGTCGAAATATATATTAAGACCAGGACCTCGTCTCTCTGTAAACAGAGAGAATGTACAATCGGACTCCATATTATTACTAAATAGTGTCTACCTGCATCCTCCTCATTTTTCTCCCAGTACGTCATGATTCATTTTCATCTTTTAATATTTTAAATGTTGAACAATTGAATTAAAACATTCCAAGTTGAAGTATGGGAATGAAACCGATCGGTCGCTTTCGTATTTCTTATGTTTTGTTCCATCTATTGTTATTCCATCATCTACAAATGCCTGTAAATATTAAATTGACTCTGTTTCTTGCCATTATAAAATTTTGTGCCTACAATTGTGATGATTCTTAGTGCAAAATTGCTGTTTTTTTCAGTAGTTTATTGGTAGAAGGGCATTTTTGGCCAGCAGGATTCTTATCAAAAGTGCTATATAGCCCGATAATAGAATTATATATATATATATATATATATATATATATATATGCAAACTTATTTATAAATGGAACTTTGTGTGTGTGTGTGTGTGTCTGTTACCTATAGATTCCGAAACAGCTGAACCGATTTTCTTGAAAATTTACACAGTTGTACTATAAGCGTCTGCGAGTGTTCTTAACTAGGTTTTGTGTCGAGGTACCCCCGATAAATATCGAAAATCGATAATCGAAAAAATTGGGTTATAGTAGGAGTGGTCCGATTTTAATCAATTTTGATACACTCATAGACAAAGGCATAAGAAATGATATTCAGAATTTTCAAGGTTGCAGTTTTTAAAATAGGGCAGAAAGTCGATAATATATATATATATATAAGGCAAGATGTTAGTGTGTGTGTCTGTTTATCTGCCTGTATGCCTGTATTTGTTTCAGCCCTTTTATTTTAGTTTTTGCTTCGGATTTGGCTCTAAGTAGGTATAATTGTAGTACTTAATCTCAGTCATGATATCATTTACTCAGAGGACTTATTTAGCCTTTAAAATTCAGTTTATGACGAAAAAAACCTATTTGATATCGATACCAGGAAATCAAAATTTGACTTACATCCATTCATTTTTCTTTCAGTCTACGGTTTCGCTTTAACGGAAAACAACTATTGCTTTTTAGTTTTTCGTGCCAACGTCCAAAGAGTCTGAGGTCCAGGACCATGGATTAGTTTTAAAGTTTTCATTACACCCGAGCAACGCCGGGCTATACTGTTAGTAGAATTATATATATATTGTCCCTTTAATGTTTCAGAAAAAGTAAATTCAACAATAATTTAGAATAATCTGTTAAAGCAAAATATGCAGAAATAAGCAGAAACTACGTTCATCCGTTATGCCCAAACAAACATCGGAAAATTCTTCCTATATTTAATTTACAAGCATTTCTACCATTCACCTGCACTAAAAAAGATTTTCAACAAAAACAAAGTTAGTTATAGTTGCGTTTAAATCATAGATTTCACAACATATGATATAAAATAAATATCTGGGTCACCTGAATAAAATAAGTTACCATACTATTAATAATAGTGATCCTTCTGTAATTAATTGCAACTGCAGAAAATATAATACCTGCTCATTGAATGGCCAGTGTATGTCCGAAAGTATTATTTATAGAGCTCACATCTGTTCGGATGATGGTGATTTTAAATTCTATTTTGGAGCAACTGCTAACAATTGGAAATATCGCATCAATAACCACATTTTGTCTTCAAACAACAGTAAATACAGCAAAAGCACTCTTTATCCATATATTACTGGAAATTTAAAAAACAGTAACAAGAACCCAATTATTACCTGGAATATCTTCGATGAAACGAAATCTTATAATGGAAATGGAGACATATGTAACTTACCCCTTTTAGAAAAACTTGTCATCTTAAATCATATAAATAAACCTAATCTACTTTAAAAAAAAGAGAATTAATGACCACATGCTGCCAAATAAAAAGTACTTAAATTCTTAGATCCTGATTGATTCTCTATACGTTTGTCTCCTTCTTACTCACTCCCTTACTTTCCCATTTCTTTCTTTCTTTTACTTCTGCTCTGTAGATGACTCCCTCGGTTTTACAAACTCCTTCAAGCGGTTATATGTTTGTATTTCTGCAGTTACATTTTTCGCTAATGGCATTCTGTCGTACGTTGTTTTTCTTAAATTTTTGGTATTTTGCCTCTTTATATGATTATATGTAGGGTAATCGGCTGAGGAAAAGAAAAGACACGAACGAAACAGAAAACAAAGAGGAAAACAAGAGAGAAAGCTCTTTCCTCTCAGCGCTTTCTCTCTTGTGTTCCTCTTTATTTTGTCTTTCCTCTGTGTCTTTCCCTCTCCTCTTTCCTTCCATTTCTTTGATTTCTTATCTTGTTTTCTCATCTATTCTGACTTCTTTCTTTTTTCCCTTCTTTTTTAGTATCTTTTTACCTCGTACAAAAAAATTTCCCAAAATAAAGGAAGTGGTGTTTTTTTTTCTCTTAAATACTTTCAATAAAACATTTATTAACATCATTAACTAGCTGATGAGGTATTTTCCTTTCAATGTCGAAACAAAATGTACAATTTTGTAGTAGTTTGTAGTTTTTAGATGTTCTAAAGTATAATAATAATAATAATACCGACTTGGCAGACCGGCTGCAGTCACTCTCTCACCAGCGTGACGTGGCTCCCCTATGCATCTTCTATAAATATTTTCACGGCTTCTGCTCCGATGAACTTAGATCACTGCTGCCCCTAGTTACGAATTTGCACGAGATACTAGATTGGAAACTAGGTCCCACCCTTTTACACTGAAACCGATAAAATGTAACCGCAATTTCTACCTCAACAGCTTCTTTTCTCGCACTTCCCGCATGTGGAATTCTCTTCCATATGCTTGCTTCCCCGATAGCTACAATCTCCAGGAGTTTAAATGTAAGGTCAATAGACACCTCCTAACACACTAACTAGCATCCATTCTCTCAAACACTGTTCCAATCTACCCAACCCTCCTCCTCGGTATCCTTACCCGTCTATCACCATCTTTCTGACATTTTCTATATCTAACCACTCTTTCTCATCACCTTCCCGTATGTAAACCCCTGCGCAATAGTGGCAGTGGAATGCCTTGTATAGGGTGAAATGATTAATATATATATATTCAAGGATTTTATTTATTCTTCATAATTATAAATAAGTAAATGTAATCTCTGAAGAGTGAAGACAACATAATAATGCCTTCAAAATACTTCGAAGTCGGTTTGACGGAAACAACACTGCTCAGTTAAGAGAAAGCCCTTTACACATTATATATATATATATATATATATATATATATATATATATATAGTCATCCGCAGACAGATCTGTTTCGCTGTATTACAGCTCATCAGTACGGCTTAGACTCCGGTCGCTTCCTAACCCAGGATTGAAACCCGACCGAATTGGCGATTCTACCCCTAGGCCACGAGCATCCAGTAGAAGAAGGTAGGCTTTTTGGCGCGTTTCAACACGCCCAATAGCTAGGTGCTCCAATTCATTATCGAATGAGCGGTGTGTAAATGCCGGAGTAGCTACAGTTTACAAAGTCTACCACTCTTTCAGAGTGCTCAATATTGTCAAGAAAAAAAAATTTTTACCTTTAAAGTGTCATCGGTTAGGAATTAATACAAATTGTCATCGGCTAGGAATTAATACAAATTGTTACTGACAGAACAGAGCTATTAAATGCCTAATATTATTTATGGTCTTATTAGCTAAACACTTGTCGACAACTCTTTTTTTATGCAAACAGAAATATTTATTTCCTGTGCATCTATCATAAAACGGGCTGACCGCAGACTTCACTTTGTTCCAATTTTCTCCCTTTTTTTTCTAAATCAATTTTCAGTCATCACACTCAAGATTGAAACTGAATCATTGTTCGGACCTATTCAACATATTCGTGGTGAAATAATTGTCTGTCTTACTTTCCCCGTGATGCCCCCACCTGCATCTGAGGTACTCATGCACTTGCAGTTTCGAAAGACAATGAAAATTGCCTATGTGAGAGGCGGTGAAATTACCGGCAACTTTGTTTAAAAAAATAATAATAAAATATAATAATTGTAAAATTGCTTTTGTCAAACCAAGAACGGTAACTCTTGTTATCGTATTTTCTACCACAAATAATAAAGAGAAAAAGAGGCTAGAACAAGGTAAAAAGAAAAAGAAAGAAGACGATGAGTATAGAAGAAGACAAAGATGGAAAGGAAAAGTAAATGGCGAGGAAGAAGGGGAAGGGCAAAGGATGAAAAGGATGAGCACTGGCGAAGAAGAAAAAAAGAATAATGGAGAATCGGGAGATGATAAAATGAAAGAGAAAAAGAAATGCACTGAAGGAAGGAAAAGAGGGAATCAGAGAGGTTGAAAAAAAAAGATGGAAAAAAAAAAAGAAAGAAAGACGGAAGATGTAAAAGAAAGACAGAAAAAAGGAAAATTTGAAAAGAAAGACCGAGGATATGAAAAAAAAAAGAAAGCGAAAAATGGACTATGTGAAAAGAAAGACAGGAAGAAATAAAATGCGAAAAAAAAAAAGAAAGCGAAAAAAATGGACTATGTGAAAAAAAGACAGGAAGAAGTAAAATGTGGGAAAAAGGTTGAATAATGTGAAAAGAAAGAAAGAACAATGGAAAGTATATAAAATTCGAGAGGAAAAATAAATGTGTGAAGAAAATAACAGAAAGAAGAAAAAATGAAGTGAAGAAAAAAGCGATTTAAAAATGAAAAAAAAAAATTACAAAAAAAATAGAAAAAAGAATAGCACGAAAAAAAGAAAGAAAGAAAAGCATAGAAATCGGAAAAGAAGAAAATAGTAAAGTATCTTTATGCTTTACCATTTTTCATTTTTATTTTTCTAAAAGAAAGAAGAAATTGAAGAAAGAAGAGAAAGAGAAAGAAAAATTAAAAAAAGAAAAAAATCAAGGAAAACTGGAAAGAAGAACAGAAACAAAGAAAAGGGCTAGATAAGAAAATTGGCAGAAAGAAAAAGACAAAAAGAAAGAAAGAAAGGGAAAAAACAAAGAGAAAGAAAGATGATCGAAAGAAACAAAAAACAAAATAAAAAAGCAAAGACTCAAAGAAAAAAAAGGAATCGATTAAGTAACAGTAAAAAGGGCAGCAAGAAAAGCAGAAAGAACAAAACAAAGACAGAAGGAAAGAAAGAAAGAAAAACAGAAAAATAGAAATAAAACAGAAAGAAACAAAAAAAGAAACGACGATCGAAAGAAACAAAAAACAAAATAAAAAAGCAAAGTCTCAAAGAAAAAGAACAAAAGAAAGACAGAAAGAAAGACAGACAAACAGAAAAAATAGAAATAAAAAAGAAAGAAACAAAAAAAGAAACTACAAGAAAGAAACAAAAACAGAATTAAATGACAAAAACAGAAAAAAACAAAAAACAAAAAAAACCCCAAAAAACAATAAATACAACAGAACACAGATTAAAAGAAAGAAAGAAACAAACAAACAAAAAAGACAACCAGAAAGAAAGAAAGAAAGAAGACAACCAGAAACAAAGACATAAAGAAAGACAGAGAGAAAGAAAGAAAGAAACAAACAAAAAAGACAACCAGAAACAAAGACATAAAGAAAGACAGAGAGAAAGAAAGAAAGAAACAAACAAAAAAGACAACCAGAAACAAAGACATAAAGAAAGAAAGAAAGAAAGAAAGAAAGAAAGAAAAAAGACAACCAGAAACAAAGACATAAAGAAAGACAGAGAGAAAGAAAGAAACAAAGAAACAAACAAAAAAGACAACCAGAAACAAAGACATAAAGAGAGACAGAGAGAAAGAAAGAAAGAAAGAAACAAACAAAAAAGACAACCAGAAACAAAGACATAAAGAAAGAAAGAAAGAAAGAAAGAAAGAAAGAAAAAAGACAACCAGAAACAAAGACATAAAGAAAGACAGAGAGAAAGAAAGAAACAAAGAAACAAACAAAAAAGACAACCAGAAACAAAGACATAAAGAGAGACAGAGAGAAAGAAAGAAACAAACAAACAAACAAAAAAGACAACCAGAAACAAAGACATAAAGAGAGACAGAGAGAAAGAAAGAAAGAAACAAACAAACAAAAAAGACAACCAGAAACAAAGACATAAAGAAAGAAAGAAAGAAAGAAAGAAAGAAAGAAAAAAGACAACCAGAAACAAAGACATAAAGAAAGACAGAGAGAAAGAAAGAAACAAAGAAACAAACAAAAAAGACAACCAGAAACAAAGACATAAAGAGAGACAGAGAGAAAGAAAGAAAGAAACAAACAAACAAAAAAGACAACCAGAAACAAAGACAAAGAAAGAAAGAAAGAAAGAAAGAAAGAAAAAAGACAACCAGAAACAAAGACATAAAGAAAGACAGAGAGAAAGAAATAAATAAAGAAAGAAAGAAACAAACAAAAAAGACAACCAGAAACAAAGACATAAAGAGAGACAGAGAGAAAGAAAGAAAGAAAGAAACAAACAAAAAAGACAACCAGAAACAAAGACATAAAGAAAGAAAGAAAGAAAGAAAGAAAAAAGAAAGAAAAAAGAGAAACAAAGACATAAAGAAAGACAGAGAGAAAGAAAGAAACAAAGAAACAAACAAAAAAGACAACCAGAAACAAAGACATAAAGAGAGACAGAGAGAAAGAAAGAAAGAAAGAAACAAACAAAAAAGACAACCAGAAACAAAGACATAAAGAAAGAAAGAAAGAAAGAAAAAAGACAACCAGAAACAAAGACATAAAGAAAGACAAAGAAAGAAAGAAAGAAACAAACAAAAAAGACAACCAGAAACAAAGACATAAAGAAAGACAAAGAAAGAAAGAAAGAAACAAACAAACAAAAAAGACAACCAGAAACAAAGACATAAAGAAAGAAAGAAAGAAAGAAAGAAAGAAAAAAGACAACCAGAAACAAAGACATAAAGAAAGACAGAGAGAAAGAAAGAAAGAAAGAAACAAACAAACAAAAAAGACAACCAGAAACAAAGACATAAAGAGAGACAGAGAGAAAGAAAGAAAGAAACAAACAAACAAAAAAGACAACCAGAAACAAAGACATAAAGAAAGAAAGAAAGAAAGAAAGAAAGAAATAAAGAAAAAAAGGACAGAAAAAAAAGGACAGAAAAAAGAAAAGAAAGAAAACAAGAAAAACGATAATAATGAGATAAAAGATCGGAGTTTAGAAGTAAAGTGAAAATGAATTAAAATAGGAGGTGAAAGATCGGGAAGAAGCTTTGACGAATCACAAAAGGCTTTACAAGTGAGAAAGAATTCAATGGTGAAAACGAAGTGGAGAGAGAGAGAGAGGATAGAAGTTGTAATGGATGTGAGGACGAGGAAAGCATTTAATAACCACCTTTTCTAATTAAACGCTACAAACCTGTAAAGCAGTTAATCTACAGACTAATAGTTCATGTTACCCATAACGATAGCTTACCATTTAGTCTGTAGTGAATTATAGGCCACTTGTCCTTAAGGTTCAATCTCTGAAACAGCATTTTGGGCAAATCAAGATACGTTGAACTCTCACTGGACATTCTAGTGCAATTAGTTAGTAGTTCTTTGTTTAATTATATCAGTTTTTTACCGAAAGACTTTTTATCTAATACTAGTTCGATACCTCATGTTTTGCTGACTGTAAGATGATCAAATTTTAAATCTAAATTGTTCGTCCATTTAAACTGCTACATTTATTAGAAATATAGATATATCCAGGTTAAATACAGCCTTTATGAATATGATAGTGATTAATTAGAATTATGGACTTAATGAAACTTAGCGGCATTATAATATTCAGGAGACAAACGCATTTTATGTTTCTCTTTATCTAATATTAGTTTCGTACCTCTTACTTTGCTGATTGGAAAAACGATCAAATTTTAAATCAAAATTGATTGTCCGTTCAAAATATCCATTAAAAATACATTCAGCTTAAACACAGGCGCTATAAACATGGTATTTATTAATTAGAATTACGAACTTGATAAAACTTAGTAACTTTTTCTAGATTAGAATATACAGGAGATAAACTCATTTTCTATTTCTCTTTTTATCTACTGCTAGTTTGGTAGCTCTTGCTTTGCTTTTTTTAAATCATTTCACCCCAAGCAAGGCCTTAACGCCACTGATGTGCAGGGGGTTTACATAAGAGAGTTGAAGTATTAGGCAGGAGACGAGTGAAGACAAAGACAAACCAGCTACAGGGGGTGAAAGAGAAAAGGGCAAGAGAAGGATGTGAATACAAGAGTGAAGACAGTTGCGAGGGTAGAGAATAAGGAAAAGAACAAAATACACGGGGAGACGTAGAAAAGGCTGGAGTTAAGTGGATAAGGGATGAGAATTGACTTTGCATTTAAATTCCTGGAGGTTATAGCCGCCAAGAAAGCAAGTATATGGAATGGAGTTCCATAAGCGGGAAGCGCGAGAAAAGAAACTGATGGAATAGAATTGTCACCTGCATTTGGTAGATCCTGCTGATGGCAGGATGATCAAATTTTAAATCGAAATTGTTCGTCCATTTAAAATGTTATATTTATTAAAAATAAATTCAGTTTAAATACAATAGTAATAAAGATGATTTCAAAGTGCCGACTTCTTTTGTTCAAGAATTGTTAGCAGAAATTAACCCTCTCGACACATTCATTCAAATTATGTGCGTATGTTCGGTTACGTGTACGCATGCATATTTTCATTCGATGGTAAACAACAAATATTTCTCTAAAACTTAAAACATATCTTTAAAAAATAAATTTTCTTATTACTGAATAATTTCCAAAAAATTCAATAAAAATTTATAATTTTCTGAGTTTTGGTGCTTAAAAAAGTATTATTGTCTCTAAATTTATTTCTTTTTGCTCGGTTCAGGTTAAGGGTTGTCCAGACTGAGTAGGAGGAACATGTACACCCTTGTGTAAATTAATTGAAACAAAACGAATAATGTCTTCCTAGGATCTTTAACTTTTTCACTGATCACGTATACGTCGTCTCTTCGACTTTGTTTTTCTTTTCAGACCTCATTTTTCTTAACATTTTGGACTGACGGATTCAGTTTGTTTCTTCACTTTGATGACACAACTGACAGTTGAAAAGCTGACACCAACAACATCCACAATCCCTCTGTAAGGCTTGCCAGTGTGTTTATACAGGCAATAGCTGTAGGACAACTAACTGACAGTTGAGACAATAGTGTTGGGGAATGAGAAAAATTTGATACAATCACGGATGATGCAATATTTTTCAAAGCCAAACAAATTTCTTCATACACACCGAAAATAGATTCATATGACAAATGACCTAAATCCACTACACATGACCTAATATGAGAGAAAAAAAAAAGAAAAAAAAAGAAATCAATTACACCCTGCAACTCTACTGGAAGCAGTTGTTTCAATTAATTTGCACAAGGGTGTATTATTCTAACTTAGAAATAAGGGATAATTAGCTTTTATTTTATAATATAGATTTTGAATTGTATATGACAGTACTTAGAAGAAAATAACAATTGTTTTTCTTCACTAGAATGTTATGTGATAACTCTAGGCTACAAACTAGCAATAATGGCTGATATGAATTCATTCAACACTAACCCATATTACTAAACAGGAACACATCTTTATCCATTAAAATCTTTTTGCAACACGCTTACGCGAGTTAAAAAACCTCACATTATACAATATTGTTAAAGTTATCGGTAACATTTTTCGTCGACATTTACAATCCCAACTTCATTGCTTAATAAATGCTTTTATTTAATTTTACTGGACTTCATGAGAAACAATATTTTCAAGAAATTTAACTTTTTTTTTAAAGAATACATTCTTAGGATTTCTTACTCTTGAGCATGCAACATGCAACTGACCATAAGTGAATATTTATTTCTGGAGCTAAATTTCAAATTTTAAAGCATTTGAATCTCTGATTTGTTTATAGTCATAGCAAACGTAGAGCGAACTGGAAACTGGATTCTTGTTTATAAAAACTTAAAAAGACATGCAACCCCCCACAAAAAAACAAAAAACAAAAAAACAAAAACAAAAACAAAACAAAACAAAAAAACAATATTTCATTTTTATTAAATAAATATATGTTATTTTGACCATTAAGTTGTTTTTAAAATAGTGGGGGTATTTTGTATGTTAATAAAACTTTTAATTTTTCCAAATAGGTGAATGAAATGTTAGTTGCGCACCCTAGTAAAAACAATTATACTTTGTACCCACATATCTGTTTACACTTCTCCCCAAAAGTTAGTTGAGATTGGTTATTGTATGGTTATGCCTTCGAAAAGCTGAGTAGATTTTTGAGAAACAGAAAAAATTCGCTGGAAACAAAGAAGAGAGTGCTGGATTTTTATGTGATATCTGTTTTTCCAATATGGCAGTAAATGCTGGACAATCTACTCAAAGATGAAGGGGCACCTCGGCGTGGTGTAATGGTTAGCAAAGCTTGTCTTGCTAGAACCTGTGGTGATACCGAGCAAAAGCGATGGACCGGATGTTTGCGCTCTCACGACCAAAAAGCAAATGACCAAAAGTTGTCGTTACGTATCCGGGTTCGAGCAGATCTTCCGGTTGAAAAATAAAAATTAATTAAATATTAAATTTCCAGTTCGCGAGCCTACGCGAATTTTATTTATCAGCCAGTGGGAAGCCCAGAACCAAATACAAGTGTGAAATCCCAAATGTGCTGCTGTGATCCAAAAAGAAGATATAAAAATCAGATACAGAAAGCATCGCCAGACAGACCGACGCAAGCCGACACACACATGGACTGACGAGAGAGAGAGAGAGAGAGAGAGAGAGAGAGAGAGAGAGAGAGAGAGAGAGAGAGAGAAGTGTAATCAATATCGATTTGACCTAAGTCAAGCGGCTACGATGCTCACTTCCCTTCACCTCTCCTTACCTTCTTCCCTGTCTCAAAACTACTTTCTGACCTAAGTAGCGAATACATCAAAGACATTCCTTACTTACACGCTCCCAAATTCCTAAGCATTAATTCTCTTTCAGCATTGTATTGCCATGAACATTTTAACTTCCGTTGGACCTAAGCTATATGTATTACTTCAATTGTAAAAACATTAATTGATATATAAAATGTTATTTTTCTACTCAAATTACCTTTCTTGATTTGTAATCATTTTATGACTTATAGTGGGCTATCTACAACAAGGCCAAATTCCGTTAACCTGCAACAGTATGCAACTACCCTTCACTAGAACGGACTCTCCACTACTGACAGAAAAGAATAGATAACCCCGCTATAAATCTATTACAACTGAGTAGTGAGTTCAGTTCTTACTAGGTATTCCATACTTTTGGCCTTGTGCCACATCTAAGCGGCGCTGAGAAAATCAACTACTCAAAGATGAAGGAGCTATTTGAAGCAACCGAAATGTTGTTCTACAGAAAGAAGCTGAGGATATCGTGGAGTGAACATGTGAGCAATGATGAGGTTTTTGGGAGGATAAAAACGAAAAGGAAACTTATACTTAACATCAGAAAAAGACAGCTGAAGTTCCTGGGATATGTAATGCGGAAGGAGGGCTCGGATAATTTGATAATCACAGATCAAGGGAAAGACAAACAATTGGCAGCAACGCGTAATATACTTGATGAGCTTGAGCAAACTGATGGCAGTTCTGGGTTTGGGAGGGGTAACAAAAGAAAGTGTATTGAGAGCTACTAGGGATAGGATGATATGGATGGCCATGATCGCCTACGTTCTGAAGGGACACGGCACATAGAAGAAAATAATCAAAGAATCAGAATGAAATTGAGGGCTTCAGAATGTAAAGAAAAATATCTGCGAATGTGTGACGCTACATGATCCTATAGTGGATACAGTTGTGTACAGCCATATTAATGTTTCTTATTCTTTGGAGTAAGTCATCCGAGTGTTTGATGTATGTAAAGCTGATGGTGCCTAGAAACCGTATTAAGATTTTAGAGATAGCTCTAGCTAACTTATAGGGTACACTGTTAATTTCGGAACACATTAGATCCATTATATCCAATGATCTTACGAGAAACAATGCTTCAACGTGATATATTTTTTAATCATTTTTCCCCAAGCAAGACAGTACTATCACTGATGCGCAGGGGCCAAAATAGGAGGAGAGTGAAGGGTTAAATAGGAGGAGAGCGAAGAGGAAGAAAAACCGAAGAGGAACCGGTTACAGAGGGTGCCTTAGAATGAGCAAGAGAAGGGTGGGGATACTGGTGTGAAGAGAGTTGAGTGAGCGTAGAGCGAAAAAAAGAGGACAAGATTCAGGGGGTGTTGGGGAAAGGATACGAGAAGCATGGAAGTCAATGGGGATAACAGAAGGCAATTGACGTTGCATTTAAACTCTTGGAGATTGTAGCTATCAGGGAAGCAAGTATACGAAAGGGAGTTCCACAGGCGGGAAGTGCGAGAAAAGAATGAGTTTAGTAAAAGAGGTGATTTTCTAAGCACATCTTAGATTTGGTACAAAACCAAAAGGGACACCCAGTGAGAATCGAACTCACTCATCAATTGTAATGATTCTAGCAAGACAATATTGCTAACTATTACACTGTAGGGGTGCATCTTCGTCCGTCAGGAGTCACCAGTGTAGCGTAGGGAGATGGTTAAATTTTCTTTAATTCGTTCTTTGTCAGACTTAACCGAACTCCCTACAGCTTACAAGTTTTATGCTGAATTATCATCAGAAGGTTGGTTGTCAGTTGGAATGTGTGGATTAGTGTAGAAGAGTGGATTAGTGTAGAAGAGTGGATTAGTGTAGAAGAGTGGAATAATAAAATATAAATTTTGAATGTTAAAACAGAAATTTATTATAAGAAGGAATAACAAGAATGTTCAATGAGAAAGTTAAGGTATCAAGAGTTCGTAGAAAATGTTCTAGTAGTAACTGTTGAAATAGATAAGGAGAAAGAGAAAGAGAACAAGGTGCGACCTGACCTTATCTCCGGCTTGATTTGACGTTGCCGTTACATTTTAGATGAGTGTCAGCAAACCGCCTTCCCTGACTGACTACTGTGACCGGTTAGAGACCATCCTTAAATATGCAATCCAGTCACGTTAAATGTTGGGGAATTTAAAGACATTCATTGTGTCTTACACACACACACACACACACACACACACACACACACACACGTGCGATAAGGTAGAGTATGGATCGAAGTGGCCATTTCATCGATCAGCCGCGGAAGTTGAGTATTTGGACGACCGGGCCAGAGTGCGAGGCCACAAATCTACTTTTCCACCAATAAAATATTTGATAGAATTTGTAAGAAGCTGGTTAATGTTTCTTTAATTCGGCCTTTTGTCAGACTTAACCGAACTCCCTGCAGCTTACAAGTTTTATGCTGAATTATCATCAGAAGGTTGGTTGTCAGTTGGAATGTGTGGAGTACGAGTAAATTCTTGTAGTGGGCGCACCAGGGATCTAAGCTCGTCGAAGCAGAAGACATGAAGATATTTGTAGAAAAGACAGAGAGAAGCCACATTTCATCGGTGAGAAAGTGACTGGAGTCGAGCTGCTAGGTTGGGACCGATTACATTGTAGATTCTCTTCTGAAGCCTGTTAAGAACCCCGGGATGAATATGGCCTTAAATTGTGTTGCGTGGGAGACGGATATCTATTTATGTTTTAATTATATTCTGTCACCACCTACATTTATCGTTGTGTATTCATAAACAAATCAGCGTGATTTTATAATTAATTGATCTTTTCGTTTGGGGAAAATTGCATCGGTATTTCCTGTTATACTACAATATGCTATTTTTCAAAGTGGTATATATAAATTAGGATCAGAAAGAGACTTCAAATTTTTTAGACACATAACGAGGAAAGAGGGCCTGGAGAACATAACCCTCACTTGATATCAGTCAGTTAAGTGCCATACGTGATACACACTCTGGTGATCATGTCTTTTTCGATCCATGACTGACTAGGCAGAAGAATTTCCAGCAGCATGATGTCATTTCTTTCTGCGGTAGACTGGTTGCCAACAAAGACTATAGAACCCAATATTTTCTTCTATTCAACATATAGCTGGAGAGAGAAGAGATGGCTAGGACTTTCTCAAGGGTACATGCAACGAATTCTACTAGAATTCGGATTCGGCTCTCTGATTTCTCATTAAGAGCCGATTTAAAAAAAATAAAAACAACAAAGAGACAGTATATATATATATATATATATATATATATATATATATATATATATATATATATATATATATTTGTGGATTCCGGGTGAGGAACCGCACAAAATAATGAACAACAAAACAGATATTGAACTTAATAGACAAACTTGAACGCAGGTTAGTAAATCCAGGGATACTATTAGTAGAAATAAATGTATAAAAGTCTTGAAGTGAAGTCGTTGGAAATAGTATATCCGAGTATATTATTCTAGCTGAGTGGCGCTCAGAGCTAGTCTAACTTCTGATGCAGTAGTCTCCGGGTAACTTCGGTATCTTACGTATCAGTTCCGATACTCTTCGATGATTCGCACGGATCTCTACGATTACTCTCCCCTGCCAACTGCAACGGTATTTAGTCATCTTCCCACTTAAGGCGAAATGTGACACAAGGTCTTTTTAATGTAGGTCTTCCCGGCCATATAACCAGGCCAAAAATATCTGTCTATCTTTCCCCAGTCGTGATTCTATCCTTTGGCGGAACCACGACTGGGTTAGAGCTCTCTGCCCGAAGGCAGAGAGCTGACAGTGTCATAGTAGCAGAGGCAAATGCTGGCTGCAACGGTATTTACCAACCTTCCCACGCAAGGTTAGATGTAACACAAGGTCATTTTATAGTGGGTGTTCCCGGCCATATAGCCGGGCCAAAAAATGTCTGTCTATTATTACAGAGTCGTGATTTTACCCTTCGGCGGAACCACGACTGGGTTAGTGCTCTCTGCTTGGAAGCAGAGAGCGTCCTCTACCCGAGGGCAGAAAGCTGACAGTGTCATAGTATCAGAGGCAAATGCCGTCTGAGCGTATTTACCAACCTTCCCACCCAAGGTTAGATGTGACACAAGGTCATTTTATAGTGGGTGTTCCCGGCCATATAGCCAGGCCAAAAAATGTCTGTCTATTATTACCGAGTCATGGTTCTACCCTTCGGCGGAACCACAACTGGGTTAGTGCTCTCTGCTCGGAAGCAGAGAGCACCCTCCACCCGAAGAGAGAGAGCTGACAGTGTCATAGTAACAGCGGCAAATGTCGTTTGAGACTACCGTTCTCTCTATGGCAGGAGTATATGTACACTCAGTCAAGTCCATTATCATATACAAAAGGGGAGATCCCACAACACATATATAAATATATATGTGTGCAGGGCCGTAGCTGATGCTAGAAAAACACCGGGCACAGAGAAAATTGCCTGGATTTATTAGTTGATAGTTTGATGACGTCATCAGTGTTATCCGTTTCCAGAAACTATGATTTTTGCGGATTTTTTCGGCTATTCCAATGGAAATTAGGCACACAACGTGAACGAAAGCAGGAAATCGGGTTCGGACTTTCTGAATATAACTAGTCTTTTCCTCCAAAATTAATAAATAAACAGATTTTTACTGCGTTTATTCGGATGTTTTCTTCGTTTTTCTTTCTTTCTTTCTTTCTTTCTTTCTTTCTTTCTTTGTGAATTGTTTAGTTTGATTTCTGACGAAGACATTTTTCCTTGGCCGGATTTTCACTATGATTGCACGGATCGGCCCGGACCCGTGACCGGTGTGCCCGGTAGTCAGATACGGCCATGTGTGTGTGTGTGTGTGTGTGTGTGTGTGTGTGTGTGTGTGTGTGTGGTTTAAAATTTTCTATATTCATACTGGAAAAAATATATTGTTAGTGATGTCCCCCGCATTCGGCATTTCTGCGGATGCTGGCATAAACGAATGGGGAAATCCTCAGGGTTGTCAATTTCGCTTTTAATAAAATCGCCAGGTTGGCTCCTGCAAATAGTGACATACTATTGGCGATTCTGTCGATGGTGAAATCTTCTGACGGCTGGCGACTCCATTGATGGTGAATTCCTCGGGTTGGTGATTCTGCAGATGGTGATGTCTTCGCTATTGCCGATTCCACGGATGGCGAGGTATTAGTGATTGTTGATTCTGTTGATGGTGAGATCCTATTTTATATATATTTTTTGTGTAACACGTTTGTTAGGTCATCAAAGAAGTTCACTACATTGAGATGCGTAAATTACTCATCTCTGTGTATTAGATGCTTCAGAAGATGTAAAAGTTGGGGTTTTTTTTAACTTGTCAAATAAAACCTCATAAATTTACCTTGTATATTTTTAGATGAAGGATGAATGTACCTAAATTTTGTAATGGAAATTTATACTTAACATCAGGAAATGATAGTTGAAGTTTCTCGGACATATTATGAGGAAAGATGGCTTGGTGAATCTGATACTCACAGAGCGGAGAGAGGGAAAGATAATGTGACATACTTGATAGACTTAAGCAAATGGGTGGCAGAGCAGGGTTTGGGAGAAATAACAAGACAAAATATATTAAGAGCAACAAGGAGAAGATGTGGCGGGCTATTATTGTCTACGTTCTGAAGGGACACAGTACATAAAAGAAGATAGGATTTATAAAATAACAGAAGCTCTAATATATATTAGCTTTATTTTTTTGTTTTTTACCACACGTGTAAACTGGTTTCTCTTAGTTATTTTATCGTTGGATTCTGCTATTTTTATAGCTTTAGAAATGCAAAGAGTTTAATGAAACATACAATACAGTATTGTCGTGGAAATATGTCCGACCGCCAATCTCCTTACATAGATAACAATGCACAAAACTTAAGAGTAACGAATGACTCGACAACGTTTGGTTGTTTTCGCTGATACAGTAGAAACTTTACTTGAAAAAAAAATAATTGCCACATTCTTTTCTAAAATTCTTTTGTTGCTTGGACCCGAGGGAAAAATAAAAAATAAAACATAACATTCCGAGTTTTGTTCGGACAGTTGAACTTTAACTTTATGTTGATCTCGTTGCCACAACGTTTCGGCCATCTATTTTACAGACTTGTTCAGGAGTGAGAATGACCTACTTAAAAAAAATGGCAACAGAATAAAAAAAAAAGATCGTTTATTTTTTATAATCGTTTCACCCCAAGCAAGGCAGTACCGACACTGATGCGCAGTGGGTTACAGTGAAAGGATAAAAAGAAGATAAAAAAGAAAGGAAGTACAGGGGATGTGGAAGAAATGAAAGAGGAAGATGGGCGTCGAGGAGATAAAAGATGGCTCTTAAACTTTTGGAGATTGTAACAATCAGGAAAGCAAGTATACGGAAGGGAGTTCCACAGGCCGATAATATATTTTGGCATGTTTTTATCAAGAAAACGGTTACTCCCATTAACTATACATACACAGCAGAAGCGTAGATTGTCACATACAAATCCGTCGCGAAAGCGGAAACATACCACCGATCGTCTATAGCCACACCCACATTTGTTTCAAGCAATCGCCGATAAATCGATGGTTCCATTCTTGTGATAGCAATGAACTCAGTGACACCACTCTTTTATGTTATTTTAACATAATACACAAGTATGATAATGCTTTTTCTACGGCTATATCGTGTTGAATACACCGGTTCCCGTCCGATCACGGAAGTTAAGCAATATCGAGCCTGGTCAGTACTTAATGGGTGACTATTTGGGAATACCAGGTGCTGTAAACGTAAGGACCAAGAATGGTCCACCAGGTTTGGGGGTTGGGTGCAGGGCTAACAACCCTACCCCGTAAAAAACAGTTTGTTACAGAAACAAAAAGCTGCTGCCCTATGCACCATCTGGGTGTAATGGATAAATGATGATAATAATGTTCTGTTTCGCTGAATATCGTATATTTCCAGAAGTTTCTTTTTGACTTCCAAACTCTTGGCAAACCATCTAGGAAAAAGAAAACCCCGAAAAACAATCCGCAATTCACGGTGTTAATCGTACCTTGGAATGAATGACTGCTGCATTTTGAGGTCGAGAACGTTCACCTACAGGCTTTGAAGCACTATCTGTAAAAGACCGTAATTCAATAAGCTGGGAAGCTTTGGGTGGACTTTTCGAAGTGGGTATCGTTCCTGGGCACAATACCAGAACCAAAACCAAGCCAAAATTTTCAGTACGAATAAACAGGGAGCCCGTCCCTCAGGATGGGAACATACCTGAGGTCAAAAGTTTTTCATAGAAAGAAATTCCTACACAAATACTGAATAGGGAGACGTGGAGAACCATGATCGCCTACGTCCTGAAAGGATGGGGCACATAGAAGAAGAAGAAGTAGCACGAGTATATTCATATGGGCGGGGCATCAGCTGATTAGTAAAGGCAATATTTTAGAATATTTGGTGCCATACTGTTACACGTAAACAAATGCTTTTTTTAAAAGAATTTTAAAGCTTCAGGATATTAAGTGCATAGTGTGAAATTTGAATTCAAATTCTAGCCAAATTTGTTGCGTTCACTTTCTCTCAAATAAAGATATGAATTCCTTCCAGCAGGTAGGGGTTAAATAGCAGAGTAAACAGTTATTGGCAAGAAGAAAAACTATGAAATGTTCGTTGTGGTGCAGTGGATATCGGCTCGGAACGAGAAATCAGAGAGCTGAGTTCGAATTCCAATTAAATTTGTTGCATTCACTTACGCGCACATACCCTTGAGAAGGGTACTAATCCGTCGTTTCTCCTTCCAGCTATGGATTAAATAAAAGAACAGACTGGGTTCTATAGCCTTGGTTAGCAATCAGTTTAGTGCAGAAAGTAATGGCAACCTACTGTGGGAAAATCCTCTACCCAGTCAAACGTGTATCACATATAGCCCTTAACTGAATGACCTTATAATTGGCCTATAAAGCGTATTCTCCTTTTTCTCCACCCCTGTCCGTGTTAGTGTATAAATTCCAGTTTACTTCTATTTATTTATTTTTTAATCATTTTACCCCACGCACAGCAGTACTGACACTGGTGCGCTGGGGGTTACATAAGAGGTAAGTAATGAGAAAAAGGAACAAGTTACAGGGAGAAGGGGTAAAAGAAAGATGGGAACTTTGGTGTGAAATGGTCTGCATAAGAGTCGAGTGGAAAGGGAGAAGAACATGATACAATGGTTATCAGGGAAAGGATGCGAGTAAAGGAGATAAGAGATGGCAATTGACATTGCATTTGAATTCTTTGAGACTGTAGCTGTGAGAGAAGCAAGTAAATGGAAGGGAATTCCACAGGCGGGAATTACGAGAAAAGAAGCTAGGGAGTAGAAGTTGAGGTTACATTTGATCTGTTTCTCTGGGTGGGGCCTTGTGGCTAGTTTAGTAGCTCGACTAAATTCATGCAGAGGAGGCATTAGGGAGCTAAGCTCGTTGGAGCAGAAGCCGTGAAAATATTTGCAGAAAAGACAGAGAGAAGCCACAGCACGTCGGTGAGAAAGTGAGTGAAGTTGAGCTGCCAGGTCGGGACCAATTATATTCCAGGTTCTCCGTTGAAATTTTGTCAAGAACCCCAAGATGAATAGCAGGGGTACCCGTCCAGATGAGACAGCAATTATAATTTAATAAATCATATTTGTAAATTTAAATCTTGTCACCTGGCGCTCAAGTAGCGATTTGAACTGAATCTCGTCCGTGAATTTTTATTGGTTCGGGTTCTTTTTCTTCTTCTATGTGCCCTGTCATTTCTGGACATAGGCGATAATGGTCTTCCACATCTCCCTATCCCTGGTGGCTCTTAGCACGTTTTCTCCTGTTACACCACCCAAACTCCGCTCTACCATCCACTAGCTCAAGCTCATAAATCTAGAATATAAATGTATAGAAACTAGCATGGTCACAAAATGAGGGATCAGTTTATATATTGTTTATAATATAGAATTGATCCCCCATTTTATATCCACATTATAATTTCTTATAAACAGTTGGCATATATATTCTTCTTCTATGTGACCTGTCCTTTTATGGCTTTCCACATCTCCCTATCCCTGGTGGCTCTTAGCACGGTTTCTCCTGTAACATCTCGCAGCCCCTGTTCTGTCATCCACCTGCTCAGGCCCTTCAAATATTTTATCCGCTGTTTTCCTCTTTTTCCCTCTATCTGGCCTGTTAGTATCAGGTTCTTCAAGCCCTCCTTTATCATTGCATGTCCCAGGAACTTAAGTTGTCTCTTACTGATGCTCAATATTAATTTCCTTCTCGTTGCCATTCTTTCCAACACCTCGTCATTGCTCACATGCTCGGTTCACGATATCGCAGCATCCTTCTGTAGATCCACATTTCAGCTGCTTCAAGTTTTCCCTTCATCTTTGTTGATATTGTCCAACATTCACTGCCATATTGAATAACTGATATCACATAACAATCCAGCACTCTCTTCTTCGTTTCTAATGAAAATTTCCTGTGTTTTAATACTTTACTCAGCTTCTGGAACGCGTCCTTCGCCATGCCAATTCGTCTTTGGATCTCTGTGTCGCACTTTACATCTTCAATTAGAACACTTCCAAGATATTTAAATTTTCGGACCTGCTTGGTTCGGGTTACTGCTCCGTATTAGTCGTTTTGATTTAGACATTGAGCACTTTGGGCTGTTGCATAAGTCGATGTCTGTCTTTTGGTTTGTCATTCCTTTTCAGTTTACCTTTGTTTTTCTTTTATTTGTCGGTGTTTTTTTTTTTGGTGGGGTGTTTCTTTATTTATCGGTGCTCGGTTTTTCCTTTTACTGGTATACCTCGGGTTACGTCGTTTCGAGTTAAGTCGTTCTCAATTGTACTTCGTTTGACAAAAAATATATGAAAAAAGTCATTTTATTCGAATTTCCATCTGTCCGCCAAAAATATCAAAATCGTAATATCCCTAGAAAATCGTTAAAAGCACATAAAATCATGTTGCTGTACAATAAATAAGAATAAAAGTGTATGAAATCATTAAAATAGGTACATTTACAGTAAATGTAAATATTGGTAAATTTAACATAAATTAATTTTATTCTATCGCAAAATAATTTTAATAACTGTATTTGTTATTTAACCTGACAAAATCATTTTATTTATATTTTAAAATATCTAGAGCAAACCGCATTCCCGAATAAAGAGTCCGTGATGTACTGTAAAGATCATCAAATTGTAAACGTTTACATTCAGAAGTATGTGCGTACATGTATTCGTAAATTTAGTTTACTCTTTTTCTGTACTATATTAAAAACTAAAGTTTATTCGTTTGTAAGCTTAAAATAGATACTTATTGACTATATACTATTAAAAATGCATTTATAAAAAAAATACAGAACTGGAAATGATATTTGTGATTTAGGCTAGTGACAAGTGAATTCGGAGACAATTAAATTCGACTTAAGTCGTTTTTCGACTTGAGTCACCTCTCCTGGAATAAATTACCGACATAAGGTGAGATATATCTTTATTTCTTTTGTCGCTTCAAGTGCTTTCATTTGGCAGCCTTTGTGTTGCTGGAGTTGTATTTGCGAGTGTACACAATGATTTGGTTTGTTTTAAAATGCACTTGCAATAGAAGCCATGGTCCCTACAACAGGCACGTTGAAACTTTAGCCCTGTTTTCCATAGAGCAGTTTAATGGAACTGATTTGCGTTTTATTTTAAGTACATATTTTTAAAAAATCATTTCATCTCAAGCAAAACTATAAAAGTCACTATGACGCAAGGGCACACGCTGAACGAAATGAAACAGAGGACAATAAAAGAACGGGTTTCAAGGAAACCAATTAAAACGATTGATGTTACATCTAAATTTTTGAAAGTTTGAGTCGTTGGTTGTAGTTTTGAGTGGATTTCTAACTTCAAATAAAGCGACTATCTGAAGCTTGTAAAATCTTAAATATATTCCGGAAAAAAATGAGAAGTGAAACTTATTGATGTAATTTTAAAAGAGTATAAATTGACATTTTTGTTTTTTTCTCTCCCATTTTTGTAATGAACAAACCGGTCTTATAAATACTGACACTACGAATACATTTATGACATCTTTTGACAATACAAAAAATGTTCGGAGATAATTTTCTTTTTTTAAATAAATAAATCTTAACAGCTAACTTTTGAGAAGGAATCAGCCTTGACTACGTCAGGCCAATAAAATCAATTATATGTCAACTTCTTCATGTCGGTTAATTAAAAATAATAGGCAATGACTACTTATGCTTTATACTATTTTTTCTTTTTCTTTTTTCTTCTTCTTTTCCTCTTTTTCTTCTTCTACTTCTTTTACTTCTGTTTCTTTTCTTTTTCGTCTTTTCCTTCTGTTTTCTTTTTTTTTCTCCCTTTTTTTTCTTCTTGTCTTCTCCTTTTTCCTTTTCCTCCTTTTCTTCTACTTTTTCTTCTACTTTTCTTCTTCTTTTTTTTTCTCCTCTACTTCTTTTTCTTCTTTTCCTTCTTTTTTCTTCTCCTTTTTCTTTTTCTTCGTTTTCTTTTTTCTTTTTCTGCTTCTTTTTTCTTTTTCTTTTTTTCTTTTCCTTTTCCTCTTTTTCCTCTTTTTCTTCTTCTACTTCTGTTTCTTTTCTTTTTCGTCTTTTTTTTCTTCTTTTTTTGTCCCTTTTTTCTTCTTTCTTCTTTTTCTTCTCCTTTTTCTTCTTTCATCTTTTTTCTTTTCTTCTTTTTTCTTTTTTTCCTCTACTTTTTTCTTCTTTTCTTTTTTCTTCTTTCTTCTTTTTCTTCTCCTTTTTCTTTTTTCATCTTTTTTCTTCTTTTTTCTTTTCTTCTTTTTTCTTTTTCCTCTACTTTTTCTTTTTTCTTTTCTTCTTTTTTTCCCCTACTTTTTTCTTCTTTTCTTTTTCTTTTTTTTTCATCTTTTTTCTTTTTTTATCTTTTGTCTTTTTTATCTTTTTTTCTTTATTTATCTTTTTTCTTTTTTTCTTTTCTTCTTCCTCTTCTTTTTCTTCTTCTACAACAATGACTGTATGGCTTCACTACACAGTCAATTGTTCTTTCCTTTCTCCATCTGATAAGAAAGACTTCATTGAGACATTTTCAACTGCTGTGTCATCTTATATTTTGAAGTGCGGACTCACGCCTTTTGTTCTATGTTACATCTTTGATTTCAATGTAAAATGGGAGTCCCGGTCAAATATCAATGAGGTCTATTTGTAGATTCTTGCTTTATCACTGTGAAAAATGTATTTTCTAAATCTTGGCGGGTTTTTGTTTTTAAAATCATTTTTATTTAGTTTACACGAGCTTTTCCATCATGACAACTCTTCCCAGACTTCTACCAGCTACAATATCTTTGCGGCGCTTGTAAAGAAAGCAGAAATATACTGATCTTCTCATTCTCCAAAACCCATTGTAGGCATTAGTCATCTGCTATACATTAAGTTAGCTCATAAATAATTTCCGTTTGTGTTCATAAACTTTACTTTTTAAAAATAAAGTACAATTGCATTCTATTCAATTATATATTCACCATATTCACCGACAATTCTACTCCATCAGTTTCTTTTCTTGCACTTCCCGCCTGTGGAACTCTCTTCCATATTCTTGCTTTCCTGCAACCTCCAGGAGTTTAAAATCAATGTCGATACCCATCTCTTAACCACTTGACTCCAGTTCTTTCTACATCACCCTGTATATCTTTTAGTTTCTCTTCTATTGCAACTGTCATCACACCTCTATTCCCATCCTTCTCTTGCTTCTTTCTCTGACACCTCCTGTAAGTGGTTCGTCTTTCTCTTTACGCTCCTTCTATCTAATCTTTTTCTTTTATGTAGCCCTTTGCGCATCAGTGACGTTACAGCCTTGCTTGGGGTGAAACGATTAAAAAAAAATTAAGTCTTTGAGCAAGAGAAGGGTCTTGGCAAAGATCATCTTGCTTTGAACATTGTCGACTGAGAATGCAGTGAGAAAAATCGGATTACTCAACTACCAACAGCAGCAACAACAACTAAAACGGATAGCATATGTAACGCGGAGAGAAAATAATGACTTAATCAATATGCTGACATTTTTCTTTAAATCTTGAAAGAACTTTACCAAAAAAAAGAAACCACATCCATTGAGGACTTTCAACAGCAGCAACAACTAAAACGGATAGCATATGTAACGCGGAGAGAAAATAATGACTTAATCAATATGCTGGCATTTTTCTTTAAATCTTGAAAGAACTTTACCAAAAAACAGAAACTACATCCCTTGAGGACTTTCAACAGCAGCAACAACTAAAACGGATAGCATATGTAACGCGGAGAGAAAATAATGACTTAATCAATATGCTGACATTTTTCTTTAAATCTTGAAAGAACTTTACCAAAAAACAGAAACCACATCCCTTGAGGACTTTCAACAGCAGCAACAACTAAAACGGATAGCATATGTAACTCGAAGAGAAAATAATGACATAATCAAGATGTTGACATTTTTCTTTAAACCTTGAAAGAACTTTACCAAAAAACAGAAACCACACCCCTTGAGGACTTTCAATAGCTGCAACAACTAAAACGAATAGCATATGTAACTCGAAGAGAAAATAATGACTTAATCAAGATGTTGACATTTTACACAACTTCAATGAAAATTTTAGGAAACAAGCCTCTAACAATTCTGGAAAGAGCGATTACAACTGAACATGATAAATATTCTATATATAAATTATAATATCGTCAGACGCAGACAGATCTGTTTCGCTGTATCATCAGTACGGTTAGACTCCGATTGCTTTTAACCCAGGATTGAAACCCGACTGAATTGGCGCCAGTCGGCGATTCTAGCTCTGAGCTATAGGCGTTCGGTTGAAGAAGGGAGATTTTTAGCGCGTATATTAGCATTATACACGCCCAATAGAGTGCTCTAATTCATTATTGAATGAGCGATGCGTACATGCCAGAGTAGCTACTGTTTTTCAAAGTCTCCCATTCTTCCAGAGTGCTCAATCAGGGTATGAGAGCGTAAATTTACTCGAGTCACAAGACTAGCAACTAGGTCCTACCCTTTTACAGTGAAACAAATAAATTTTAAACGCAAATTCTACTCCACCAACTTTTTTTCTCGCACTTCCTGCCTGTGGAATTCTCTTCCGCATACTTGCTTTCCTGACAGTTACAATCTCCAAGAATTTAAATGTTAAGTCAATAGTCATCTCCTGTCTCACTAACTTACATCCACTCTCTCATGCACCTTTGTCTGTTCACTCCACACTCACCCTTCTCTTACCCACTTCCTGACATCCCCTATAACCTGTCACTCTTTTTCATAACTTACCTCCTATGTAACCCCCGGCAAAACAGGGGCAGTAAAATGTCTTGCTTGGGGTGATATGATTATAAAAAAATCTATTTTCCTGAAAAATTGGGTTTAATAGAAAGATTTTTAAAATTTCAGCAGTACCAGCAATTTTCTTTCTTTCTTTCTTTCTTTCTTTCTTTCTTTCTTCCCTCAATTAGGTAAAATATGTTGGTTTTAATAGCCATAATAAATATGTGATCCAAATTTCCATGTTCTTAAATAGCTTCTTCAAATCTTGACTCTCATGTGGATATCACTCATGGCATCAGACTTGTTCAGAAATGTTTAAATTATACAACTGTTTTCTCAGGTCAATGACTAAAAATGAATTTCAGTAATGTAGGACCATTCGTCATCACATCTTATGGACTGGACAGAATTTCAAATATAAAAACTTTACCAAATAAAAGAAACCTCATCACTTAAGAACTTTCATAGGATTAACAACTAAAATTCATATCACATTCAGTTCAAAAAGAAAATGATGATCAAAATGTTGATTTGCTGCACTGCTTTAAACAAAAGTCAATACTGGAAAGGGCAATAACAGTTACTGAACTTACGAAACCTATTTTCTTGTAAAACAATTTTAAAATAAAGATTTTATAAATTTCATTTCGTATCAATAAGGAAACAGCTAATATTAATAGACGAAAAATATACATTATTTGGTCTATAGTCTTCATCTTTGATGCCATTTGTACGACGTTTTCGGCTGTTGTACGCTCCAGCCTTCTTCGGGTGCTAGGAATTTCGAACCGAACCCTTTATTGCAATCACATTATTTACAAAGTAGTGCATCTTCTGGTAGTCATGAGTTATCTTCCACTAACCTGTATGTTACTTGTTCACCACTACTGTAGCCTGGTATTGAACTCACAACTCTTTGGATCAAGTCACTGGAACTAACCAACGTCTACATACACTGGGCCATGTGTCTTTAAGGATGGCAACAACTGAATTTCTGGTACTTATAAACCTAATGTTCAGTAACCATTTGTTACCACAGTCCATATTGCAATTTTTGATTTTAATGGTTTTCTCTAGTATTTTTTTTTTTATCAGAGTTCATATTGCAATTTTTGACACTAATGATTTTTTTATGGCACTCTGTATTAGAGGTTCCCGTATCGTATTCATCTCTATGCTTGGTCGGCTTAGGAGTGTTTTGTAGCATAGCATATGTGCTGATTGCTTAAGTTTACGTAGTTTCCAGTGGCACTCTCTATCTATTATTTAAACTCCATCTCATAGAGGTCAGTGATCTCCTTTCTCCCTCCATATGTGGTCAGCTATGCCTGATCTTTCTATCTCCCCTCGTGTCAAGGCCTTGTGATGTTCTTGGAGTCTTACCTTAGGGGGGCGGCCTGTCACTTCTTTATATTTCTTTCCACAACTACATGGAATGGCGTACACACAGTCCTTAGTCATGTCCTCCTCTGTTTGGGGTCTTACTCGGGAGAGGCTTTGCACAAGAAATGAGAATGATTTACCCCATTTATCATAATAAAGGGATCGGTTCAAAAACCCTAGCAGCTGAAGAAGGCAGGACCGTACAACGGCCGAAACGTCGTACAAATGGCAACCAAGATGATGACAATAGTCCGAATAATGTAAATAGGGCCAATATTAGCATTATCAAAAAAAGATTTTTAAGATTATATATTTAATACCTTTTGAGTCAAATCCCGCAGGCTCTAATTTTACATTTTTTTAAATCGTTTCACTCCAAGCAAGATAATAAAGCTAATAAAACGCAATGGATTATTGAGTGTAAAAGAATATGAAAAAAAGAATCTGAAAAGAATAAAAGAATATGAAAAAAAGAATCTGAAAAGAATAAAAGAATATGAAAAAAGGGATATGAAAAGAATAAAAGAATTTGAAAAAAAGAATCTGAAAAGAATAAAAGAATTTGAAAAAAAGAATATGAAAAGAATAAAAGAATATGAAAAAAGGGATATGAAAAGAATAAAAGAATTTGAAAAAAAGAATATGAAAAGAATAAAAGAATATGAAAAACGGGATATGAAAAGAATAAAAGAATTTGAAAAAAAGAATATGAAAAGAATAAAAGAATATGAAAAAAGAATCTGAAAAGAATAAAAGAATTTGAAAAAAAGAATATGAAAAGAATAAAAGAATATGAAAAAAGGGATATGAAAAGAATAAAAGAATTTGAAAAAAAGAATATGAAAAGAATAAAAGAATATGAAAAAAAGAATCTGAAAAGGATAAAAGAATTTGAAAAAAAGAATATGAAAAGAATAAAAGAATATGAAAAAAGGGATATGAAAAGAATAAAAGAATTTGAAAAAAAGAATATGAAAAGAATAAAAGAATATGAAAAAAGGGATATGAAAAGAATAAAAGAATTTGAAAAAAAGAATATGAAAAGAATAAAAGAATATGAAAAAAGGGATATGAAAAGAATAAAAGAATTTGAAAAAAAGAATATGAAAAGAATAAAAGAATATGAAAAAAGGGATATGAAAAGAATAAAAGAATTTGAAAAAAAGAATATGAAAAGAATAAAAGAATATGAAAAAAAGAAAAAATATTAATGAGAGAGAACAATAAAAAAAACAGAAATTAAGAAGACAGAAGATAACGACTGACATTCCATTTAAATGTCTGAAGATCAATGTTGACTGGAAAGCTAGAAGCCAGAAGAGAATCTCACAAGCAATAAGTGTGATAGAAGAAACTGTTAGCATAGAACTTACGGTTACATCGAGCCATTTCAGCTATAAAATGATGATACCTTACCTCCAATCTAGTACTAAATTCATAAAAGAACAGTATCCAAGGAGATAGAAGATGATGATTGACGTTGTATTTAAATTTTTAGTCATCGTAGTGTGGTGCATTGGATATCGGCTCGGAACGAGAAATCGGGGAGCCGAGTTCGAATTCCAGCTGAATTCATTGTATTCACTTACGCGCAAATACCCTTGGGAAAGGTATTAATCCGTCTCTTCCTTCCAGTTATGGGTTAAATAACAGAACAGGTTGGGTTCTATAGCCTTGGTCGACAACCAGTCTACCGCAGAAAGCAATGGCAACCTACTGCGGGATAATCTTCTGCCCAGTCAGTCATGTCTCTTTCGAGACATGATCGCCCAAGCGTGTAGCACGTATGGCACTTGACTGACTGAGTTCACAGAAAAACAAAAAGCTGAAACAAAGCTCCATAATCGAGAAGTACTATTGAAGAAACTTTTAGCATCGAACTTATATATACACCTATCATAATAATGTGACCTAGCTATCAATATAGTCAGTAAGTTAAGTGCAATACGTGATACACGTTTTGGGCGATCATGTCTCGATAGAGACATGACTGACTGGGCAGAAGATTATCCCGAAATAGGTTGCCATTTCTTTTTGCGGCTGACTGGTTGCCAGCCAAGGCTATAGAACTCAGTCTGTCCTATTATTTAATCCATACCTGGAAGGAAGAGACGGATTAATACCTTTCCCAAGGGTATTTGTGCATAAGTGAAGGTACCATACGAGAAATTGTGGAGCCGAGTTCGAATTCCAGTTGAGTCCATTGCATTCACTTACGCACAAATACCCTTGGGAAAGGTATTAATCCGTCTCTTCCCTCCAGTTATGGGGTAAATAGCAGGACAGATTGGGTTGTATAGCCTTGGCTGTCAACCAATATACCTCAGAAAGCAATGGCAACCTAGTGAATGAACGATGCGTAGATACGTGAGTAGTACTGTTCTTTCAAAGTCTACCATTCCTATATATATATATTCCTACACATTCCGTCTGAAGAGACATTGAACTTTTAATGTCGAAACAAATGTACCTTTGTAACGGATATTTATAAAAAAAACTATGTACATGTTCTAAAATATAATTTATAATTAATATATATATATATATATATATATATATAATACCCATTTTTAAACGAGTTATTTCGCTACTCAGGTTTCTACCATGAGTGGTGTCTTCAGGCGATTTTTAATAAAAAAAGATTATTAAAAAGCTATTAAAATCGCCTGAAAACACCACTCATGATAGAAACCTGGGTAGCGAAATAACTCTTTTAAAAATGGATAATATTCAAAAGTTCTACAATATAATATAATTGTATCTAACACTTTTTAATACAAATGTGTACTGGTCTAACACTATTATGACGAAAAACTAATTTTTAAACAATCAATCAATTAATCAATATATATATATATATATATATATATATATATATATATATATATAATCTTTCCACTTCATGTCAGCCAAAAACTGAAAAAACATGAAAAATCTCTTTATGTCATTTATAGGCTCTGATGGATTCTGTTCTTTAAGATCTAAATGACTAATTCATTTGAAGCCATTTTTAATAATTGATCTAAGAAACCGGGTGTATAATGGCAGTGTCATTATCCCGGGTAAAATCAACTTACCTTGCTAGTATTATTTAATTTAAAAGAAAAGAAAAATGATATTCAACTCGCATCTAAGATTACGGAGCAATTCGGATATTTCTAAAAGTATCTCAACACTTCAGTAAACTAACTTCAAGCGTCCAGAGTTTCCTTTCAGCGTAACTGTAATTCTCAGGGCAAATCTCGTATAACCAATGTCATTGGAGCGATGATTAAATATGAGATTTAATCTTGAAGTAAACTACAACGAAAAATCCCACGAGAATACAAAGTACTAAAACGTGAACTCGGGCTTCAATAAACGCCATTGTAGGTTACGCACACACGCGCGTACGTACGCATTTCATTTCTCTCATGTTTAAAGAAACTGGGATATAAATAGGCTCAAATCTGTCAACGGGTAACAAAATAAAATTATGTGTGCTCATTATCTCCCCTATTCACAGTTACGCGAGAATGGTATCCACTCGTCAGAGGGTTAGATATTGAATTTAATTTCTGTAGAAATTGTGAGTCAAAAAGATAAGGTGGATACTTAATTTCATTTGTTTGCTATTAATGTTCTATTTCTTAATATTGGGCACTCCAATTATAAAGAGTGCTTGCCTTGAAAGCGTTATTCTCTAGCAATAGACGAGTCGACATTTCTTAATTTATTTTACGAAACGCGCGCGCGCACACACACATGAACACTTACATACCTCACTCGTAGCACAACCCCGAGTTTCATGTACAGTGCAATTGTCAGGTGCTGATTGAAAACTGTGAGCTTCATAATTTAAAGATGGATATTTATGCTATTCGGTCATGATATATGAAAGAGGGAATAATATAATAAAATGATTATATATATTTCCTTTTTCAATTCTTTCATATTTCTTGTAACCTAGACATTAACTCGGACATAAGGCACCTTAATATGGCGTAATGGTTAGCAACTTTGTCTCGCTAGAACTATCACAACTGAGTGGTGAGTTCGATCCTCATTGGGTGTCCCATACTTTTGGCTTTTGTGCTACATTTGAGCGTTGCTTAGAAAATCAACATGAACCCGGACATAGCTTATGCGATTAACTGATGTCACGCAAAAATCAACCAATGACTAACGCTCCTGCCAAAATCAAACCAGAAACCTACAGGCGTTAGAAAATATAAAAAGAGTAGTGAACACGTTCATAGCCTTTTCCTAATGAGTACAATACACACACTCAAATACCAGGAACATAAAGTAACATAGCATAAAAAGAAACCTGATACGACATTCCACCGGATAAACACATGTAGGACCAAATATACTATATATACATGAATATACATTTACACAGAAGAGAAACTCTTTAAATCCTAAACACAGCAACACATATTGTGTGGTTGGTTCTGTACAAGCCTACACCACTATAATCAAATTCAAATATGCAGGTAGGCTGCCTGTAGTTTTTAAAAACTGAGATACACTATATATAGTGTTAGCATTCGATTGCTTCCAGCCAAGATTGAAACCCGACCGAATTGACATCACTCGGCGATATTATTTTTATTATAAGTGATTATAAAAAAAAACATTTTACATCGATATGCAAAAGTTTTCATGTTTCGAACTGTACTTCGTCTGGCGATGGTTAGTATCAGGTGATAATTTTTTTTTATGAATATTTAAAACATTTCGTTACCTTTTTTACAACACTTAAAGAGGAGCATAAGATCAAAATTAACAATATACTTGTGGGTATCTCTTGACTAACCAATTAACAGCCAGATTTACGTTAACTGGGAAAATAAGGTTAGAAGGTGGAGGTGGGTGAGTTGTTTTATCATGTCGCGATAAACCGGCGCTTAGTTATGAAATCTTTGGTAACAACAAATGGCAACGGAAATGTATCATGAATCTAGATAAAAGGGGCCTGTAGAGAAACGTGGAAAGCCAAGGAAGGAGGGCTTGGCGAATCTGATGCTCACTGGACGGATAGAGGGGAAGAGCGACAAGGGAAAGCAACGCATGTCATACTTGATAGACTTCAGCATATGGATAGAGGAGCGGGAATTGAGTAGGATAACAAGAGAAGGGGTGTTGTGGAAGGCAATGATCGCCTACGTCCTGAAGGAACAGCGCACATAGAAGAAGAAGAAGAAGATAATATAAAACCTGTGGAATATCTCTATAGGATGCTAATAAGGCTGAATAGAAGGCAAAATCTAGCAACGTTTTGGTTAAATAAAACAAATATAGTAATTCTCTGGAGAAGTTGGAACATTATATCTTCTTCTATGTGCCGTGTCCCTTTAGGACATAGTCGATCATTGCCTTCCACAACATCCCTTCTCTTGTTATCCTACTCAATCCCCGCTCCTCTATTCATATGCTGAAGTCTATCAAGTATGACATGCGTTGCTTTCCCTTGTCTCTCTTCCCCTCTATCCGTCCCGTGAGCATCAGATTCGCCAAGCCCTCCTTCCTCATTACATGTCCCAAAAACTTCAGCTGACTTTTCCTGATGTTAAGTATCATTTTCCTTCATGTATCCCCCTCCAAAAGCTCGTCGTTGCTCGCATGTTCCGCTCATGGTATTCTCAGCATCCTTCTGTAGAACGACATTTCGGTTGCTTCTAGTCTTTCCTTCATCTTCGATAATATTGTTCAGCATTCGCTGCCATATTGAAGGACAGACATCACATAACAATCTAGTATGCTCTTCTTTGTTTCTAGCAATACTGTCTCTCAGTACTCTACTCAGCTTCTGGAATGCATCCTTGGCCATGCAGATATGCCTTCGGATCTATGTATCGCACTTTCCGTTAGAACGCTTCCTAGGTATAGGACCACTAAAATAGACTTGGATCGAAATGTTTCTGTCTCAATACTCTACTCAGCTTCTGAAAGTCTTTTTTGGCCATGCCAATACACCTTCAGATCTCCGTATCACACTTTCCGTCCTCTGTTAGAACGCTTCCCAGGTATTTAATGTCTGTACCTGTTTGATTTTAGTATCACCAATTAGTAGTTCGTGTTTTGGGCTCCTCTTTTTACTGATTACCATGCATTTAGTTTTTTTTTTTGTACTTTATATGTAGTCCTTTCTGCTTTCTTTAATTTCTTCCTATAAGAGGTCTTGTAGTTTCTTTCCTGAATCTGCTATAAACACTGTATCATCTGCAGATCTTATATTGGTCAGATTGCGGCCGCCGATGACGAATGCTAGCAGGACCTCCAGAGATCTCGGAATTGTCTCACTGTATACGTTGAACAGATCCGGTGAGAATACACACACCTGTCTTACACCCCTTTCTATCCTTGTATATCTACTGAACTCGTTTCCTCTCCGTACGCAGGCAGTTTGCTGTCAGTACAGGATCTTTATTATCCTAAGGTCTTTCCCAAATATATCAAGGTTGTCGAGTGTCTCTATCAAGTGCTTGTGACGTGTTTTGTCGAATGCCTTTGCGTAGTCTACGAAACACAAGCACAGATCCTTCTGCATTTCGATTGCCCTTTATGATGGCATTTTAATCATAAACATTGTGTTCCTTGTTCCAGTGTCCTTGACGAATCCGCACCGCTCTTGTCCTATTTCTGGTCTGATTCTGCTGCTCTCTATATTCATAAGAATTCGGATGATGAGTTTTGTTACGTGACTCATTAAGCTGATTGTTCGGTGGAGTTCACATTCATTTGCACCTGGCTTCTTAGGCAGTTCTATGAAAATTGATCTGCTTAGGTCTTCCAGGATATCGCCGCTGTTGTAGCTTTTATTTCTAAGTTTTGAGATTTTGTCTACGACTAAACTGTCTAAAGCTGCCAACATCTCAATATATTTTTTATGTATATGTGATGTCCTAACAAAGCTGCTACCCTACTCTAAGTATTTGTGAGTGAGGCGGGATGTTAGCAACCATGTAGGGCGAAAAACAAGAAATAAAAAAAGGTAGAAGAACTCTTAAAGAGCACACACACACACACACACACACACACACAGAGCTCTGTCTGATGTTGATGAATTTAATCCGCTTTCCGAGAGAATGCTATTTTGTTTAAAGTACCATTTATTGTGGGTTCAGTATGTTCGGGGGCGCAAGTTGCATACTACGGGTAGAGGGGTAGCAAGGCGCATTCTGTAGGGAAGGAAAGGCGCGATGTTGCTAAGCACGGCACAATATATATATATATATATATATATATATATATATATATATATAAGAAAAATTATATATATATATATATAAGAAAAATTGCGAAAAGCCGTAAACTTTTTGTTTAAAGTGTAGATTTATTGTTGCCATTATCATTTATATTACTTGATTTTTGTATTATAAGCAAAAAAAAAAAAAAAAAAAAAAAAGCCAAAGCGTTCATAATTGTATTTTTGTTGCTACACATGTTTCGAGTCTAAAGTTGACTCTCTTCAGGTGAATAAACTTGTGACTTCACATATCGAGATCCGTTTGTTTTTCTGATAGCCATCAGAAAAAAACAAACGGATCTCGATATATGAAGTCACAAGTTTATTCGCCTGAAGAGTGTCAACTTTAGACTCGAAACACACGTAGCGACAAAATACCATCATGGACACTTAATATATCATACAAAATCAAGTAGCAACAATAAATCTACACTTTTAACAAAACGTTCAAGGCTTCTCGCACTTTTTCTACTATACCAATTTCTCTCGTGGGAAACAAACCTTATTTCTGTTTTTAACAGAATATAATAAAATATCATCCTACGTTTTACTCACGACTCTGAGTTTCATGCATCGCAGTAAGCTTCAGGTGATTAACATATCATACTGTCTTATTTTCGATTTTAAGTATTGATAGTGTTCCTTTCTTAAAATTCGTTATGGGTAAGATTGCATGTGCAACTATTTTTATATTTATTAAATGTATAACTTAGGTTAATAGTGAAACCTAAAAAAATAGAATAGGATACTAAAAGCGTGGTGGGAGAAAAAAACAATTAAATGATTTAATTATAAATATAAATAAAATAAAATTAGTGTCTGTTAGGTCTAAGGGCAGTAACTGGTTTGTTTACATTTACATTTTTATGGAAAAAAAAGAAGAAAAAACACAATAATTGATACGCACAGATTTACGCATTCATACATATGCATGTATTTACAGATAAGGGCTGATGATAGTTCAATTAGAGATCATAAGAAAATGGTCTAACTTTAAAGAAATGTATTCAGCATAATTCATTTAAAAAATTTAAAAAACGTATTTACAACGATCAACAAAAGACCAAAATATTTTGTTCACAAAAATATTTATTAAATGGACTTTACAAAAAATATACGGTTTCAGTTCTTTCTTAGAAGTGAATGATACCAATTGTGAATCTGCGATAATACATGAAAAAAAAAACATACAAAAAACTGACAGCGTTCGTGGGTGGGGGTAGATAAACAGAGAGATAGAGGTATACCCAGATAGAAATAGAGTAGATAGATACACAAAAAATATAGGAACGAAAACATTTGAGAAAGGGACATAATTGTGATTTCCCAATCCCCGAATTTATCCAAGTCAGTACAGAGACAGCGATAAATCCCTTGAACATGTCAAATGCAATGCTTGTTGTACAAAACAGCCGGCGTTTCACCATGTGGTTAACTCAGGCAATGTACATTTCAACAAGAAATAACAGTTTGATGCAACACTACAATAACAAAACAATAAGGAATGGTTTCTATATCGTTGGTTGGCAACGAGTCTACTGCAGAAAGTAATGGCAATCTACAGTGGGAAAATATTCTGCCAAGTCAATCATGCATCTTCAAGTTATGATCACCTAAGCGTGAATCATGTATGGCACTGACTTAATATGATATATAAATTTCTATATATCAGAATAATGTTAGGCAAATTAATCACAAAGCGGAAAAAATTAAATTATAAGAAAGAAATACATGTTATATATATATATATATATATATATATATATATATATATATATATTGTAAGAAAGTTGTGGAACACGTAGGTTTTAAACCCATTGTTCATGCATTTACTTTTATAAAGAGTGCTCGATACAACGTAGAGATTTATATTGTCATGGTTGTTACAATGGTTTATATGATTTTTTTCAACTTATCACCAGATGAGGAGCAAACGTAGCTCCGAAACGCGAAAATTTTTGTGTAGTGATACTATGCTTTTATAAACCACTGTAACAACCATTACTATATATATATATATATATATATATATATATATATGTATGTATGTATGTGTGTGTGTGTGTGTGTGTGTGTGTGTGTGTGTGTGTGTGTGTGTGTGAAATAGGCTGACGCCGCTGGAAGTGCAAGTAAAGAACTATTAGAGTAGAAGAGGAGGTTACATTTAACTAGTTCGACGGTAAGAGGTTGAGACCTTAATGGCAATCTAGCAACATGAGTAAATATATGTGGTCGGAGTACCAGGGAAAAAAGCTCGTCAGAGCAGTTGCTATAAAAAATACATGCAGAAAAGACAGAAGGAAGTCATATCACGTCGGTGACTGAAGGCCTGCTGACAAGTCAGGATCGATAATATTACAGATTATTATCAGATCGATAATATTACAGATTATTACAGATTATTATAAGATTATATAGGTTTATAAGAGACGTTGAAAATGTATGGCTATTTCATAAAATTATTTACAATTGTTCAACGAATACTTCTGAAGTGAGTTGGAGAAATATAAGTGTGTACCTCCAAAGAAAAGTTTCAAAATGCATTTTTTAAAATGAAAAATATTTCTTGAAGCTTTTATTTTAGTTTTAATTTCAAGCTAATAGATTAAATTTACAATTTCCAATTAGCAAAGTACTTTGCTGTATTTAAAACTGAATTTAAATTGATTGAAATTATTTTTATCAGTAAAAACGGTAAAAATCATTCATATTATCAAATCTATTAACACAACGTATTTATCTTTATTAAAAAATGTTTAAAAAATAAAATATACATTTCTGAAACTTTATTTATAGTAAACCAACTGATTTAACGTTTAATTTATCTGATTTGAAGCAAATATACCTTACAATTTTTTCTACAGTGGACATGATTGTAACAATTAATTGACGAATATACACACACACACACACACACACACACACACACACACACACACACACACACACACACACACATAAACACACACACACACACACACACACACACACACACACACACACATATATATAATTCCTTGTGTAGTAGTAATGCCCAGTGGATATAGACGTTGTTTAGTTCCTGAATTGACTCTTAGAGTTGTGAGTTCAATACCAGGCTACAGCAGTGGTGAACAATTAACTTGCAGGGTTAGAGGGAGATTACTAATGACTTCTAATCGTGGCATTACTATTACGCAAGGAATGAGAATGATATAAAGGGTTCGGTACGAAATTTCTAGAAGAAGGCCGGAGCGTACAACGGCCGAAACGTCATACAAATGGCAACAAAGATGAAGACAATAGTCCGAATAATGTAAATACTGTAAAAACTACCTAATCTCAGAAATATAGACAAATACTATGAGACAATTAATATTTCTAGGACACGTAATGATTGACCGATTTATTTTTACGGCTTAGCAACCCTTTGTGGGTTATTTAAAGCCGAAACATATTTTGGATTGCAAGAATAATTCTTTTTATTTTTGCGAGTGACTATACATTAACAACATTTTGAGAATAACACCGATTTTTTCTAGATACACATCCTACTATGTAATCTATAGCTGGAGGGGGAGAAGAGATGTATTCATACTTTTCCCATGGGTATTTGCTCTTAAATGAATGTAACGAACTTGACTGGAATTCGAACTCAGCTCTTCTATTTTTTATTCAGAGCCGCTGTTCATTGAACAACCCTCACATCCAGGGGTAATGAGGAAAGAATGCTTGGAAAAATTGATATTCACAGGACTTATTGAAGGCAAGAGGACAGAGGAAAGCAGCAGATAACCAATCTAACGAACTTGTATAAATGATTGGCAGAACAGAGATTAAGAGACATAGCAAAAAGACAAATCTTGTTAATGATATGAAGACGAGGAGAGCCATGGTCGCTCACGTTTTGAAGGGATACAGTACATAGAAGAAGATTAGGGAAGGTATTTTTTTTCATTTAATATGATCATCTGCTTGAGCAGACTGGAAATAGGGTAAGTGGTGGTGGTGGTGGTAGTGACGGAGGAATTGCTGGGTGAGAGGCTGTCAGAGTACCGAAATTCGGTTACAGAGGAATCATTTTGTGGCCTGTAGGTGAGTGACGGTAACGCCAAGTGACGTTGCTAATGCTAGATTCTACATATTCAAAGTTGTAAGCGTCACTTAGATGCTGGACGGCTAGACTGGCTGTCTAGCTGTTTGACTACGACTGCTGAGCTAAGGAGGAGTGGTTGGCAATTTGTGTCTCTCTTCATAAGGTGGTTGGTTATTTAAGTCATCTCAAGTAGACAGTTTGAAAGCCACGAGGATGAACGTCATCTTGAAAATAAATGAAAATGAAGCTATGAGAAGACAAATGAGACTTTGGGATTGCGGACAGAACAACAACAACAACAAAATACAACTCATCTTGAAATAAAGGTTGTATTCATAATAATTAAATCAAATTAAGAATTAAACTGTTGATGATAAGTCGTTTTTAATTTATGGGACGAGAAGCCCTCGTGTCACATTTGGAATGGGTACTTAACATGTGCGTTGTGGTGCAGTGGATATCGGCTCGGAACGAGAAGCCGAGTTCGAATTCCAGTTGAATCCATTGCGTTCATTTACGCGCAAATACCCTTGGGAAAGGTATTAATCCGTCTCTTCCCTCCAGTTATGGGTTAAATAGCAGGACAGATTGATTTCTATAGCCTTGGCTGGCAACCAATCTACCGCAGAAAGCAATGACAACCTTGAGCAACGTTGAGCCTGGTCAGTACTTACGTGGGTGACCACTTGGGAATACCAGGTGCTGTTAGCGTTCACGGATGTGCGTTGTGGTGCGGTGGATGTCGGCTTGGAGGGGGAAATCGGTGAGCCGAGTTCCAATTTCAGTCGAGCACACTGCACTCACTTGCGCACTAGTACCCTTGGGAAAGGTATTAATCCGTCCGTTCCCTCCAGTTATGGGTTAAATAACGGGGTAGGACTTGGGACCCTGCCCTTAAACAAATCCCAATGAGACTTGCTCCGTCAGGGAGGAAGCCCGCTCAACCCGACTAGGGTGAATGCGGCATACATACATACATACATACATACTGCGGGATAATCTTCTGCCCAGTTAGTCATGTCTCTTTCGAGACATGATCGCCCAAGCGTGTATCACGTATGGCCCTTAACTGACTGACTTAACATCAGGAAGAGACATCTGAAGTTTCTGTGGCGCATGATGCGGATGAAGGGTTTGGAGAATCTAATGTAGGTGTCTCCACTCAATTGCCGAAAAAAAAAACAACAACAGCATAGCATAATGTTAAAAAGGGCTCGAACTTAATAAAAAGAAAGTTTTATCACAAAAAAAAATGTTTATGCTATTAAGAGAAAATATCAAATTTTGTTGTCATTATTTTTAAAAAAAAATTTATCCTTTCTAACAGGTTCGAAATTTCAAAAATTTTCTTTTTTTTGTTTCCCGTCAGTAATTCACGCTGTGTTTACGTAATGTCACTATTAAAACGTAATATTAGGCACGTTGTTTTTGGCGTTGGAAGACACATTAATTTGAAAATTCTTGAAAAAATGAACTCATCGCCTAATTTTAATGAAACTTTCAGGACTTATTCACAAACGAATGAAATTATTTACGCAATTATATATATTTTTTTTAAATCTTCGTAAGTTTTTTTTTTACATCTGTTACCCACCCAACTTCAGTTAATTGCATAAAACTTCTAAAAATACATTATCTATACCAATTTTTTTATTTATTAGTTAAATGCAGGACTCATTGGGGAATGTAAATCATAATTTTTTTTTTAATTATCGGACCATTTTTCCGAAAATCTGCTCAGAATAGTAAAATCAAAAATGCATTAAAACTACGTTATTTTTTTAAAATGTAAAGTTTTAATTGATTTTATAAATGATATAATTTTGGGATATCATATTCTGAAGAAGAAAAAAAAATTGATGAATAATGATTTTTTATTAGAATAGTTTCCATTTTTTTCTTTGCTAATTAAAGTTTCAAACCTCCTTTTAAATTTTTTCTAATTACTCAGTGTCTTCGATTTTCATTAAAAAACAACTTTATTTACAAATCAAAAATTCAGAAGCTTAATACAAATCATTTAGAATTAAGATTTTTAAAATAATTTTTAATTTTTTCATGTTAAACTGCACATTTTCTTTTACTATGGAAACTTATAACACACTTATCATTAAAAGGTCTCATGTTTTAAGGGTTGTTCCCCTTACGAAATGTTAAACTGGGTTATGTCAACTTTTGATCACCATACTTCCAGATTGATAGACGCTGTCATTGCCTACTTGATAGGTCAACGAGCCAGATTTTTGTGATTAAGAAATGCTTTTATTCTAAATTTCATACCATAAACAAGTAATATTTGTTTCTAATCAGATTAATTTAACTTTAAATTTGATAATTTTCCAAAAATAATGAATGAGAGATGTATATTTTATTTTAGCAAAATTTTTAAAACCGAGAATTAACTTTTGTTTACAAATGTGTCGATCGCTCAGAAAGAATGGCCGAAAAATTGAAAAAATTTTAAAAAATCTAAAAATTTTAGATTCTAATGAATATAATTTCTGTTTGAAATACACTAGAGTATTTTGCTTAGTAGAAATAGTAAAATTAATCATTTAGCTTTTAATTAAGCTAAAATTAAAATTTCAATAAAAAGTTTTTATTTGAAAAAATTCAATTTAAAGTTAGGTACCGAAAATGGTGGGAAAGGTATTAATCTGTCTCTTCCTTCCAGCTATGGGTTAAATAACAGGACAGATTGGGTTCTATAGCCTTGGTCGGCAACCAGTCTACCGCAGAAAGCAATGACAACCTACTGCGGGATAATCTTCTGCCCAGTCAGTCATGTCTCTTTCGAGACATGATCGCCCAAGCGTGTTTCACGTATGGCGCTTAACTGACTAACTGACTGAACGAAAATGGAGTGGAGGCACCTAATGTAATTCTCACAGGACGGATACAGAGAAAGAGAGCAAAGTGAGACATACATGATGGGCTTGAGCAAAGTGGATGGTGGAGCAAGGTTTGGGAGAAATCAGTTAGTTATATGCCATCCGTGATACATAGTTGGGTGATCATGTCTCTTTCGAGAAATGATTATAAAAAAATAGAAAAAAAAAGGGTCTGTAAATCTATTCTATCTATCCTGATCTGGCATATCGACTTCGGTTACTTTCTCACCGTCGTGGCGTGGCGTGGCGTGGCTTCCCTCTGTCTTTTTTAGAAATATTTTCTGATAAACTTTTTTCCTTAGTGCCTCGACTACATAGATTTAAGCGTGTTGCTAGACTGGAAATTAGGTTGCATCATTTACTGCTGAATTAGCTAAATGCAGCTGCAACTTCTAGCATTTCCCATCTGTGGAACTCCGTTGCAATTTCTTGCTTCCCAACCATGTATAATCTTTAAAAAAATTAGAAGCAACCTCTATCTTCCATCTTCCTGAACACTGTTTCTTTATAGTCTTTTTCCTAATGTCTTCTCATTCTCTTTCACTCCCTGTGGCCAACCCCGTGTCATCGTGGAATTATCACCTTGCTTGGGGTGAAATTATAAAAAACATCTTATTTCTAAAATGATAAAATTAATGTAAGAAAAGAAATGTAATCAATCAACAAAAATTATTCCAAGATTTTTTAAAAATTTTTATGAGAGAATGTGAGTAGTGTCCCTTTCAAGTTAAGCAACATCGAGCCTGACCAGGACCCAGATGAGTGACCGCTTGTGAATGCCAGGTGCTGTAAACTTGAATGTGCGGAGGTTTAATGGATAACAGGTCGGAATCAGAAATCGAAGAGCGGAGTTACAATTCCAGTCGGGTTCGTTATATTCACTTACCCACAAATATCCGTGGAAAAGGTATGAACATCTTCTCTAAAAATATGAGGAAATGTATTAGTAAATCATTGTTATCAATATAACATCCTTACAATCCAAAAGTATTTTTTAGGTTAAATAACCTGCAAAAGGTTGATAAGCCGTAAAAAAACAAAAAACAAAAAACAAACTAATCAAAAGAATAAACACACAGATTGAGTGGTTTGTGAAAATAGCTTGTTAACCACTTGTTCTTAGTGACATGCATATTGAAACTTATCTGAGTTTGACACAAGGACACATTGTGACTTCAGTGAGAATCATGGTCATCACACATTGCTAAATACCCCCCACCCCCGGGCGAGGTTTGCACGTTTTATGATTTCAAGAAATAATATTTTTATATTCTATTTGTTGACTCCACGGTCGACATTAGACAAATGTTGTCGAGGTTGGTCGAGAAAACCTCCTTCCAATCCACCTCGCCAAAAAGAAACAACAGACAAAAAAAAAAAAATAAAAAAAAATGGCCAGATGTCTTTCAGACAAATCGGCACCAATAATGGCTGAAGGTTTTCAAACGAAAGATGCTTAAATTCTTTGGAGAAACCAAAAATGATTTTCGTCATACAAAGAAATGGGGTTCTTTTTTTTCCTTACTTACTGGAAAGAGGGATAGAAAGAAAAAAAAGGGGTTTAAAGAAAGAGAAAGTATAAAAGATATAGAAAAAGAAAAAAGAGGTTAAAGAAAGAGAAAGTATAAATATATGTTTTTATGGACTTTTGTCCTTGTTTTGGTGTTAGAGACCTGGCCACAAAATTGTAAAAGTATCACACACACACACACACACACACACACACACACACACACACACACACATATATATATATTTTAAATCATATCAACCCAAGCAAGGCGTTAACGCCACTGATGTGCAGGGGGCTACGTAAGAATGAAAAAGTTGGAAAAGAGAAAGCCGGAAACCACAACCTAAACAGGAAACAAGGGATGAGCCTCTTCACCTGTTCAATAGACGTGGGTAGAGTGTGAACCGGGCAATAGTTTAGTCTATCTACTCCAATTGAAAAGAAAAAAAAAAGAAAGAAAACAGTGAAAAGATTGGAAAAGGGAAAGCCGGAAACCACATCCTAAACAGGAAACAAGGATGAGCCTTTTCACCTATATATATATATATATATATATAATTAAAAGTGCTCAATATCAGGTATACAGCGTATTTAAATATAAAAGGGGACACTGCGTTCTACACCGAGTGGTCACAATTTTGAGCGCAATCATCATACGCCATTTGACACAACCACCACACAACGTTGTGTATTATGTAGGGGGGAGCTCGACTATTTATATATGCTGGCCAATAGGGTATTATGTATAGTAAAGTAAATATTCCCGCTCAATACCATTTTTCATTTTTCACAGTGCGTAGATACTGAACTATATTCTGGTATTTATCTTATCTATACACGCTCATAGATCGTGACACATAATCGATTTAATGTGATGTGAAGAACAAAACATTGATCTGTTTGTTCTATAAATATTATCATGGCTTTTGCTTTGACGAACTTAAGTCACTGGTGCCCATGCCACAGGAGTTTACTCGTGCAACCAGACTGGCAACTGGGTCCCACCCATTCACAGTTAGATCAACCAAATACATCCGACAATTCAACTCCATCAGCTTCTTTTCTCGCACTTCCCGCCTGTGGAACTCCTTTCCATATTCTTGCTTTCCTGACGGCTACAACCTCCCGGAATTTAAATGCAATGTCAATACCCATCTATTAACCACTTGACTCCAGTTCTTTCTACATCACTTTGTATATCTTTTCCTTTCTTGCTACCTCTCCAACTGTCATCACACATGTATTCCTTTCTTCTCTTGCCCTCTCTCTGACACCCCCAGTAACTGGTTTGTTTTTTCTTTACTCTCCTCCTATCTAATATTTTACTTTTATGCAGCCCCCCCCCCCCCACAAAATGATTCCTCTGTAACCGAATTTCGGTACTTACGTGCAAATACTCTTGAGAAAGGTATGAATCCACCTCTTCTCTCTCCCCAGATATGGATTAATTAGTAGGAGTTGTATCAGTAAATCGTTATCGCCAAATGCATTCTTTCTTAAAATAATTTCTGGCTTTAAAAGCGTTTTTTCGTGCGATTGACATATTTGTAAACAAAAATTAATTCTCGGTTTTAAAAATCTTGCAAAAATAAAATATACGTCTGTGACGCGTTATTTTTGGAAAATTAACAAAGTTAAAGTTTCCTTAATCTCATTTGAAACAAGTATTATTTGCTTACTGTCTGAAATGTACTATACAAGCATTTCTTAATCATGGTAGTTCTCCTATCAGTGTTATCGTACTGTTATCTGAGATGACGAATGACAGATGACAAAAAAAAAAAAAAAAAATGTAAAAAAAATTTAAGTATTAAGTATTTTTTAAAACCTAAGAGAATCAGATAATTATAGGATTTTATTGAACTTTTTTGGAAATTATTCGATAATAAATAAATATACTTTTCAAACTTTTTATTAATTTCGTAGATATGTTTGTAAATATGTCATTGAATTAAAATATATATGTGCACGCAGAAACGTATTTATACACGCACAATCTGAATCAAATTGAAACTCATATCTGTGTCGCGAAGACGAATTCCCCTTTCTGTCTGGCAACAAACCCTCTGTAACAGGAAAAGAATATCAGTCGGCCATTTGGGGTTATTTTTATAAGTCGTTCTCTATGTAAACTGAATATATTTTCTAAAACATAGTATTTTAAATTAGGTACCCCCACTAAATCGCTGAAAAAAAAAAAAAAACAGTATGCGATGAAGAGAAAAGGCTCCAAACCTAATAAAAAAGAACTACTTTTCCATCAAAATCTTTATATTATTAAGAGAAAATATCAAAGTAATTTTCAATTGTTTTTTTAGAATTTTTTAATCGTTAGTAACACATTCCAAATTTTGGTAAAAAATCTGTTTTTGATTTTCGTTAGCGGGTAACGAAATTGTTACGAGAGTTTACAGTGGATAATGTTATATTATGTAACCCTTTTCCGGTGAAAAACGCAATAATTTGGAAATTATGGCAAAAATCAAATAATTGTCTAATTTTAATGAAACTTTCAGGACTTATTTACAATTGAATGAAATTATTTTTGAAATAATTATTTTAAAAATATCTTGGTTAAATTTTTTTTATATCTGTTACGTAAAGCTTCGCGTAAATGTAACGTAAATCTCCACGTAAATTCTTATTTCTGTTATGTATATCTCCACGTAAATTAATGAAATTTCAAGAAATTAAATTTTGCAGTGAAAATTGGTTTTATTAGACACAGAGGAATGTAAATCATCTGTAATATTTTTCAAACATTTGGCCCTTTTTCCAAAAATCTGCTCCCAGTATTAAAACAGAAAATGCAATAAAACTGACATTATTTTATTAGATAAGCTTTTAATTACTTTAATAAGTAATATATATTAAGGACATTGTAGTCTGAAGATAAAAAAATCGGTTAATTACGAAAATTTTAAAAGAACTGTTTTCAACTTTTTCAATTATAATAATTTATAAAGTTTCAAAAATATTTTAAAAATACTCCAAAGACTTGTAGGCGTTAGGTTATTATGTTATTAAGCGAAGATTATATTTACTAATCGAAAATTGACAAGTTTAATACAAATCGTCGAGCTATCATATTTTTAAATAAGTTTTATTTTTTTTGCCTAGTTGAATTTTTTTGTCTAGTTGAATTTTTTTGTCTAGTTGAATTTTTTTGCCTAGTTGAATTTTTTTGCCTAGTTGAATTTTTTTTGCCTAGTTGAATTTTTTTTTGCCTAGTTGAATTTTTTTGTCTAGTTGAATTTTTTTGTCTAGTTGAATTTTTTTGCCTAGTTGAATTTTTTTTGCCTAGTTGAATTTTTTTTGTCTAGTTGAATTTTTTTTTCGTGTTTCACGGTTTCTTAGAGGAAAAATTTTGACAGTTATGCCAGTTCTAATCATCATAGACACAGCTTATCTCGCATCTGGCACTCATCACATGTCAAGTCATACGGGAAAGGTCAGAAAGATCAACAATCCGTGATTAAGAAATAGTTTTAGTATGAATTTCATGATATAAATAAGGAATACTTTTATAAATCAGATTACTTTAACTTTAAATTTGCTAAATAATGTGTCACAGATGTATATTTTATTTTTGCAAGATTTTTTTAAAACCGAGGATTAACTTTTGTTTAAAAAAAGTCGATCGCTCAAAAATGGCCGAAAATTTTTAACAAATTTTTAAAAATTTTAGATTTCAGTCAATATAATTTGTTTGAAACATATCAGAGTATTTTGCTTACTGGAAATAGTAAATTCAATTATTTAGCTTTCAATTAAAACTATAATAAAAGTTTCAAGAAAATGTTTTTTAAAATTAAATTTAAAAGTTAGTGATCGAAAATGAGTGGAGGTGCCTATTTTAAAGAAACAAACAAATTAGATTAGAAATTTGATCATCTTGCCATTAGGCTCCATGATATCCTCAGAAATCTCCTTACCGGTTCAAGTGGTCCACTCTTTCAACCAATAGTTTATTAAATATCAGTTATTTGTTGTAAACATTTGCACACGACTATTATATGTAAAAGCAGAGCTGGTGTGTATTACCCCCGGAAGCCCCTGACTACAGTTACAGGTACCTTTGGACAAAGCCTGACCGAGGTACTGGGCAGTTCTTTGTGACCTTCGCTATTTTATCAACATTTTCTACCTACATTTATATACGTTAAAAATTAAACTAACTACAAATGAGGCGCTTGCCCGAGTGGTTAGAATCTCACTATGATCGATTTGTCAGGAAGGTGACTTCATTGTGTTATTGGTCGATCCCAGCGTGCAGCACCCCTGAAAAGTGCCTGAAAAACTATACCACTGGTTGACCCAAACCTTGTGAATGAAATTTGATAGATCGAACCCTTTGGGAGCCGTCGATGGCTGTGCTAAGATAGTCGCAAGTCATCGTAACTGGAGGTTTGAGTGTATTGGCCTTGTTCAGACTGTCGATCACGCCAGATAACCCGCTCTCCCTGAAACTGTAACTAGATCTGCTCAACAGAGTTGCAGTATAAACCATATATGGGCCCTGTAGGTGTTGAACAAATACTAATGTACTTGAGCATGTGTGTGCAACAAGGATTAGCTAGCCACTCTGGAAGACAGGCATTCTTGGATATTAGTAGCCGGCCATTTCAAGATTAAATGAATATTAAAGGATGAAAAGATTTTGACGTCATCCTGTGTACTTTTTTTTTTATTTTTCCAAATTCGTGAATTTCTTTTGCTGAAGCTAACTCTTGAAAAAGCTATATAAAATTCACTATTTTGGCCCATAACATTGAACATGTTTGTTGTGGATTCCTGGTGAGGAACCACACAAAATAATGAACAACAAAACAGATATCTGAGATAGAAAAATAAGTTATATTAAACGTAAAGATACAAACTTGAACACAGGTTATTAATCCAGGAATACGATTAGTAAGGAATATATATATATATATATATATATATATATATATAAGTCTTTAAAGTGAAGCTGTGCTGGAATTAGTATGTCCACGTCGGAACTGATGGGTGCTATGCAATATTATTCTGGCTGAGTGGAGCTCAGAGCTACTATGATTACTGACGTGGTATTCTCTGTGAAACTTCGGTATCTTACGGATCTCTTTCTGTTCTCACCATGGCACGAGTATATGTATAAGTCGAGTCCATTATCATAGAAAAAAGGGAGATCCCACAAGAATGTTTAAATTCTTCAATTTCTTTAACAAGAAAAAATTCAAGTTGATGTTAAAAATTGCCGCAACACGCTGTTGGTTTAAGAGGGAATTATCTATTATGACAGGTCTCTAATTTGTATTTGTTTTAAACTTTTATTATGATAGGTCTGTAATTGTATTTGTTTTAAACTTTTCTGGTTGAATTGTACATAATTTGGTTATAGTAAAATTTGTAATTTACGAGAGACGTTCAAAAAGTTCTAGGCCTCCCCCAAAACGAAGAATCATAGCCGAACATTTTTTATAAAACTAGGAAAACTAATTCATATTTCTTATTTAATTGCACAAAACTGATGCAATATTGGAAAATATTTCGTTGCAAATAAAAAAAATCATACATAGAGCTTTTCAGATAAGTTTGGTAAGTATTAACTGATATGAAAGAAAACAAGCTATTTTTCTGAATTAAATAGAGGGCTCGCTTCAATTTGACTATGATAGACATATGAGGAGACTCGATTGGCACAAAGACCGAAAAATTGCGTGTCTGACACCAAAGATGAGTCCGCTGATCCGCTATATACAAGGCTTGTTCAAAAATTTCTATGTCTCACTTAGAAAGAAGATTCATTGCTGAACATTTTTGTTGCCGCAACACAATATCACCTTATAAAACTAAGAACCCCCCCCCCCCCCCAAAAAAAAAAACCTAAGATTTCTGTTTTAATTTCTGTGAAAATGAGAGGTTTGTGACAAATTTAAAGACAGACAAAACATAGGCCGGGGCATTCATAAAGTTTCAGCGAAAGTAAAGTATAACAAGCAAAGAAATTTAAAAACTTGCTGAGTAGTAACCTTCGTGCGCGACCGTGAAGACGTGAGCTACGGAATTCAATGGGGACCGTACAGAAGACGACACTTTCATCGCCCAAAAACCTTAACCACTGATGAACAAATTGAAGCTGTTCACCGTATGATTTAGGATTATAGACGTCTTACTGTCGAGCAGATAGCTAGGTCCAAAGGCATTAGTTCTGGTTCAGTCTATACTGTTTTCATTGAGATTTTGGAGATGAACAAACTGTCTGCAAGATGAATCCCAAGAATGCTAGCACCAGAACATATTCTGAAAAGGGTTAACATTTCCAGGACACTTTTGACTCGCTTTCAGGTTGAACCTGAGAATTCCTACGGCAGGTTAGTAACTAAAGATGAAACCTGGGTTCACCACTTCGAACTTGAATCAAGAAAGTAAATAGAGGAAAGTGGAATCATAGATTTGGGGTTGTGGTCACAGCTTCGAGGAGAACAGCACCCTTGCACCAACTCTGTGTAAAGTATTATCTAAAATTTTTAGAAGGTTTGATAAAATACGTTTCAAGTTTTACAACGTACGTTGTACATATATGGATGTGCGTTGTGGTACAGTGGATATCGGCTCGGAACGAGAAACCGGGGAGCCGAGTTCGAATTCCAGTTGAATCCATTGTATTCACTTACGCGCAAATGCCTTTGGGAAAGGTATTAATCCGTCTCTTCCTTCCATTTATGGGTTAAATAGCAGGACAGATTGGGTTCTACAGCCTTGGTCGGCAACCAGTCTACCGCAGAAAGCAATGACAACCTACTGCGGGATAATCTTCTGCCTAGTCAGTCATGTCTCTTTTGAGACATGATCGCCCAAGCGTGTATCACGTATGGCACTTAACTGACTGACTTGTACATATATGTGTGTATGCGTATTTGCTTGGGAGCTTGTAAAATCTTTAAAATAGATGATTAGACCAAACACGGCGAATTTTTCTGGATCTTTTTAAATTTTCGCCTTCCTTCCGATCAAGCGTTATTGCTTTATTTTCAGAAATGTTTACAAATAAGCACTTTTGCTTGGAAATCATTTTACGCGCGCTTTTTCAGCTCCCCGTTGGTGATCTCCATTAGCAAAACAAATGCAATTCCTCGCTATTCATTTTAAAAAATAAAGGCAGAAAAAAAAAAAAAAATAAAATAAAAAATAGTGCAAAGCGTTTCTGTAGAATTTCTTTGAATTTTTTGTTGTTGTTCACCCCTCGTCGATCCGAACTGATATTTCTTCCTCTATCAATAATTTTCTATAGGTGCTTAATGAAGATGGAGTGCGTAATTTTTTTTCTGAAAAGTCATCGGAAATTCAACTGTTTAAGACACGTTTCGCTTCACCACACGGATTTCAATGTATCTTCTTCTTTTTCTTCTTCTTCATCTTCTTCTTCTTTGCCACAAAGATGATGACGATGGTGGTGTGTTTCTTTGCAGTTTTCTTCTATAGTTTTTTTCTCTTTTTTTTTTTTTTTGAGGGAGTGCCTAAATGATGGATTTGGAACCCGGATGAAACTGCAGGAGATAACTCCACTCTGACAAAATTCCTTCAGTCTGTTTTGCCGCGAGAAATGCATAGAAAAGAGATTAAATTATAAAGAAAAATGAGAAGACAGCATGTGTCCCTTTCTATGTATGTGTGTCGCAGACATGGATAGATAGAGAAATACATACATACATACATAGATATATAAGTAGATAAAATAAAAATAAAAGACACGGCGAAATAGTGAAAACGAAAATATTGATAAAATGAATATATATATATATATATATATATGTAGAGAGAGAGAGAGAGAGAGAGAGAGAGCGACAGAGAGAAAGAGAGAGAAAGAATGAAACATAAATTGATAGATAAAAATGGCAATATATATATATATATAGATAGATAAAAATGTAAAAATGTATATATATATATATATATATATATATATATATATATATATATATAGATAGATAGATAGATAGATAGACAGAAAAAATAAGAGACAGAGAGTGAAAAATTGAAAATAGAGAAAATAAGAGATAAAGTGAAAAATATGAAGTTAAGATAGATAGATAGATAGATAGATTGAGAGAGAAAGAGAGTGAGAGAGAGAGAGATAAAGAAAGATAAATAGACAAAGAGAGAGAGAGATAGAGTAAAGAAATGAGAATGAAAACTAGAAGGAATGAATAAAATACAGAAAAAAAATGATGCTTTCTAACTAATTGGAAAAGCTTGTATGTGTCCGTTCCAATATTTTTTTTGTCTTCGTTTGTATCTCTCGCTGCGTAAACTCATTATGCATGAATAGCCAGAAAAGGGCCTGAAAATTGGCGCCGGCCCGGGGAGCTTCGAATCAGTAGAGAAAGTGGCTCGTCAATATCCTAGCCTCCATTTTAACAACACTACCACCACCAACAAGAAAATACAACCTTTTCTACTATTATTAATAATATGAACGCGATATTTCCTAAGCTTAGTTTCGTGAAGGGAGGAAACTGGATGTAGGAAAAATTGTATTATACCAGTTCTGTCAGCTGTATAATTGTATTATACCAGTTAATTGTATTAATTGTATTATACCAGTTATAATTGTATTATACCAGTTAATTGTATTAATTGTATTATACCAGTTATAATTGTATTATACCAGTTCTGTCAGCTGTATAAAATCGCTATATCAATGCTCACAATGGCTTTAAGTGAGTGAAACCTGTGGATCATGGCAAAGAACACACTTCTTCGAACATTGTGGACTGGAGCTACACAATCGCAGACAAAGAAATGTACAAAATAACAGCAACCATATCACTTGAGAACTACCAACCGCAGCAACAATTAAAATGGATAGCACATGTAACTCAATGAGAAATTAATAACATAATCAAGATGCTGACGTTCTACACAACTTCGAACAAAATGATAGAAAGGAAACCCTTATCAGTACTGGAAAGAGTAATGACAGATAACAGACTTGAGAAACCTACTTTTTGGAAAAATCGTTTTAAGAGAAAGATTTTATGAATTTCAATCGACTAGCACTGGCTGTTCGGTTAATGAATGGTGAATGTTTCAACAAATGTTTGGAGGTACAAAATGTATACACAAGTTTAAAAACAAAGAACTTATTTATAGTCTCTTGAGCTCTTTCGACCAACATCCCATCAGGAGAAAAGCGTTGGAATCACAAATCAAACAAACAAACAAAAAAATTGATTTGTGATTCCAACGATTTTCTCCTGATGAGATGTTAGTCGAAAGAGCTCTAGAGACTATAAATAAATTCCTTGTTTTTAAAGTTGTGTGTATATATATATATATATATATATATGAATACTGTATTTACTCGTGCTACTTGATTGGCATTTAGAACGCATTCTTTTACCATCAAAATAGTTAATTCTAACCATCTCTTCTACTTTAATAGTTTCTTTTCTCGCACTTCTCGGTTGTGGAACTCCCTATCATTCGCTTTCTTCCCCGATAGCTACAATATCCAAAGGTTTAAAGGCAACGTCAATCGTCATCTTTTATTTATTAAATTCTCATCCATCTCTTATCTTTTCTTCGACATCTCCTGTACCTTGTTTTCCCTGTATCTTGCTTTTTCTCTCACTGCAAACCCCTAAGTACTAATAGCGGTTCTGCCTTGCTTGGGGTGAATTGATTATATTTATATATTTTTCTTTATGTGCCGTGTCCCTTCTGGACATGGGCGATCATGGAATTCCACTTGGCTTTGTCTCTTGTCGCACTCAAAATTTTTCTCTTTTTATCTCTCTCAAACACCTCTCCGCCATCAATTCGCTGAAGCCTATCAAGTAAGTCTCAGGCTGCTTTCCCCTGTCTCTCTTTTATTTTATCCGTCCTGTGAGTAAAAATTCTCCGGACCCTCCTTTCTCATTACGTGTCTCAGGAAACTCATCTCTGTCTTCCTGATGTTAAGTATGATTTTTCTTCTCGTTTGCATCATCTCCAACACAACATCGTTACTCACGAGCTCAGTCCATGGTATCCTTAGCATCCTTCTGTAAAACCAAATTCCTGCTGCCTCAAGCCTCTCTCCTTAATCTTTGATGCGATCGTCCAACATTCACTGTTATACAGAAGGACAGATATCACATAGCGACCCAGCACTTCTTTGTTTCCAGGGAGATTTTCCTGTCTCCAAGTAATGCGAATATATATATATATATATATATATATATATATATATATATATATATATATATACTGGACTATTTCCTCGTTGATGAAGAAGCGACTATATGCGACGGAAATGGGGGCTCGAGCGGCGAATGCTTAAACTATCACGGGCAGAGCATGCGAGCGACGAAGAAGTTTTAAGGAAAATATATACTATAAGGAAACGGTTACAAAGAATCAGAAAGAACCTTTGAGGACGCATAATGAAGAAGGAGGACTTTGAGAATTTAACACCCACAGAATCTATCTATATACATAAAAGGCAAGATATTTGTGCGTCTGTCTGTCTGTCTGTCCTTTATACAAATCCACAAATTTTATCCGATTCTCACCAAACTTCACACAAATATTTTTTAAGCTTCCGGTCAGGTCATGGGCTAATTATTTTTTCCGATTTCCCCCGATATCGGAAATCGATACCCTGAGATCCGGTCAGGTCTGATCAAGATCAGGATTTCAGCTTTTTATCGTGGTTCTTGTTGCAGAATTTGCTCTAACTTGGTAAAATTATAGTTTTTAGTAGATCTTCTTAGACGACTCATTTATCTGACATCGATACCGGAAATCAAAATAACAGAAATCGATACCGCCTATATTCTATCGAATCTGATCAAAAACCGATATTCAGCCATCAATATGGCTGATTTTTTCCAATTTGACTCCCGATGGGTATGATAAGTTTTCATAGACTTACTTGGGTTAGTTTATCCTTAGATGAGTTATTTGACTTCGATATTGGAAATCGATACCCCGATATCCTATCGAGTCTGATCAAAATCAGGTTTTCAGCCCTTTTATTTCAGTTTTTGCTTCGGATTTTGCTCTAAGTAGGTATAATTGTAGTTCTTAGTCTCAGACATGATATCATTTACTCAGAGGACTTATTTAGCCTTCAAAATTCAGTTTACCACAAAAAAAACCTATTTGATATCGATACCAGGAAATCAAAATTTGACTTACATCCATTCATTTTCCTTTCAATCTACGTTTTCACTTTGACTGGAAACAACTATTGCTTTTTAGTCTTTCGTGCCAACATTCAAAGAGTCTGAGCTCCAGGACCATGGATTAGTTTTAAAGCTTTCATTACACCCAAACAACGCTGGGCTATACTGCTAGTTAAAGATAAAAGAAGAAAGAAGGTAAAAGCGAGTAACGTAAAGAATTTGTGTGAATAGATAGAAGGACAGTTGTAAAAAAATTTAAAATAATAAAATGTCAATGAAAGTTATGGAGAGGCATGATCGCTTACATTCAGAAGGAGATAAGCCGTGTAAGTAACAATGAAAACGGATGCAAATACAATTTCCCAAACTAAAAATACAGCTACGACCTGGGTATGACGATAAACTAGATTCAGTAGCAAAGCCTTTGATTGGGAGATTAGAAGTTTTGATGGCACTGTTATGTTCGCATTTCCGCTCTGGTCCGGGGTGGTAGCATCTGTTAGGGTCTCAGCTATAGGCAAATGCTGAACCCCAAAGAAGTCAGTCAGTTAAGTGCCATACGTGATACACGCTTGGGCGATCATGTCACGAAAGAGACATGACTGACTGGGCAGAAGATTATCCCGCAGTAGGTTGCCATTGTTTTCTGCGGTAGACTGGTTGCCGACCAAGGCTACAGAACCCAATCTGTCCTATTATTTAACCCATAACTGGAGGGAAAAGACGGATTAATAGCTTTCCCAAGGGTATTTGCGCGTAAGTGAATACAAGGAATCCGACTGGAATTTGAACTCGGCTCCTCGATTTTTCGTTCCGAGCCGATATCCACTGCACCACGAAGCACATCCAAAGAATACATTATGAGTAACTATACATTTTTATGGTAAAACCGCAATCAACTCAATGCTCAAAAAATAAAAAAAATAAAAATATAACATGAGCACCAGACCTGATGTGACAGCAATATTCAAAGCAAGGACGAATGATAGATTATAAATATGTAAAATAGATTCTGGAGAGAAACATTGCAGATTCTTCTTTGGATTCTATCACGAACCTTTAAATATACAACAGGAGCACCAGACCTGGGATGGCAGTAATATTCAAAGCAAGGACGAATGGTAGACTTATAAATATGTAAGTTAGATTCTGGAAAAAATTATAGCATGACATAGTGCTCTAGTTTTAAAATTGACCACTTTCAAGAATGAGAAAATGCAACTCGTTTGGCTATCAGTTTAAATAATGTTGCTTGGAATCTAGCCACCCCACTCAGCAGCATTTCTGGTAAAAAGGATGACGTTGATGACTGATGTGGTATTGCCTGACGGAGGACATCAGTGGCTGAAATCAGTAGCCAGGCCGAAGTGATCCTTCAATGAAATCAATGGTCACGTATCAGTAATACGACGAACCTTAAAATTGGAGAGCATCAGCTGAAGTTTAACCTGAAGAGTGATGTACTACTTACCGAAGACAAGGTTCGCGTAAGTGAATAGCTCTCTGGCATTCAAACCAGATATATGAAGGTAACTGGTCAGGAGATCAGCTGTGCAACACTGTGGTTGGACTAATGATACGTAGCGCCAAATAGATACTGAAAGTAAGGGCGGTGAAAGTAATCTTGTCATTTTTAAGAGAAATGAATTTCCACCATTTTGATAGAAGTTCGCCATTTTATCTGATCTAAAATGTATTTTATATAATTACAGGTTGGACTTATCAATCAAGCATGGTAATTATTTTTTGGGTTTACAATGAGTAAGTTTTAAATTTTGGAGTAGTTCAGGTGCATATGTACGCAAGGATAGATGAGTAATTGTGGGTAGAGTTTATGGTGGAGACGAGGGCGAAGGAAGTTGAAGCTGCTAAATGATATCATTGACTGACTTCGCGAAATTATTGTTGAAATCTGATGGCTCAAGAACTTAATACAGAGAAGATAATTAATTCGGTGTTTATTTTAGAGAGAAGATAAGCAATGAGAAAGATAAAGATAGATAGATAGATAGATAGATAGAGAGAGAGAGAGAGAGAGAGAGAGAGAGAGAGAGAGAGAGAAAGAATAGAGGAAACTGAACAAAAAGACATATATATATATATATATATATATATATATAGAGAGAGAGAGAGAGAGAGAAAGTGAGAGAGATAGTAGAGATGGAGAGGGCTAATAAAAAATGCCGTAAGAAATATATGATAAACAGAACGGAAAGAAAGAAATAGAATAAAAGAGAAGAGAGAAATAAGATAAAGTAAGAAAGAGAAAGAGGGAGGATCCCCAATATATTGGGATCCTCCCTGTTTCTCTTTCTTACTTTATCTTATATATATATATATATATTCTCTTATCTTATTTCTATATATATATATATCATATTTCTACATATATATCTCTTTCTTACTTTATCTTATATATATATATATATATTCTCTTATCTTATTTCTATATATATATATATCATATTTCTACATATATATCTGTTTCTTACTTTATCTTATATATATATATATATATATATTCTCTTATCTTATTTCTCTATATATATATATCATATTTCTACATATATATATAGAATATTATATTCTCTTTATCTTATTTCTATATATATATATATATAGAATTATATATATATATTCTCTTTCTTACTTTATCTTATATATATATATATATGTGTGTGTGTGTGTGTGTGTGTGTGTATAGAGAGAGAGAGAGAGAGCGAGAGAGAGAGCGAGAGAGAGAGAGAGAGAGTGATGAATGGAAAGAATAATTCATCTACGGATATATCAGATATATTGTTTTAACCTAAAAGGTTACTGAGTACGTAATAACCCAAACGGGGGTTGGAAATAAATAGTAATATAATATCATCAAATAAAAGACTCGCAAGCGGCCTGAAGTAAGTAACTACTGTTAGTAGAGAACTGCTCGTCAGTAAAAACAACAACACAATCTAAATAGAGTCCAAAGTATTATATAAAGTTTATGACGTACTCATTACTGTCCATAGGGTACCGTACATAACACTACACTTTTTACATTTACTCTGCATAGAGTCAATATTTTTTTCCTTTCAGGGTTGATGTCAATCCTTTCCGTAAGAACTTCTTTTTCTCTTACTACGATTTTTCTGGACTTCATTTTTCTGGGTATGAAAAAAACTCCATGAGTTCAACCTCGGCTGTAGTATTGTTCCCTTCCATTGTATAGGTACTTTTGATTTAATTAAACAGTTCTTTGTACACCATTTTGGATCTTTTGACCAGGGATACCATCTTTCTGATTCTTCGGGCGACAGGTCAAACTTCCTTCGGACGATAGGTCAAACTTCCTTCGGACGATAGGTCAGACTTCCTTCGGACGATAGGTCAAACTTCCTTCGGACGATAGGTCAAACTTCCTTCGGGCGATAGGTCAAACTTCCTTCGGACGATAGGTCAAACTTCCTTCGGGCGACAGGTCAAACTTCCTTCGGACGATAGGTCAAACTTCCTTCGGACGATAGGTCAGACTTCCTTCGGACGATAGGTCAAACTTCCTTCGGGCGATAGGTCAAACTTCCTTCGGACGATAGGTCAAACTTCCTTCGGACGATAGGTCAAACTTCCTTCGGACTATAGGTCAAACTTCCTTCGGGCGACAGGTCAAACTTCCTTCGGACGATAGGTCAAACTTCCTTCGGACGATAGGTCAGACTTCCTTCGGACGATAGGTCAAACTTCCTTCGGGCGATAGGTCAAACTTCCTTCGGACGATAGGTCAAACTTCCTTCGGACGATAGGTCAAACTTCCTTCGGGCGACAGGTCAAACTTCCTTCGGACGATAGGTCAAACTTCCTTCTGACGATAGGTCAAACTTCCTTCGGGCGATAGGTCAAACTTTCTTCTGACGATAGGTCAAACTTCCTTCGGGCGATAGGTCAAACTTCCTTCGGGCGATAGGTCAGACTTCTTAATAGGCTTTATTTGTTTGATACATCCAGTAAAAAAACTTTTGTTCAATTTTATAAAAATCTTTTTCAGCTTTTCGTACCGTATGATCAAGATTTTATCCTTCTTCTTCTTCTATGTGCCATGTCGTTTCTCCTGTTACTCCATGCAACCCTCGTTCCGTCATCCACCTGATTAGGTCCTTCAAATATGTTATCCGCTGCTTTCTCTTGACTCTCTTCCCCTCTATCTGGCCTGTTAGTATCAGGTTCTCCAAGCCCTCCTTCCTCATTGCATATCCCAGGAACTTCAGTTGTCTCTTCCTGGTGCTCAATATTAACTTCCTTTTCGTTCCCATCCTTTCCAAAACCTCATCATTGCTCACATGCGCGGTCCATGATATCCACAGCATCCTTCTGTAGAACCACATTTCAGCTGCTTCAAGATTTTCCTTCATCTTCGAAGATATTGTCCAGCATTCACTGCCATATTGAAGAACCGACAGTGAAACCGATAAAATGCAACCTCAACTTCTACTCCAACAGTTTCTTTTCTCGCACTTCCCGACTGTGGAATTCCCTTCCACATGACTACTTCCCCGACGGCTACAATCTCCAGGAGTTTAAATGTAAGGTCAATAGACATTTCCTAACACACTAACTCGCTTCCATTCTTTAAAACACTCTTCTCATCCTCCCAACTATCTATCACCCACCTTCTGACATTTCCTATATCTAACCACTCTTTCTATTTACCTTCCCCTATATAGCCCCAAGCGCAATAGTGGCAGTGGAATGCCTTGCTTGGGGTGAAACGATTAAAAAAAAAAACAAAAAAAAAAAACACAGCAATTCAGTACTCTCTTCTTCGTTTCTAGTGAAATTATCCTGTTTCTTAATACTTTACTCAACTTCTGGAATGCTTTCTTCGCCATGCCAGTTCGCTTTCGGATCTCTGTGTCGCACATTCCGCTTTTTTTTTAATCATATCACCCCGAGCAAGGCGGTAATGCCACTGATGTGCAGGGGGATACGTAGGAGTGAAAAGATTTGGAAAAGAGAAAACCGGAAACCACATCCTAAACAGGGAACAAGGGATGAGCATCTACACCTGTACAATAGACGTGCGTGGAGTGTGAACCGGGCGATAGTTTAGTCTATCTACTCCAATTATATATATATATATATATATATATATATATATATATATATATACACTAATGAAAGAAAAGGCCAGAGACTATCAATCAAAGATTGCAAAGCAGGTATGGACAGATGGAAAGTCATAAAAATTGCAATATACTTAAATTTGAAAGTGACCAAAAAAGGATGCAATGAAAAAAAAAAAAAATTCAACCAATATTCTTTCTGTTATAAATAAAACCTTTTTAGATTTTGGTAACACTATATACAGTGTGCAGAATAAGTAACCCTTGCATAATGGTAAGACATTAACTAAATGAAGACACCATTACCACTAATATCTCAGCAGTAGGTATTTCTGCCACACAATATATGTTGTAAATTAATATAAAAAAAAAGCATTCAACCATTATTCTTTCTTTTATAGATCAAACCTTTTTAGATTTCGGTTTTCTGTTATAACACTTCCCAGGTTATTAGATTTTTGTGTCTGCTTGATTTTAGTGTCCCTCACCTGTAATTTGCTGTATTTGGCATTTTGGCATTTTGGCCTGCCCTTTTTGCTGATGACTATGCATTCTCGGTTTTCTTGCAGTATATTTGTTGTCTTTTCTTGTCACTTTCTTCAGCTACCTTCTGTAGGAGGTCTTCTAGTTTCTATCCTACTCAGTATTAATTTGTCAAATACTGATCATATTTTACGAGCAAACACAATTTTCGCTGGCTTCATAGCCGAAGGCGCATTTTTATTCCGTGTGTGTCAATACACCTGCAAAAATTGCTCTAATTCTGTATCTGTAGATCCACCGTTGGCTTTTTAGTGCCCTTTTGAAAGTATTGCAAAAAAAAAAAACGCTCTGCCTAGATGGTAGGAAGATGTGCGTTGTGGTGCAGTGGATATCGGCTCGGAATGAGAATTCGGGGAGCCGAGTTCGAATTCCAGGTGAATTCCTTGCGTTCACTTACACGCAACTGCCCTTCAGAAAGGTATTAATCCGTCTCTTCTCTCCAGTTATGGGTTAAATAACAGGACATATTGGGTTCTAAAGCCTTGGCTGGCAACCATTCTACTGCAGAAAGTAATGTCAACCTACTGCGGAATAATCTTCTGCACGGTGTTACGAATGCAGATCAACACTCACACCCACCCACACACACACTAAGCTTAGACCCCGCTAGGCAACAGAGAAATAGTCATGTGTGAGCATATAATCAGTTTAGTAGTAGCAGGGCAGAGGTTAAACTAACCCAAATATCCACCTAGTAACAACTGTCTAGACAAAAGACAGACATGAAAGGTCAAGAATCATCAGTAGCCAAAATTCGTGCCTAAAATACGAATGACGAGGTAATCAGAAATCCAGTCAGTTGCGGAATAGATTTTGACTGATCAAGTCACGATAGTTCTACGCTGAAGTTCAGACAGCCTATGAATGAATGAGGAGGCGCATTTTTATAATGATGTAACGCAACCAAGTCAGTCGTAGCAACTCCGGATAAAGTCATAAGAGTATATGATTTATTCGTTAAATTGATAAGAAGAAGATTTAAATGAGAGATTGCAGAATTCTAAGAAGATAAAATCCAGCTACGTCAAGAGGAAAGGAAGAAGTTGTAATAGACCGAATCGATCATCAGATAAGAAAGATATCGACGCAGGCTTGCAGAGAATATAACGTTCAGTTGAAGAAACAAAAGAAAGAAATTTGCAGAGAAGCTTGCTACGGTCGGGTAGCATTCTAACCCAAGTATATGTAAAAAAGAAAGAAAAAAGAAGGAAGGAAAAAGAAAGAGGGCCCGAAAAGAAAAGAAAGATACAAGAGAACCGGATAAATAAAGATAAGTCATTATACTTTTGGTCCCTGTTTTATAAATAAATGCATACATCCACCAACAATATGTCATTGTAAACATCTCCCACATGCTCAATAATAGCGTGTATGTCCTATCCCATGTTTGTATTGTGTTGATTTTCTGCATTTCGTTATAATTCATCGGAGGTTTTGAGATTTAATTTCAGTTGTTTGTTCATTGGACATTCTCACTCAAACTTTATATTTTTTTACCAATTTTCCTCAACGTATATTCATTCACTATATTTAAGTCGGATCCGCTATCCAGTTGCAATTGCAATTTGATATTTTTGTCCAGGATTTTTACTTGAACAAATTTTCTTGTATCGCAACCGGAATTAATTACTTCAACGCGATTAATTATGCGTGTTTTTAGTTTTGTTTTTCAGTGAGTTTTTGTTTTGCAATAAAAACATTTTTATTTTCTGAATGGACAGACATTATAAAAATGTCTTAGTGATTAGGACTAATGTCTTTTTCCTTCTTTATTTTTTAGGCGCACCCTTTTAATGTGCCGCTTACTTCGATATCCTTAGTGTCTTGTTGAACGTTAATAAATCTCTGACAATTTTCTGCAAGATTTTGTAAAGTGAGATTCGGCTAATTTTTGAACTTATTCAGAACCCTTCTTCTGATTTCAGCGTCTATTGTTGACACCAAACCTTGAGCAAATATTAAGCATCTAAAATTGTCGGGGCCTAATTTTGCCAGTTTGAATCCCTCACACAGATTATTCACAATGTTAGCAAACGTTGTGAAGTTTTCATCATCATTTTTTTGATGATACATTCCATCTTTCATGGAACAATGGCGTCTTTAGACTGAACACTTCCGAACGCAAAGTAACCGTTTCTTTAAAGGTTAGGTCACCAGGTTTATTTGGTAATATATAATTCATAAACTTTGTAAATTTGACAGCGCCTAATTTCCTGAAAACAAGTCTGACCTTTTGTGGTCAGACCTATTTGCACAGTCCGTTTTGTAATTGTTTTCGTATCAACGGAAATATAACGAAAATATTACGTCTTTCTCTGGAATATAATTAAATTCCCTTATCTCATTTATAACAGTATCTTGAAAAAAAAAACACTTGTATAGTCCTTCTTGTTACTTGTTATGAATTTCTGTTGTTCTAACAACAATTTACAGAATTTTTCTAGCCTTTGTTCTCAAAGTTCTTGAAATTTATTTAATATTTCCAGTAAAAATGTTAAAAACTTTTCCACTTTTATTATTCACAAAAGTGTATATATATATATATATATATATATATAGAGAGAGAGAGAGAGAGAGAAAGAATAAAAAAGTGTAAGAGGCCGTGAACATTTTGTTTAAACTGTAGATTTATTGTTGTTGTTATTATACATGCTATGATACACTCAGTTAAATACCATACGTGAATACACGCTTTGGGCGATCATATCTCGAAAGAGACATGACTGACTGGCCAGAAGATTATCCCGCAGTAGGTTGCCATTGCTTTCTGCGGTAGACTGGTTGCCAGCCAAGGCTATAGAACCTAATCTGTACTATTTTTTTATCCATAACTGGAGGGAAGAGACGGATTGATACTTTTTCCAAGGTTATTTGCGCGCAAGTGAATGAAGTGTCCATAATGGTATTTGTTTCGCTACACGTGTTTCGCGTCTAAAGTTAACTCTCTTAAGGCAAATAAACTTGTGACTTTACGTATCGTTTGCTTTTCTGGTGGCCAAGATATCGTGTATAAATTGATAAGTCAAGTGATGATCACCAAGTTGAATGGGTTGTGAGTTTGGGTTTTTTTCATATTAGCACGTTAAGTTTCTCCTGGCGCCTTCCTTATGGAAGAATTTTTCATTGACTTGCGAAATTGATTTAAAATTGTTTTCTATCGGTCATCTGGTTCTTTTTATTGCTTTGGGGATACTATTTGAATTTGGTGTGTGTGTGTGTGTGTGTTACGTATGTGTGTGTGCGAGTGTGTGCTTTTTTCGTGTGTCTGTGTGCGTTTTAGGTTTTTCATCTTGCTTTGTTGAGCGAAGACTTGTATTCTTTTTATGAATATTTCTTCCTGGATTATTAGTGTGTCATAATATGCATTTTGGTAGCTAGGTATTACTCTGAATTTACCTTCACTGCATTCATCTAAATGTTGGGAGACATAAAATTTCCTGTTATTTGCTATCTTGATGTTACTTTTGTGCAGGGATAACCTTTTATTCAGGCATTGTGTCACCAACATGTATATTTTGCGCACTTACCGCATTTTAGAGCGTAAACTACATTTTTCGAGTTGCAGCTCAGATCGCTTTTATTTCGAATGTAGTTGCGCTTTCAAACTGGAAGTGTTTTCCTTCAATTATTATGTTGCATGCGCCACATCCTTTTTTGTTGCCTTTTGTGACGCATTGTGTTGTGTGTTGCTCAAATGTTGATGAGATTTCTTTTATCATTTTTGTTGAGTAATTCTATGTGCGTTGTGGTCCAGTGGATATCGACTCGGAACGAGAAATCGGGGAGCCGAGTTCGAATTCCAGTTGAATTCGTTGTAATCATATACGCACAAATACCCTTGGGAAAGGTGATTAATACCTTTCCCAAGGGTATTTGCGTCTCTTCCTTTCAGTTATGGGTCAAATAACAGGACAGATTGAGTTTTATAGCCTTGGTCGGCAACCAGTCTACCGCAGAAAGCAATGGCAACCTACTGCGGGATAATCTTCTGCCCAGTCAGTCAAGTCTCTTTCGAGACATGATCGCCCAAGCGTGTATCACGTATGGCACTTAACTGACTGAATTCTATGTGTTTTTTGATCTTTGTGAATAATTCTAGATTGTTTTTGTTGTGTGTGGAAACGTATGCTAGAATGTTTTCATGTTTTTCTTGTTTTATTTTTATTCTTGAGGAATTCTAATAGTATTTTTTCTGCTGGTTGGAAACCTTTGTTTATTAGTGGAGTGGGGTATCCTCTTATATGTAAAGTTTTTCGTAGTTCCTCTAGACGTATTTTACGTAGGGTTTCGTCTGCTACTATTGCGCAAATTCGCCGTGCTAGGGAGTAGGGGATAGATTTTAGACAACCTTTTGGATGGTGACTCTTGAAATGGAGATATTGTTGGGTGTCTGTGGGTTTATGGTAAATGTCCTGATGATGTAATTGTTTTTGTTTTTTTATGAGTATGTCTTGGAATGGTAATTCTTTATAACTATATTCTAGCGTGAACTTGATTTTGAGGTGTAGTTGTTGTAGTATATTGTGCAGTTTGTTTATGTCTCCCCATGTTGATTTCCAAAAGATAAAACAATCATCTAGAAATCTCTTCCATGATTTAGTGAATTATGTTTTTATGTCTTCTTCATATTTATGTCCTATTTGGTTGTATAGGTTTTCTTCTAGATATGCTAGGGTGAGTGTTGCATATGTGGGTGCTATTTTTGTCCCCATCGCGGTACCTGTTCTTTGAATATAATTTTCGTTGTTGAATTTGAAGGAGTTGTTGTCTAAAATTACTTCTATACTTTGTGTTATAAAATTATTTTGTGAAGCGTATGAGAAGTTTTTCTGGGTGTTTTTCTATCCAAAATGTAATGGCATGTTTTCCTAGTTCATGTCAAATGTTATTATGAGTGTACCTGGGTCTGCTTTTTGTGGTGTGAAGCTTAGGAAATGTATGCAATCTCTGATGTAGTTTTTTTATTTTTGTGGTGTATGGTTGTAATATTTTATCAATTAAGTTGCTCAGTCTGCTTGTTGGGCAGGCTGGCCATGCTACAATTGGTCTAAATTTAAGATCACAATATATATATATATATATATATATATATATATATATATATATATAGTGTAGTTGTTACAATGGTTTAGAAATTCATAGTATCACTACACAAAAATTTTCGCGTTTCGAAGCTAACCATGTATTTTGGTCGCCTCTCTTCGGGTGATCAACTTCGGATCTTTTATTTAGTAATGTTTTAGTTTTGGAAATAAAATTATGTCTAACTTTTGTTTTTGGCCCAGTCTGCAAACATCACCACCATTGTAAGGTTTGACTTTTTTTATTATACTCCATGTCATGCCAGGGTCTTTGTCGTTTTTTTTCTTTTAATTTCTACAAGTGGTTAGCCAGTTTGGTGCAATTTTTAAGGTTTTTTAGTTTGAAAGTAGATCGGTGATTATATCATCTGTTTGAAAAAAAATCCTTTTGTAGTTCTAAGAATGTTTTTCGTTGTTTTTCGTTGTCCTTCTGCATCATGAACTTCTGCTTTGTAGATAACTCCTTTCGTTTTACAAAGACAGTCAAGTGTTTTGGCCCTACAGTTACATTCTTTATGAGCGATATTTTGTTGCACGTTATCTCTTAAGTTTCTGGTGATTTTTTTAAAGTAATTTTCTAAATTTCTAGTACATCTGTAACTTAATTTAATTGTATTTCAATTGAATATTTTATGTAATTCCGAGGTTTTACGGAAGTGTTTATTGATTAATTTTAAAAAATGTTTGCCGTTTTATATGTAATTTTCTAAATTTCGAGTACAGCTATAACTTAATTTAATTGTATTTTATGTAATATTTTATGTAATTCCCATTTTTTATGGGGAAGTGCTTATTAATTAACTAGCAGTATAGCCCGGCGTTGCTCGGGTGTAATGAAAGCGCTTTAAAACTAATCCATGGTCCTGGAGGTCAGACTCTTTGGACGTTGGCACGAAAGACTAAAAAGCAATAGTTGTTTCCAGTTAAAGCGAAACCGTAGACTGAAAGAAAAATGAATGGATGTGAGTAAAATTTTGATTTCCTGGTATCGATATCAAATAAGTTTTTTCGTCGTAAACTGAATTTTGAAGGCTAAATAAGTCCTCCGAGTAAATGGTAACATGGCTGAGACCCGAAGTAAAAACTAAAATAAAAGGACTGAAAAAAATACAGACATACAAGCAGATAAACAGGCACACACACAAACATCTTGCCTTATATATATATATATATATATATATATATATATATATATATATATATATATATTATCGATTTTCTGCACTATTTTAAGAACTGCAACCTTGAAACTTCTGAATATCGTTTCTTATGTCTTTGTCTATAAGTGTATGAAATTTGATTAAAATCGGACCTGTCCTTCTATAACCCGATTTTTTCGATAATCGATTTTCGATATTTATCGGGGGTACCTCGACACAAAACCTAGCTAAGAACACTTGCAGACGCTTATAGTACAACTGTGTACATTTTTCGTTTTGGATTCTATAGGTAACGCTCACACACACACACACACACACACACACACACACACACACACACACACACACACACACACAGAGTCAAAATTCCATTTATAAATAAGTTTAGATTAAATCAATATATTTACCCTATTTGGATATTACTTCTAAATTAAACAGTGGGTTGAAGCAAATAATGTTTCAGTTTCTAGTATTATTTTCCATTTGTCTGTTTAACTAAGGTTTGTATTCTTTTTTTGATAATCGTGTGGCCCCAAGCAAGGCATTTTACTGTCACTGTTGTGCAGGGGGTTACATAGGAGGAATGTTGCAAAGGAGGAATGTTATGAGAAAGAGTGACAGGTTACAGGGGGTCTCAGGAAGAAGGTAAGAGAATGATGAGAATACTAATGAGAGTGAAGTGGACGGAGAAAAGTGCATGATAGATAGATAGATAGATAGATAGATAGATAGAGAGAGAGAGAGAGAGAGAGAGAGAGAGAGAGAGAGAGAGAGAGAGAGAGAATGCAAGTTAGTGAGACAGGAGATGACTATTGACTTTATATTTGAATTCTAATTTATTTTTATGGCCACTTTCTTTTAAGGCCCTTTCATAAGTTATTTTCCTGTCATCAAAGATAGTTTTCTATGAGGGATTGTTAGATAATCTATTTCTATTTCTTTTACGGATATGTTTGATTATGCTAACAGGATGGTTAAATCTAGTGTTTACATATTTTTAAGTTGCATTTGTTTTCATATATGAGGAGACACTGCCAGTTTGTAGTTTAAATTATACATGTAAATATTAGACAACTATTTTTATTCATTTTGATTTCTATTTTAAGATCGAGGTTTTTGAAGAGTAAGAAAAGCACCTCTTCCCTAACTTGTTCACTTTTTCATCCTAGTCGAATTTTTTGATGTAAGAACACCCCTCCCCCAACCGGTTCATTTTTTGATCTTTGTCGAATTCTATGCCGTTTGAACATCCCTCCCCCAACTGGTTCACTTTTTCATCCTAGTCGAATTCTTTGCCGTTTGAACATCCCTACCCCAACTGGTTCACTTTATCATCCTCGTGGAATTCTTTGCCGTTTGAACACCCGTCCCCCAACTGGTTCACTTTTTCATCCTAGTCGAATTCTTTGCCGTTTGAACATCCCTCCCCCAACTGGTTCACTTTATCATCCTCGTGGAATTTTTTGCCGTTTGAACATCCCTCCCCCAACTGGTTCACTTTTTCATCCTAGTCGAATTCTTTGATGTAAGAACACCCCTCCCCCAACCGGTTCATTTTTTGATCTTTGTCGAATTCTATGCCGTTTGAACACCCGTCCCCCAACTGGTTCACTTTTTCATCCTAGTCGAATTCTTTGCCGTTTGAACATCTCTCCCCCAACTGGTTCACTTTTTCATCCTAGTCGAATTCTTTGCCGTTTGAACATCTCTCCCCCAACTGGTTCACTTTTTCATCCTAGTCGAATTCTTTGCCGTTTGAACATCCCTCCCCCAACTGGTTCACTTTTTCATCCTAGTCGAATTCTTTGCCGTTTGAACATCCCTACCCCAACTGGTTCACTTTATCATCCTAGTCGAATTCTTTGCCGTTTGAACATCCCTCCCCCAACTGGTTCACTTTATCATCCTAGTCGAATTCTTTGCCGTTTGAACATCCCTACCCCAACTGGTTCACTTTATCATCCTAGTCGAATTCTTTGCCGTTTGAACATCCCTACCCCAACTGGTTCACTTTATCATCCTAGTCGAATTCTTTGCCGTTTGAACATCCCTACCCCAACTGGTTCACTTTATCATCCTAGTCGAATTCTTTGCCGTTTGAACATCCCTCCCCCAACTGGTTCACTTTATCATCCTAGTCGAATTCTTTGCCGTTTGAACATCCCTCCCCCAACTGGTTCACTTTTTCATCCTAGTCGAATACGTTGCCGTTTGAACATCTCTCCCCCAACTGGTTCACTTTTTCATCCTAGTCGAATACGTTGCCGTTTGAACATCTCTCCCCCAACTGGTTCACTTTTTCATCCTAGTCGAATTCTTTGCTGTTTGAACATCCCTCGCCCAACTGGTTCACTTTATCATCCTAGTCGAATTCTTTGCCGTTTGAACATCCCTCCCCCAACTGGTTCACTTTATCATCCTAGTCGAATTCTTTGCCGTCTGAACATCCCTCTCCCAACTGGTTCACTTTTTCATCCTAGTCGAATTCTTTGCCGTTTGAACATCCCTACCCCAACTGGTTCACTTTTTCATCCTAGTCGAATTCTTTGCCGTTTGAACATCCCTCCCCCAACTGGTTCACTTTTTCATCCTAGTCGAATTCTTTGCCGTTTGAACATCTCTCCCCCAACTGGTTCACTTTTTCATCCTAGTCGAATTCTTTGTCGTTTGAACACCCTTTCTCCAACCCCGACTGTTTCACTTTTTCATCTTAGTTGAATGTTTTCTCGTTTGAAGCTCCCTCTCTCAAACTGTTCACTTTTCATTCCAGTCAAATAATTTGTCTGACCGCTCCGAACGGTTCACTTTTTCATCCTAGTCGATTTTTTTTGTCGTCTAAATCCTGCAACCAGTTCACACTTTCATCGTAGTCGGATTTTTTCTGACTGACCCCCACTTCCCCAACCGGTTTACTTTTTCATCCTAGTCGAATTGTTTGTCATCTGATTCACTTTTTCATTCTAATCGAAACTTTGCCGTCTAAAGCCTCAACCGAAAGCTTTCTCTATCAGCTTAGCCGATTTTTTTTGTTATCTTAACCCTCCTTTCTCAACTAGTTCAGTTTTTCATCCTAGTCGAAATCTTTCTCGTCTGACTCCTTCCTCGTAACCGATTCACTTTTCCATCCTAGTCAGTATTTATGTGCGAACCCCACCAACCGGTTTACTTTTTCACCGTAGTCGAATTTTTGTTGTCTGATCCCCCCAACTAATCACTTTTTAATCCTTGACGAATATTTTGTTGTCTGAACCTCTACCCCTCAAAGAAAAGAAAAAATTAACGGATACTGTCATGTTCTTTTGAATCGCAGGTCTTCAAATACCTTACGCACCCTATATATATAAAGAGTGTTCCAATAACGTTTAGTTATGATGTAATGAATATATAATGAATATGCATACACCTTGGTTCCCACTTACAGTAATGTGATTGGCTGATGTCAGCCATAAATAGAGACAGATCTATTACTATTGGTCTACGTCCACATGTCTATACGACTACAGGTCTACCACTAGAGGTCTTCGACTAGAGGTCTACGGCCATAGGTCTACCACTAGAGGTCTACAAAAGCAAGACGATGATCTTTTTCGCAAAAAAAAAACATCTTTAGTGATGAAGCTCATTTTCATCTTGATGTATCTACACTTATTTATAAATGGAACTTTGTGTGTGTGTATGTGTCTGTGTGTCTGTGTGTGTCCGTTACCTATAGACTCCGAAACGGCTGAACCGATTTTCTTGAAAATTTACACAGTTGTACTATAAGCATCTGCGAGTGTTCTTAGCTAGGTTTTGTGTCGAGGCACAACAGATAAATATCGATAATCGATTACTTGTTCAGTAATCCTTTTATTCGGAGAACCGTTGTGTGTGTGCAGGCATGAACTGCCATTTTCCTAATTGCGTATGAGTTATACCAAGTGTTGTCTTGCACCCAATAGTGAATTGTGTCCTCGAACACCTGAAGATCTCTTGTGGTTGCCTTCATGGACATTTCGAGATTCGCATCGATAATGTTATGCACTGGCTACGAACTTCGGTGTCCTGATACTGTCCGAACGTGAATGCTTTTTGAGCTTTCCTAAAGGTGACACATATCCGCTGGGGTCTTCCAACTTCTTCGAAACTTTGTGCACAAACGACCTGGCGTATTCCAAAACACTTGCAGTTTCAATAGCGCTGTGCTTTGCACGTATCACAACAAATTGTGCAGGCGCACAATCACATGTCCTAAAAGAATCTTACGCACTTTGATATAGTAATATTAGGAGCGGATTTTGCATTTATTAATCCGACATATTTTTATTATTTAAACGTTATTTAGTATTTGTCTATATTTCTGAGATGTGATAGTATTTACATTATTCGGACTATTGTCCTCATTTTTGTTACCAATTGTACTACGTTTCGGCCGTTGTACGCTCCGGCCTTCTTCGGGTTCTAGGAATTTCGAACTGAACCGTCTATTACAATCACTGGGGTATATCATTCTCATCGCTTAAGTTTATAAGTCCCCAAAATTCAGTTGTTCTTGTTCTTAAGGACAAATGGCCCAGTGGATATAGACGCTGGTTAGTTCCTGTGACTTGACCCAAAGAGTTGTGTGTTCAGTGCCAGGCTATAGCAGTGGTGAACAAGTAACTTGCAGGGTTAGAGAGAAATAACTCATGACTTCTAAAACAGAAATTACTACGCAAGGGATAAGAATGATATACTCCAGTGATTGTAATCAAGGGTTCGGTTCGAAATTCTGAAAAAGGCCGGATCGTACAATGTACAACAAATGGCAACAAAGATGAGGACAATAGTCAGAAAAATGTAAATACTGTAAACGTTATTTTTTAGAGGATAGCCATATCTGAGTAGATGTTTTAAAAGTACTATTTGGGCTTTTCACGGTCATCAGACATTCCGTAGCCAAGAGGTCAGATATAATGACGGTTTCTCCTATGCGAACTCCGGTTCAAATTCGGCCGAATAACGCATTTTGTGATGTTCTCATACTGTCCAAACGATGTGAATGCTTTGTGTGCTTCCCTACACGGGACACATACCCGCTGAAGACTTGCATCTCCTTCCGAAATTTGGGCACCAACAGCTTGGCGACTAAAAGAAAAAAAAAACAATCCCAAAATCGATATACTTTGCATGTCTTTTCATTACATGCATCAGTTAATTATTCGTCATTGAAGCTCTAAAAAGATTAAAAGGACATTATTGGATTATGATATCTAGACTTATTTAGAAATGGAACTTTGTCTCTGTGTGTGTATGTGTGTGTGTGTGTCCGTTACCTACAGACTCCAAAATGGCTGAAGCTATTTTTTTGAAAATTTACACAGTTGTACAATAAGCGTGTGCCAGTGTTCTTAGCTAGGTTTTGTGCCGAGGGACCCCCGATAAATATCGATAATCGAAAAAATCAGGTTATAGAAGGAGTAGTCCGATTTTAATCAAATTTGATACACTCATAGACAAAGACATAAGAAACGATATTCAGAAGTTTCAATGATGCAGTTTTTACAATAGTGCAGAAAATCGATAATATATATATAAAAGGTTAGAGATATTTTTGTGTGTGTCTGTTTATCTGTCTGTATGTCCTTTATACAAATCCACAATTTTTATCCGATTCTCACTAACCTTCACACAAATATTCTTTAGGCTGAGTCTGAGCTCCAGGACCATGGATTAGTTTTAAAGCTTTCATTACACCCGAGCAACGCCAGGCTATACTGCTAGTTATCCCATCGCTACAGGCGTACAATCGCAGGTCTTCAAATACCTTACGCACCCTATATATATAAAGAGTGTTCCAATAACGTTTAGTTATGATGTAATGAATATATAATGAATATGCATACACCTTGGTTCCCACTTACAGTAATGTGATTGGCTGATGTCAGCCATAAATAGAGACAGATCTATTACTATTGGTCTACGTCCACATGTCTATACGACTACAGGTCTACCACTAGAGGTCTTCGACTAGAGGTCTACGGCCATAGGTCTACCACTAGAGGTCTACAAAAGCAAGACGATGATCTTTTTTCGCAAAAAAAAAACATCTTTAGTGATGAAGCTCATTTTCATCTTGATGTATCTACACTTATTTATAAATGGAACTTTGTGTGTGTGTATGTGTCTGTGTGTCTGTGTGTGTCCGTTACCTATAGACTCCGAAACGGCTGAACCGATTTTCTTGAAAATTTACACAGTTGTACTATACGCATCTGCGAGTGTTCTTAGCTAGGTTTTGTGTCGAGGCACAACCGATAAATATCGAAAATCGATAATTGAAAAAATCGGGTTATAGAAGGAGAGGTTTTATTCAAATTTGATACACTCATAGGCAAAGACATAAGAAACGATATTCAGAAGATATTCAGAAGTTTCAATGATGCAGTTCTTACAATAGTGCAGAAAATCGATAATATATATATATATATATATATAAGGCAAGATATTTGTTTGTGTGTGTCTGTTTAAATGTTTGTATGTCCTTTATACAAATCCACAATTTTTATCCGATTTTCACCAAACTTCACAGAAATATTCTTTAGGCTGAGTCATGGATTGGTTTTAAAGCTTTCATTACACCGAGCATTACGCCGGGCTATACTGCTAGTTTGGTGATAAACAGAATTGTTGCATTGGGGCTGATGAAAATCCAAGATAGATTGTTGAACAGCTATTTTATTCACAAAAACTGATTGTTTGGTGTGCATTTTTTGCTATCGGAATCATTAAGCCGTATTTCTTTGAAAATGATGCTGGGAATTTTGTTACGGTGACAGACGAGCGACATATATATATATATATATATATATATATATATATATATATATATATATATATATATATATATTGTTAAATATAATAGACAATAAATGTCTATTATGTTTAATCATGTGCCGTTTTAAGCATCGTATTTTGGCTTTAATTTCAGGTGAAAATAATGACAAAAATTCTCTAACATTTGGATAATTCTTTATTAAGTTTGTTTGTGGTGCATTGGATATCGGCTCGGAACACGAAATCGGGGAGCCGAGTTCGAATTCCAGCTGAATTCTTTGCATTCATTTACGCGCAAATACCCTTGGAAAAGGTATTAATCCGTCTCTTCCTTCCAGTTATGGGTTAAATAACTGGACAGATTGGGTTCTGTAGCCTTGGTCGGCAACCAGTCTACCGCAGAAAGCAATGTCAACCTACTGCGGATAATCTTCCGCCCAGCGTGTATCACGTATGGCACTTAACTAACTGACTATGCTTTCGGCTCACATGAGCCATCTTCAGAGAGGTTACATGGACGTTAACATAAAAAAATCTGCGTTTGCTATTTTTGGCAACTGTTATCGTTGCCTAGCAAAGTTTTATGTCAACACAAGATGAAATCGTCGCTGATGGTGAATGTTTTCATGTTAACGTTCATGTAACCTCTCTGAAGATGGCTCATGTGAGCCGAAAGCTTAGAGCAAACATAATAAAAGATTATCCAAATGTTGGAGAATTTTTGTCTTTATTTTCATTTAAAATTAAAGCCAAAAGACGATGTTTAGAATGGCTCATGATTAAACATATTAGATATACATTGTCTCTTATATTTAACAGTATATGATTAGAAAATTATCTGCTGCCTCGATACACACTATATATATATATATATATATATATATATATATATATATATATATATATATACCCTTTGAAAATGGTTAAATGAATAATAACTCTGAATAGTTTATTCATATACGGGATGTTATCGTAAGGTTTCGACCTTTCTCAGGTGTATATGATTTGGGTAACCTACAGGCAATTCTGAACTGAACACTTTATTTAATCTACGCTGGTAGACTGTTCTTGTTTCATTGCTCATGTCTAGGGATATCGTTTAGTTCTTATTTATAGTACTGCTCAATTATTGCTCGCCAGTTTTCACCAAGTCCAATGCTTTAAGGCCATTGTCCCGTAGGATAATTTGCTGTAGTATACCTGGAACTATAAACTTAACCTGCCTCTCGATTAATACTGTAACTGCAGATCATGTAATGTTGCTTGTAAAAGTGGATAATGCGATATCTTGTGGTAATAGAGAAATAAATAAATATTAATTTTGTTAGATGATTTTAAACTTCTAGTCAAGACTGTTGTACGAAGTCAACAAAAACTACTGTATAATTATGCTAGACATAGACATTGTATGCAATTCACCCTAGAACATCAGTATAGGTAAATGCAGCCCCCTCCAACTCTAGTGTCTCTATTTTTCTATTTGTGACATGTATGGGCGTTGTGGTGCAGTGAATATCGACTCGGAACGACAAATCGGGGAGCCGAGTTCGAATTCCAGTTGAATTCCTTGCATTCATCTATGCACAAATACCTTTGGGAAAGCTATTAATCTGTCTCTTCTCTCCAGTTATGGGTTAAATAATAGGACAGATTGGGTTCTATAGCCTTGCCTGGCAACCAGTCTACCACAGAAAGCAATAGCAACCTACTGCGGAATAATCTTCTGTCCAGTCAGTCATGTCTCTTTCGAGAGATGATCACCAAAAGCGTGTATCCCGTATGGCACTCAACTGAGTGACTGACTACCACCCTAGCAGCAGTAGCATGACCATGATAGGACAGCCTGAGAGAATCATTCTCTCTTCAGGATGGTTCTGAGTTCCGTTTTCTTTCTAAAAAGGTAGCCGCATAAGTAAAAGAGCCTAGTGTATACCGTAACTTTTCTTAAATCCTTTTCGAACAGGTAAGGAGATAAAGTCACTATAATGCAAGGTGTTACGGAAAGTGAAGGAAACTGAGAAAGTGTTACCGATGAGAATGGACAGGAAAAGGAACAGCATTGAAAGAGACAGAAAATGAAGGTTAGTGTTGCGTCTAGATCTTTTGTAGATTATAGTTGACAAGAAAATGAAAGTTAGATAAGTCCATGACATTTCCGAATTGAACAGGCATTGAACTCAGCTTGCTAGCATTCTAAATAATGACAACGACAAAAAATGGCTATCTCATTGATTACTTAGATTTTTCTATATAATTGTCATCTATCTATCTATCTATCTATCTATCTATCTATCTATCTATCTATCTATCTATCTATCTATCCGTGCAGCATATAATATTTTTTCTTCTCTTTCTTAATTTGACGTATTTACAATATTTGTAATTTTAAGCGTATTCCAGTACTGTCTCCATATTTCTTTATTTCCTAATCAACCTGTTATAAACAAAGTTGCCAACAACTGGTCCCCGGCGAAGCGTTGGCCGAAAGGCAGCCTATGTCCGGATATTAAAAACAAATGAACATAAAATTATGTTTGTTGAAATCCGTATTTATTTTCTGTAGTGTCAGGTCATTATATCGATATATATACATATATATAGAGTAAAGTAGTATTCTTGTGACTTTGTAAGGTCAATTCCATAGGGGATTGTAATCCGATGAGAACTCAGAGTTAGAATTAATCTGAGTATTATAATGAAAATAAATTGGATGCCTTTATAAATCCAATGGTAATATCTTATTTCGCGGAGCTCTTACAAACCGCTCTTCAGACCAAAATTCTTCACAAAAGTGACTGGGTTAGATTTATCCAGACGAAAAAATCGTGGGAGGATAGGGAAATATATATATATATATATATATATGAGAGATAGATAGATAGATAGATAGATAGATAGAGAAAGAGAGAGATAGAGAGAGAGAGAGAGAGAGAGAGGGGGGAGGGAGAGAGAGAGAAATAAAGACAAAAGGAAAACTTTTTCTTTACCAATGTGTTTCGTCTATTGAGCGATTTTTGCAAAGTAAAAGCAAGGATTTTATTTTATTTTACAAGCTGTATTCATAAACAGAAGTTAAGTGGGGGAAAATAACATCAAGTCTATGAAAACTTTAAAACAGATAATTTTATTTCTAAATATTTACACTATCTATCTATCTATCTATCTATCTATCTATCTATCTATCTATCTATCTATCTATCTGATTCTGCTCCTTCCTATCTATCTATCTATCTATCTATCTATCTATCTATCTATTTATCTATCTATCTGATTCTGTTCATATCTATCTATCTATCTATCTATCTATCTATCTGATTCTGTTCATATCTATCTATCTATCTATCTATCTATCTATCTATCTATCTATCTATCTATCTGATTCTGTTCATATCTATCTATCTATCTATCTATCTATCTATCTATCTATCTATTCTGTTCTGTTCATCTATCTATCTATCTATCTATCTATCTATCTATCTATCTATCTATCTGATTCTGTTCATATCTATCTATCTATCTATCTATCTATCTATCTATCTATCTATCTATCTATCTATCTGATTCTGTTCATATCTATCTATCTATCTATCTATCTATCTATCTATCTATCTATCTATCTATCTGATTCTGTTCATATCTATCTATCTATCTATCTATCTATCTATCTATCTATCTATCTATCTATGTCGCTGTCTGATGCCCCCACTCTTTCTCTTTCTCTCTCTCTCTCGATATATATATATATATATTTAAATGTAAAAGACAATAGGAAAACCATGAGTTGTTAACGCGTTTCATCCAATGTGGACTTTTTCAAGGCAAAAAACGAAATGAATTTGCCTTGAAAAGTTCCAACTAATACATTTTTTCTATTGTTTTTTACATTTATAAATATTTTCTTTCTACCGGTTAACTCTGAGAGATTTTACAAATATATATATATTAACACAAAAGGAAAACTTCATTTGCCTCCTCTAATGAAATGTAGCAAGGAAGTTTTAGTTTGATAACGTTCATCAGAGGACGAAACACGTTGGTAAAGAACTGTTTTCTTTTTGTCCAAATGTGCATTTTCTTTTCAGATATGTATTTGTATTTTTGTATTAATATCTATCTATCTATCTATCTATCTATCTATCTATCTATCTATCTATCTATCTTAGCATAAGAGAAAATAAGATACTTGATCGTGATGTTTCATTTTTGGGTTTTTGTTTTTCATTGGTTAAGCAGACCTCACGCGTATCTGTCCGAGCCAGGTCACGTTCGTGTGCATAATTCATGTGTGCATGTCTATCATATTTGTAAATACATGCTCACATAACTCTTTATTTAACTTCTATGTATGTATGTATGTATGTATGTATGTATGTATGTATGTATGTATGTGTCTCAGCCTATTGATATCTATCTATCTATCTATCTATCTATCTATCTATCTATCTCTTCATTACCTTTCTATCTGTCACAGACTTCACATCTATCTATCTATCTATGGCGTGAGAGAGAGAGAGAGAGAGAGAGAGAGAGATGAAGAGATATGGACAGAGTTGTATAAAGAGAATAACAGAGAGATATTAATGAAATTTCTAACGTTTGTGAACTGGTTGTGTCAGTGCACTGGCTTTTTGTGGTTTTGTACCGGAGAAGACTCAAGATAACACTACAAAGTGGAGTCGTAAGAAGAAAGAAGTGTGTCGTCGTAATTCGACTCTAAGATAAATTTCTCCCCTGCCACTTAAAACGAACAGGCATGTTTGTGTTGGCAGCTTTGCCACAACACAGAGTCAAATTTAAAGACGCACTTCTGTCAGAGGTCATCGATACACCTCGATGGAACCGTTTTTGGAGCCAAGTGGAATGTTGGTATTTTTATATGCTATTTTATAGCAAACAGATACATACACACAAAAAAAAAATCTTGCATAAACACTTAAATGTATATTCAAACACGCACAATATACTTACATACTTATGAGTGAACCCCTGTCAAGGTTTACTATGGGGGTAACAACATTTTGCGTTCGCCTTTATTCACACGCACATTCTTTCACCCATAAACTATCTATGGCATGTCAGTGACAAGTGTGTTTGTTAAAGTAGTCGGTGATAGGGACGAACGCAAAGGAAAATAGATTCATATCTCTCCTAAGGTCGATAAGGGTATGTTATTATGAGCTACCTCAGACTGAATTCGAACTCGGTTATTCGACTACGTTTTCCAAAATGGTAAACATTACGCCGGTCCATAAATATTAAAATACACTTGAATACCAGTGATCTAAGCTCCAATGAGCTTAGATCACTGGTGTTCCCCCACCACAAGAATTTACTCGAGACCAGACTGGCAACAAGCTCCCACCCTTTTACAGTTAAATCTATCAAATGCAGCCGACAATTCTACTACAGTAGCTTCTTTTCTCGCATTTCTCGCCTATGGAACTCCTTTCCGTATACTTGCTTTCCTGACGGGTATAACCTCCAGGTATTTAAATGCAATGTCAATTCCCATCTCTTATCCCTTTGACTCCAGTCCTTCCCTCGGTCTTTCTACATCACCCTGTGTATCTTTTTTTTTTTTTTTTCCTTTCTCACTCTACCTTCGCAACCGGTATTCTCATCACACCGGTATTCTCATCCTTCTCTTGCCCTTTCTCGGACACCTCCTGTAGCTGGTTCGTCTTTCTCTTCTCTCTCCCTCTGTTCAAAATTTTGCATCAGTGGCGGTACCGCCTTGCTTGGGGTTAAACGACTAAAAAAATAAAATAAAAGTAAAATAAAAATGACAGGTTTATTTGCTTAGGGTTCTGTAATTTCGTCTACAAGCAGGGTATCTGTGTGTTCGGTCTGCCTCTGGTTAAAATGTCGCTTACTCAAGCCTTCTCCCAAAAGTCAGAGTGTAACGTCTGTGTTCTCTGTTTCCTTCATTGACAGGGATTCTCGACAATGATTAATCTAGAGCTATATTGGATAGAAGTTATTGGCTTAACTAGTGGTTGGTTCCATCATGGAAATAGCTAACCGAAATGAATTCGAGGGCAACAATGAGGTGATTGAGTAATATTTTGGGCTAAAATTGTAGGCAGTACAATTATAGATTCCTTCAAAGTTGATGATATATAAAGAGAAAATACAGAAAATTATTGCAAGTTCTTAAATTATCTATCTATCTATCTATCTATCTATCTATCTATCTATCTATCTATCTATCTGAATCAGTTCCTATCTATCTATCTATCTATCTATCTATCTATCTATCTATCTATCTATCTATCTATCTATCTATCTGAATCAGTTCCTATCTATCTATCTATCTATCTATCTATCTATCTATCCCAAGAAGCATTAAGGTAGAAAATAAATTAATGGAAAACATTCTGCAAAGCTGATGAATAGTAACCTTGCCAAAATGGTTTCCAAGACACCCAATACAACGAATGCCTTCCAGACTCACCAGATATTATATATATTTATACAATATATATCTAACGAAGAAATTCTGAGAGAATTAGAAATCATGTAAAGATTCATCAGTGGCGGCCACAATCTTGACAATATAAGATACGCAATTGACACAGTGCTGATAGCAGACACGGAAAAGAAAGTACAAGACCCCCTACAGAAGGTAGCGATTTAAAGCATAAAGGGAGGACTAAACATAAACTCCACGAAAATTTTGCGTTGTGGTGCAGTGGATATCGCCTCGGAACGAGAAATCGGGGAGCCGAGTTCGAATTCCAGTTGAATTCATTGCATTCACTTACGCGCAAATACCCTTGGGAAAGGTATTAATCCGTCTCTTCCTTCCAGTTATGGGTTAAATAACAGGACGGATTGGGTTCTATAGCCTTGGCTGCCAAACAGTCTACCGCGGAAAGCAATGGCAACCTACTTCGTGATAATCTTCTGCCCAGTCAGTCATGTCTCTTTCGAGACATGATCACCCAAGCGTGTTTCACGTATGGCACTTAACTGACTGACACGAAAATTCAATGCAAGGTCATCAGCAAAAAGAGGAGCCCAAAATCTTTATTATAAGCTGGGGACACTAATCAAGCAGGTACAGAAACTTAAATACCCGGAAAGAAAACATATTGGCATGGCCAAAGATGTATTCCAAAAGGTAAGCAGAGTATTAAGAGACAGGAAAATTTCGTTGAGAACAAAGAAAAGAGTATTGAAATGTTATGCGATATTTACTCTCGTTGTTCTTTTTCTATCTCTAGCTTTGACATATTCAGAAAAAAAAACATTCGAATAATCAAGAACCTCTACTGACAGCAAAGTAATAAGTTCAGCATATATACAAAAACAGTGCTGAATGTAAGACAAGTATGGCAGCGAATGCTGGACAATCTCCTCTGAGATGAAGGAAAGACTTGAAGCAGCCGAAATGTGGTTCTACAGAAGGATGCTGAGGATACCATGGACCGAACATTTGACGAACGACGAGGTTTTGGAGAGAATGGAAACGAAAAGGAAAGTTATACTTAACATCGGGAATAGACAGCTGAAGTTTCTGGGACACGTAATGAGGAAGGAGGGCTTGGAGAATCTGATACTCACGGGGCGAATAGAGGAAAGAGAGGCAGATGTAAACAACACGTGACATACTTGATGGGCTTAAATGGATAACAACGCAGGGTTTGGGGAAAGTAAAAGGAGAGCGTATAATAAGAGCAAGAAGTGAAAGGAAGAGGTGGAGAGCCATAATAGACTACGTTGTGAAAGGACAGGGCAGATAAAAGAAGAAAATTAGGTATATCATTCAGATTGATACATAACTGAAAATGTATGATGCATTTAGTTGGCATGCATTATAATTGTACCCAATAAAAAACAACCTATCAATATTTTTGATAGAGATGAATATTATCAACTGAAACTCAAAGTATATATAGCTCATATAAAAATAAGTACATTTTGAAAATTTTACCAACATTGGTTTGTTAATACCTAATTTATAGTAAAAAAGTTGAGTTTCGTAATAACATCTGATATAATATACAGGATGTCCATAAAGTTCGTGTGAACTTTAACAAATTCATAACTTTATTTGAATTTGCGATATAAATAATTTGTAAAAAGGATTAGAATGATATAGACCACTTATTGAAAATATGGAAACTTCAATTGATTTGGCAGGTCTTAGACCGCTTGACCACAAAGACTTACAGTCAAACAAATCCCAAAATCCTTTAAACAAACGTTTTCCTGATTTTTCTAAGAATTCATCTCTGCTCTATTTTCGTATTCTAAACAAATGTAAAACAAAGACAATTTATTTACGAAATTTTACGAGATCCGTTAAAATGGATTAGCTCCGACTGATTTTTAAAAATAATATTTAAACTAATAAATTATATATATATATTTTTTTTTTATTACATGGAGCTCTCTTCCTGTATCATTTTTTAATATTAAAATAAATTTTTAATATTAATTAGGATCGGGTTTTTGGGAATTTACCTTCCTGCTTTTTTCCCTTGGATTGAAGTATCTGAATAATATATATATATATATATATATATATATATATATATATATATATATATATATTGTATATATATATATATATACTCTTCCTGTATCATTTTTTAATATTAAAATAAATTTTTAATATTAATTAGGATCGGGTTTTTGGGAATTTACCTTCCTGCTTTTTTCCCTTGGATTGAAGTATCTGAATTAATATATATATATATATATATATATATATTGTGTGTATATATATATATATATATATATATATATATATATATATATATATATTGTGCATTTAGGTAGCAATCCCTCTTTTATGGAAATTTCGTTTAAAATGACGAACAAGGTGGTGGTATAGTTGAGATTTTTATCACTTCCATGTAATTTTAAAACTGTGTGTTTAGGTAGCAATCCCTCTTTTATGCAACTTTCCTTATATATATATATATATATATATATATATATATATATATATATATATTGTCTGTCCTTTTTATTTATTTATTTATTTATTTGTTTTAATTTTTGAAATGTTTTAGTTTTAAATGTTTTTGTCATTGGTAGTATTTTGCAAGTTACTATTGTAAAATATTTTGGCTCTTAAGTTTGATTTCGATAAAAATTGTTAGAGGTGTTATTTTTTTTTTTTTTCAGCAATGCCGTTCCATGAAATTAAGTGTAGCTTTCTTTGACTATCGGTCAACCCCCCCTTAACCTGGCTAAGGAACGCATGTCCTGGAGTCTCTCTTTCACCTTCTCTACAAAACCTAACAGCCAGATAACTTACCCACAAAATCTGAATGTCGAGTTCATATTTTGGCGTTGTCTTCGAATGTGCGTTGTGGTACAGTGGATATAGGCTCGGAACGACGAGCCGAGTTCGAATTCCAGTTGAATCCATTGCATTCACTTACACACAAATACCGTTGGGAAAGGTATTAATCCGTCACTTCCCTCCAGTTATGGGCTAAATAGCAGGACAGATTGGGTTCTATAGCCTTGGTCGGCAACCAGTCTACCGCAGAAAGCAATGACAACTTACTGCGGGATAATCTTCTGCCCAGTCAGTCATGTCTCGAAAAAGGCATGATCGCCCAAGCGTGTTTCACGTATGGCACTTAACCGACTTTCACCCAACCTTCAGTTTATCTGCTTGTAAGTTGGTTTGAATGTCTTTTTGTCTGTCCTTTTTATTTATTTATTTGTTTGTTTTAATTTTTGAAATGTTTTAGTTTTAAATGTTTTTGTCATTGGTAGTATTTTTTGCAAGTTACTATTGTAAAGTATTTTGGCTCTTAAGTTTGATTTCGACTTATACTAAACTAAGTAAATTTCCTTTTTTTTTTCTTTCTTTTTTTTTCTTTGGAATTAGAAGACAATGTACCTACTAACACCTGCTTTTCTTTTGCTTAATTTCAAAACCTTCCAACTCTCCATGCCCAATTGAACGTATTTTTTTTTTTTCAAAAATTTCTCTGGTTGCCGTATTACTTGTTTCTCGCTCTATTTTTCGTAGCGGACTGTTACATTACTTTTCTCTGTGTTCCTTTTTTTTCCGTACCGGCCTTTTGATTATGTTTTTAACGGGCTGTTGGTTTTAGTTCCTCGACCCCTCTGATGCACAGATCTTGGCTACAGTTGACAACTGACCTTCACTCTGTATCACGTGGACTGACCAAAAAGTTAAAATTTTCTTTTTAGCTTACTGGCAGTAACGTGTCTGGGATGGTTTGCAATTTTCTTTAAAATATCTCAAAAGTATTTTTTTCCTTCTTTTCTTGCTTAATTTTGAACTTCCCATGCTTAATTGAACGTTTCCACCCTAATTTTTTTGTTCAAATGGAGTAGATAGACTAAACTATCGCCCGGTTCACACTCCACTCGCGTCTATTGAACAGGTGAAGAGGCTCATCCCTTGTTCCCTGCTTAGGATGTGGTCTCCGGTTTTCTCTTTTCCAATCTTTTCACTCTTACGTAGCCCCTTGCACATCAGTGGCGTTATCGCCCTGCTCGGGGTGACATGATTAAAATATATATATATATATATTAGCTTTATATTTGCATATAACATTCTTGAAATACTCGCACACACACACACACACACACACACACACACACACACACACACACACACACACACAATACTTTTAAGGCAAGCACTTCTCTGTGCCTTCTTCTATAAATACTTTCATGGCTTCTGCTTTGATGAACTTAAATCACTGGTGCCCCCTAGGTGTGAGTTTGCACGAGATACTAAATTGGCAACTAGGTCCCACCCTTTTACAGTTAAACCGATGAAATGTAACCGCAATTTCTACTCCAATAGCTTCTTTTCTCGCACTTCCCGACTGTGGAATTCCCTTCTGCATGCTTGCTTCCCCGACTGCTATAACCTCCAGGAGTTTAAATGTAAGGTCAATAGACACCTCCTAACACACTAACCCTCCCATTCTCTTCAACTCTCCCCCTATGTACATCCTAACTCGTCTATCGCCCTGTGTAACCCCCTGCGCTATAGTGGCAGTGGAATGCCTTGCTTGGGGTGACATGATTAAAAAAAAAAGAAGCAGTCTTCTAAATAACGTACTTAATATTAAGAAATACAGGATAAATAGGAGACTAGTTCAAAACTTTAGTGACGTGTTTCATTTTATTATTTTGCTTGAAGAAATTCCTCCTTGGAACAAACGCGTCACCACACAGTTTTTCTTTTGGCCATTCATTCGCTACATTGCGTCTAAGACCAAGCTGCTGTCTGTCAATCGTCACAGGCAACCTCTCCTGCCTCCCATAAGCATGGACCAAGCGAGTCTCCCCGAGAGCAATACTCTGCGCTTCCTCGGCCTTATCCTTTTTTCTGATCTCAAGTGGAACCACTACATTGAGTCAATAGCTAAATCCACTGCTTGGAAGGTTGGGCCATTATGTCGGGCCAGGATGCTTTTCCCGCCTGAAACCATCCTGCATATATACAAATCAACCATTCGTCCTGCTGCTGTATATGGAAAGTACTGCTGCTATATATGGAGTACTGCTGCTATATATGGAAAGTGCCCCCGCTGTTCATCTCAGTGTTCTTGACAGGCTCCAAAGGAGAATCAGTAATGTGATAGGTATCGACTTGGCGGCTCGACTACAGCCACTTTCTCACCGACGAGATTTGTCTTCCCTTTTTCTGTTCTATAAATACTTTCATGGCTTCTGCTCCAACGAACTTAAGTCACTGGTGCCTCTGCAACAGGTGTTTACTCGTGCAACCAGATTAGCAACTGGGTCTCACCCATTCACAGTGAGATCAACTAAATGCAGACAACAATTCTACTCCTGCAGCTTTTTTCCCTCGCACTTCCCGCCTGTGGAACTCGCTCCCTTATTCTCGCTTTCCTGACGGCTAAAATCTCCAGGAATTCAAATGCAAGGTCAATACACATCTCTTAACCACTTGACCATAGTTCTTTCCTCACCACCCTATATATCCTTTCCTTTCTCTCCACCTCTGCAACTGTCATCACTCCTGTATTCCCTCCTTTTCTTGTT
>JBBBDQ010002361.1:1097500-1184886 GCA_037127315.1 Ascarosepion bandense
TAATGAAAATTCTGTCAGAATTTTTATTGTGTTTTGCAAACTTGGCATAAAATTTTGTTAATCTTCATTTTTAGCTATAAATTCCAATGTTTCAATTGCGATTCTTCATCGTCGCGCTTAACGTAACGCAGAATGAAATTATTAGCAAGCTTCCAATAGTCTTTTAGCTTTTTTTTTATAATCATTTCACCCCAAGCAAGGCAAGATTGCCACTGGTGCGCTGAGAGGTACAATGGGAGAAAAAAAAACGAGGTATAAGGGATGGAATTTAGAGAGGTGGATGAGATTTAGGGAGCTGGATTGGATTTAATGAGATATAAGATGACATTTGACGTTGCATTTAAACTTTTGAAGATTGTAGCTATCAGGGAAGCAAGTATACGGAAAGGAGTTCCACAGATGGGAAGTGCAAAAAAAAAAAAAATAAAATAAATGGAGAAGTGGAAGTTATATTTGATTATTTTGACGTTCCATTGCAAATTCGCCACATGCGTAAAAAATTGTATTTCGGATTTGATTTTTATCGTACGATAACGATGATCAGAAAGGCGGCGTAGGTAAATGGGTGATGACGTAGGTCTGTAAAATAATTCGCTCACTAACGATTTCTTGAGAAATTTACTCTAGTGTGTAAAAATTTAACACTAGCTTTGAAGGAGCGATATGTAAATTTTATTTGTGATCGAATATTCATTATTTTATTATTCTTTAGTGCAAAAGTATAACAAAATTGTAGAAATTTTAGCAAATGTTTCTGCGTATCTTCCAAGATGAAGAAAATACCATTAATAAATTTTAGCCAATATTCTGGTTCATGGCCGAGTTGGGATTTGAAAAGTTCAAATTGTTTTTCTTCAAAATTTTTCATAAAGACATTCGCAAAGTTAACGGCGATGGGGATTCCTATGGCATATTCTTTGATTTGGTGTAACTTCTTTTCTCAAACTTCATCGTGTTCTTTTCCAAGACGAAACGTATATATCTACATAGATTTTTTGGCTCTAGTCCTCCTCATTACTCTTTTCTATTTTTGCTCATTATTAATGTTTCTGTTCTTAATTCTTTCACATCCTGTAACTCCTTATGTTTTAGTGACTTTACTGCATTATATGGGATGATATCGACTGGCGTATATTTACATGGTATATCACACGCTAAAATCTGTTTCCTTCTGCCGAGCGGCCATAGCTCAGAGGTAGAATCGCCGACTGATGCCAATTCGGTCGGGTTTTAATCCTGGCTAAAAGGAATTGGATGCTTATATATATGTATAATTAAATTTGCTTCTTTATTTAAAATTAATATAATTTACATTGCGACATGTAAATTTCAATGTTTCGAGATTTTTACCTCGTCATCAGGCAATGACAGCTCATTGTTCTGGAAATGATTTTCATTAGAATATAAGAAACAATACGTCTGTTATTTATGGATGTGGGAAGGCAGAAAAATTTATGTGTGTTCAATTTAACTAATCAGAAAAGTGATCCATTTTGAATTTGAAAAAAGATTATATTTTTGAGGAATACATGATTTCTTCTTTCAATCTCAACAGCAAGAGTGTCAGTCAATCAAAACCCCTTTCTAGACTGCATTTCCGTTGATGTATCCATTATTGTTACACAATTATTCTCTTAGTTTTTTCTGAACCCAATCATTTACTAAAACAGAAAAGAAAAAAATTATTTCATATTTTTGATCTGATTCCAAGGGGCCTTTGAGTGCAATTATACTATTTTTATTTTGATTCAGAATGCATTTTATTCTAATTTTTCCTAAAACTCATAATTTAAAAAAAAATTTAATATCTATTTATTATTAAAAAAATTTAATATGCATTATATTATTTTTATAAAATCAATTATATTATTATATTCTAATAAAGTTTCTAATATCATAAAACAAATTTTTAATATCTATTTAATTATTAAAAATATATATCTATTTAATTATTTTAATATCTATTTTATTATCATTCTTTCATAATATATAACAAATTATTAGATTTCCGTAAGTGATATATATATATATATATATATATATATATATATATATATATATATATATATATATATATATATATATATATATATATATACTACGGGCCTTAATTATTAAGCCACACCAGTTTTTAAAAAAATGATGTATTTCATACTAATTTTAGTGGATAATTCTAAATGAAAATAGAATGATTTTTTTGTTATTATTACTTTGCAAAATTTTACAAGACAAGGAAGCAAAGATGAATATGTGCGAATCACCCTAATTTTCTTCATTCTTTTATTGATGAAACTGCAATATAGGTAATTATTAAATCTTTATGAATTCATTTGATGCACATGTTATTGTGCAGTATTAACAAAAAAAAATCTATTTTCATTTACAATCATTCACTTGGCAATAAATACCAAAAAATAGTATGAAATGCATATTTTTTTAAAACACTGGGGTGGCCTAATAATTATGCCCGGTAGATATATATATATATATATATATATATATATATATATATATATATACAAATGAATAAGAAACGAAGAAAATAAGTGCAATGTTCAAAACATTAATTTAAAACAGTGCTCAATATAAAAATAGAGCAATGAATATTTATTATAAATAAACAATCTTGTTCTTAGAAACAAAATGTACAATTTTGTAGTAGCTTGTAGTTTGTACATATTCTAAAGTATAATTTATATATATATATATATTACCACAACTGGTAAAAGATTTTGGTCCATTATATTTCAAAAACTTAAAATGAGATATTTTTTACTTTTTAAAAGAAAAAGATAAAATTTCAGTAAATTTAGTGTATTTGCTTTTATTTTGGCAAAAAACTCTCACTTAACTGTGTCATATTTTTTTCGTCATCAAAACCACCACCTGCCTAAATTACTGCTTTACAAATTGGCATTCTTTCCAGTGGATGACAGACCTATTTCAAGCACTGAAAACTTACTCTCCATCTTTGGGCATTCCCTTGAAACTCTCCTTTCTAATTCATCCCATAATAATTCAAGGCGGAGAATTCAAGAGATCAGAAGATTATGGCCAAGTCCTCATTTTCTAAAAAAAATCCGTTGGTTTTTGACTCGGAGTAATTTTAACATAATTTAGAAGAGTGTTTTGTTTTGTTGAATGATGATTTCTACTTAATTATACGTAAACCAGGTGGTATGCTTGTCTTTGCGAAATAAAATGATATTGTTTTTTTTTTTCAATATTCCCTTAACATGAATTAAATCTCCAGCCCTCACACCCATAAAGCACCCCAGCCATAACAGACCCCACCCAGCATGCTTAATTGTTGCAACCACACATTCTTAATTAATCTTTCTAACTTTTATCCCACATACACTCTCCTCTTACAACCATAAAGTTCAAATTTGGACTCATCTGTCCAATGCACTACAACGCAGGGGATGTGCGTTGTAGTGCATTGGATATCGGCTCGGAACGAGAAATCGGAGAGCCGAGTTCGAATTCCAGTTAAATTCGTTGCATTCACTTACGCGCAAATACCCTTGGGAAAGGTATTAATCTGTCTCTTCCTTCCAGTTATGGGTTAAATAACAGGACAGATTGGGTTCTATAGCCTTGGCTGGCAACCAGTCTACCGCAGAAAGTAATGGCAACCTACTGCGGGATAATCTTCTGCCCAGTCAGTCATGTCTCTTTCGAAACATGATCGCCCAAGCGTGTATCGCGTATGGCACTTAACTGACTGACTGTTCACAGTATATTTTTCCCACTCATTCAATGTCCTGTTCTCCTGTTTTTTTTTTTTTTTTTTTTTGCCCGTAACAGTCTTTTACTGTTTATTTGGCCCCCGCAACAGTCGTTTTATGATGACTATGCATCCCTCGAGCTCCGCTGGTCTATTTTTCATAATTGAGAGCGACACTAGTTACTGTCGAGTGGAATTAAATCCATCTGTCAACTCTAGACAGTTTTCCCTCTAGTTCTCTATTTTTGCTCTCAATAATCAAGTCTTTTTCTCAGCAGTTGTTGTCACTTTTGGTGCACCAGCACTTCCCTGAATATTTTGCGCCAGTTTCTAACTGCCTTTGTAACGAATACTGCATCCAATGTCTAGAAATATTTCACTTGGCAATTTGTGATTGATAGTAGTCTTCTTTGAATGAAATTTCAACTTTTGTTCTCACCTTAATGATTGCTGCTTTGATTTTTCCCATTTTATGCAAATTAATTAAAAATTAAAAATAAATAAAATAATAACCATGAAAACACTGCCGTAATTGTAAAATCTTTTCTTTCTTTAAACAGAGACAGCTACATATGTTTTGTTTACAAAATTAGTCAATGCTGAGTTAACATTTAGAGCCTGGATTAAAGTTTGATTAGGTTGAATATTTTGGTAATCTCAAAAAATCTACTGAGGAGTTAACTGTGAAAACAAATTATAATGTTTCTCATACAAAATATTCATAATTTAGCAAAATGTATTGTGGACAGACTAATCCAGATTTTAACCTTTTGGTAGTAATAGATATGCTGTTTTTAGCAATGTATGCGGGTTTGTTTTTTAAACCCCATATAATTTTTTTCGACCAATTATTTTTCCTCTGTAGAAAATAAGGGTAAAAGAGCATTGAGGCGACACGGCGAGAAAAAATAGGACAACGCCAAACTTGAGTGGAAAAAGGAAAGGCTTTATAACAGAAAGAGGAAGAAAGAAAGGGAAGATACAAAATAGGGTTTAAAACATGGTTGCAAAAAAACTGGTTTTTGAGAGGACTTAAAATTTAAGCAGTAAAAGTTCATTGGAGTAGATAGACTTAACTATCGCCCGGTTCACACTCCATCCACATCTATTGAACAGGTGAAGAGGCTCATCCCTTGTTTCCTGTTTAGGATGTGGTTCCCGGCTTTCTTTTTTTTTTTTTTTTCCAATCATTCTACTCTTAAGTAGCCCCATGCACATCAGTGGCGTCACCGCCTTGCTTGGGGTGATATGATTAAAAAAAAAGAAAAAAAGTTCTCACTTTTTGTTGCGACGTCAGAATATATTCGTCTTCAGGTTGAAGAGGGATTCAGTTTTCTGATGTTTTGCTGAAACTGCTGGTACATTCTCGATCCTAGGTTGTCTTCTTGGCCGCTCCATTTTCGGACACCATCTGGCTGCTGGTTGAGTTTTACGGAGCTAAATTTGTCCGTGTTGACTTGTCGGTGTCGCAGGAAGAAAAGAAGTGATAGGTTGCTTTCAGCCCAAACCAGGGGCCAGTAATAACGACCTCTATAAAGGGAGACAATTCATTCATTTATCAAATATTTCTAATAGAGAAGTATAAAGAAAAAAATGAAGAATAGAAGTAAACACACTGTCGTTAGTAGAATTTTATCTTTTACTTTAAAAGGACTACAGAATTATCTCACTTTAAGGTTCTTTTAATGTAATGCTGCGTGACTCAAACTATTTGTTTGCATATATAAACAACATCTCTGTCGTTTTTAGTTTTCTCCTCTGTGAGGGAACTGTCCAGCACTATGTGCGTGGGTGGTGCAGTGGATATCGGCTCGAAACAAGAAATCGGGGAGCCGAGTTCGAATTCGAATCGAATTTGTTGCATTCATTTATGCGCAAATATCCTTGTGAAAGATATTAATCCACCGCTTCTCCCTCCAGCTATGGGTTAAGTAGCAAGGCAACTCGGATTCTGTAGCCTTGTTTAGTAACCAGTTTACCGCAGAAATAAATTGCAACCAACTGCGGAAAAATTCTCTGCCCAGTCTTTCGTGATACAAGAGTGTATCACGTATGGCACTTAGTGTATATATATATATATATATATATATATATATATATACAGTTAATGACGAACTCGAACATAAGCTTTCTATCATTCTGAAGATTCTCGAAATATTAATTTATAATAAATAGGTAATACCCAAAAACTTCTTTACCTTCATTTATTTTACTAAACGCATTGTGACAGCCTTCAAGATCTAACCATACACCTAATATACACAATGCTTTTAGCAAATTACAAAACATTCCTATATATATATATATTAGATTTATTACTTTTTTTTGTATCCATTTGTAAAAAGTAGATGAACTTTTGTTCAAAAGTAATGAAAAAGAATTAATTAGTTTCAACTTTTGAAAAAGGTCACCCACAAAGCGAAAATTCGATTTTATCATTTACGCAATAAAGTAAAAATCGAAATCTTTCAGATTTCTTCTTCAGTTTCTTAATGATGTAATTTAATTAAATTATGTAGTTTTAACGCTTTTAACAGTTAACAGCTATAGAATTTACAAACGTAAAAATAAAAAAAATAAAAAATAATTTCTACAAGGTCCTCTTAAATTCTAGGTGACTTCAGAAAGTGAATTGCGTCATTGTGCTGTTTTTGGTTTGGTTTGTTTTACGGCACATCAACCTCAATGGGTTATTTAGTGCCGAAAAGATTTTTACAATAGATTTGTATGAATAGATAATATCTTTGTAAGAAATGTTTGCAGTTCAGGCCTCAACGATGTATTTTTACAAAGTGAGTTCTATTGAGAGTCAGATGTATTGCTGGTATGTATATCTTTTTTCAAAAAAATGTATTGTTGGTAATATTTTTTTCTCTTCAAAAATCTATTGCTGGTAATATTGTTTTCTTCAAAAATGTATTGATGTTAATGTTTTTTCTCTTCAAAAATGTATTACAAATAATATTTTTTCTTCAAATATGTATTCCTAGAACATTTACGATAAAAGTCTATTCTAAATTTTCATAGTGTTTTGACCCCAGTTTTAGTATAACGATTTGTCCATAGCTGGGACCTTAACAGGTGCTTACCACCACGGATGAGGAAGAAGTGGTTTCATGCGTCTCACAAACTCTCAATCAGAGGCCTTGCTGCCGGATGCAGTTCATCGTCAGGTGTTGTTTTTCTTACAGACAGGACCCAACCGACCTTAATATGCTGTACAGTCGACAGAATAAAAACAAACAACGCGCATGAGCGAAATTAAAATATAAACTGGTGACAATTTACCCATAAGACCGGAGCTTGACGCAGCTAGTAACTGAATTTTGATCTGAAATTATGTGCATTGACAATGGAAAGGATTGTGCAAACATTTTACTTTTTTCACATAACCTTCTTTCTTGTTAATGCACTCAATTCAGTGGCGAATATTATCATATGGATTAAACAAAATACTATGAAAATGTCCGTTTAAATTCAGTTAAAAACAGGTGACTCGTTTATTGGCATACTCTCGTCTATCGATACTTACAGATATATCATTACAGACTTTACCGTATGTATATAGTCTGACAGAAGGTAGGAGCAATGAATCCCTTATTAAGAGATGTAGTGAACAATTGCGAGTCGAGATTTATAGCATAGTTTAGATTTTTCCTATTGTTTCAGATTTGTATTCTGTGTAGAGGATCACGGATTATTAACGTGTCGTGATGCAGTGGTTATCAGCTCGGAACGAGAAATCGAATAGCTGATTCCATTTGAATTCGTTGCATTCCTTTAAGGGCAAACATCGTTATGAAATGTATTAATTCATATTTTCCCTCCGACTATGGGTTGAATAACAGGACAGATTAGGTATATTGCTTTGGTTGGCAACCAGTTTACTTCAGAAAGTAATGGCAACTTATTCCTGGAAAATCTTCTGCCCAGTCAGTCATGTCTCTTTTGAGACATGATCACCCGGTCTCACACTCCACCCCCTTCTTTTGAATAAGTGTAGAGGTGATCGCCTTGTTTCTTGTTTAGGAAGGGGTTCCCGGTTCATCCCCCTTCTCCGGTCTTAGTGTTAGTTCAGCTGGAAGCTCTTTGCAGTTACAGAGTATGGTGGCAACGTCTTTACATTCTGAGGGTACCGGGTTGGCAGTTTCCTGGTTGCTGCTTCCGACTGGTAGTTAGGAGCCCGAACTCTTGCGTAGCGTCTTGAGAGGCTGCTCTGATCAACAGTTGAATAATAGCGGGGTTCATGTAGTGCCATATCGTGCATGGACGGGCGTCCCTGCATGAACGTTCGGTGGGCAACCCCGAGGTCACATTATGTTGTAGGCCGCGCCAGTCTCCATCCTTCACAAGTTGCAAACGATTGACCGACTGATTCTATTCTAAGACCTCTCCTTAACTGAATCACTATGGAAAAAAGCAAACATAATAGCAAAACTAAACCAGCTCATTTGAAAACGCCCAAACCTGTCTGCATCTCTTTCACTAACATACGCGGCATCCGCACCAACTTCCTCAGCGTAGATTCATTCCTCCACAATAACTCACCTGATATATTAGCCCTATGTGAAACTAATCTTAACCCTTCTATCCCCTCATCTGAGTTCTACGTTCCTGGCTACCTTTCCATCTTCAGGAAGGACTCCAATGTTCATATGCATGGGCTTGGTGTCTATGTCAGCGAACACCTTCCCTTAGCTAGGGTGTCATCTTTTGAATCCTCAGATCATTCTTTCATGTGCTTCCGCCTCTCACTTCTCAGCTCGATTAGCTATCTCTTCTTTCTCTACCGCTCTCCTTCCTCCCCTGACTTCGTTATTTGACAACATTTCTGACAATATCGACAAAGCCATTTCTTCCCATCCCTCTGCCCATGTATTCGTGTTTGGTGACTTTAACGCCCACCACACCAAGTGGCTGGAGAACGCTGTCACCGACCCTGCTGGTGTCCACACCATGAACTTTTCAATCACCCAATCCCTTACGCAAGTAGTGGACTTCCCCACGGATTTCTCCGACAACCCTAACGGAAGGGACTCACTTCTAGACCTCTGCTTCACTTCCATACCAGACTCTTGCACTACCAGACAATTCTGCCCACTCGGAAACTCTGACCACACTGTAGTGACCGTCAATATTTCACTCCACTCCCGCCCGACCCATGAAACCCAGACAAGTAGAATATCCTACTGCTATCAAAGAGCAGACTGGGATTCGTTCCGAGACTTCCTCTGTGACATCCCTTGGAACAACGTTTTTAGTCTTCCCATCGAAGAATGTGCATCCGAGGTCTCCTCCTGGGTTAAGGCTAGCATTGATGCCTTCATCCCTGCTAGGAAATTCCAGCTTAAATCTCATTCGTCTCCATGGTTCTCACCCGCTTGCTCGGCTGCCATTGCCCACCAGAATCATTTCTTCCGACTCTATCATAACTACGCGTCGGACCAAAACAGGCGCCTTTTCACTTCAGCTCGTAATAAGTGTAAAAAGATACTTAACGAAGCTAAGATGTTGTTTACTGCCAGAATGAAGCACCGCATAGCATGCTGTAAATTCGGCGCCAAAGACTACTGGTGACTCTGTAAAAGAGTACTTAACAAGAGCAAGTCTACAATACCCCCGCTAATCAACAAATTTGAGGTCCTCACCTCCCCAGCAGATAAGGCTGAATGATTTGCCCGCAGAACAATTCGAATCTGGACTCATCTGGAGTTTTACACCCGACTTCTCACCTAGAACCGAGGCACAACTGAATGATGTCCACATTACACCTTCGCTTGTCGCTAAGATAATCTTAAAACTTGACCCTCACAAAGCGAGCTGTGGGGACGTAATCCCAACCATAGTCTTAAAGAAATGTACCCCTGAACTCTCCTCTGTCCTTTCTAAGCTCTACAACCTCTGCCTATCTGCTTCCTGCTTTCCTGCCTGTTGGAAATCTTCCTCTGTAGTTCCTATATTTAAAAACACTAGAGAACCCTCGGGCCCTGCAAATTACCGCCCTATCTGCCTTCTTCCGATCTTTGGCAAAGTGTTCGAAGCCATTATCAACACCGAGGTGGTTCAGCATCTCACAGCACACAGGCTCCTCTCGGACAAGCAATATGGTTTCCGCTTCACCAGGTCTACTGCTGATATGCTAACGACCACCACCGAGTACATATACCAGGCACCCGACAGGAATGGCGAAGCCCGAACCGTTGCATTGGATATATCTAAGGCGTTCGACAGAGTTTGGCATGCTGGACTTCTATGTAAAATGCGGAGCTATGGTATGACTGGACATTTGTTTGAACTAATCCGGTCATTTCTCTCTAACCGCACACTGAAGGTGGTATTAAACGGACATACCTCCCAGAACTACCATACAAACGCAGGTGTGCCCCAAGGCTCCATCTTAGGTCCTACACTCTTCCTGATATACATTAATGATCTCCCTGATTCCATAAGAGCCCAAGTAGGTTTGTACGCCGATGACACCACAGTTTACTCTCGCCTCGACCAAAAATCTGGTGTAGGCGTCAAAGCTAAGCTCGCAGCCGAGATTGAAAAAGACCTCCAATCCATAGTGGACTGGGGTAAGAAATGGCTAGTAAATTTTAATGCTTCTAAAACGAAGCTACTCTCAATTGACCATCATCGACAATCTTACCTACCTCCCATTAGCATAAACCAGGTTTGCCTCTCAGAGAGTAAAACACTACGCCTCCTTGGTCTCAAACTTTCAGCGGACCTTAAATGGAATGACTATAACGAATCCATTGCTAAATCCGTTGCTATGAAAGTCGGTTCTCTGTGAAAGGCCCGGAAGTTTTTTCCGTCTAAATCTATCCTGCACATATATAAATCTACCATCCGCCCGTGCATTGAATATTGCTGCCATATCTGGTCGGGTGCCCCTGCTATTCTCCTCGGGCTTCTCGATAAGGTTCAGAGGAGGGTCTGTAATGTGATAGATAACGACTTGGCAGACCGCCTGCAGTCTCTCTCTCACAGGCGCGACATGGCTTCTCTGTGTCTCTTCTATAAATACTTTCACGGTTTCTGCTCCGATGAACTTAGATCACTGGTGCCCCCTAGATACGAATTTGCACGAGATACTAGATTAGCAACTAGATACCACCCTTTTACAGTGAAACCGATAAAATGCAACCGCAGATTCTACTCCAACAGTTTCTTTCCTCGCACTTCCCGACTGTGGAATCCCCTTCCACACGATTGCTTCCCCGACGGCTACAATCTCCAGGAGTTTAAATGTAAGGTCAATAGACACCTCCTAACACACTAACCTGCTCCCATTCTATCAAACACTCTTCCCATCTGCCCAACCCTCATCCTCGGTATCCTTACCCATCTATCACCTTCCTGACATTTCCTATGACTAACCACTCCTTCTCTTTACCGTCCCCTATGTAGCCCCATGCGCAATAGTGGCAGTGGAATGCCTTGCTTGGGGTGAAATGATTAAAAAGAAAAAAATTCAGAAATAAATACCTTTATATTCTTTTTGTTTTCTGTTCTGGAATGTAAAATTGGTGTGCAGAAATTTGCAACCCTGACAATTTTCATATCCGTTTTTTGTTGTTTTTTAAGGACACATATGTCAGAAGATTATATAATGTTTCAAAAGTTCGGTTTTCTCCGTGATGCATTATACCAGTAGACATCTCGTTTTACGACCATACGATCATAGGCGGTAACCTCACCCCAATAAACAAATTGACATCGGGTAAATGACCTTCAATTTACACCATGCGTGGCTCTGGTTGTGTTCAACGTCACACATAGTTTCTTAATTTCAAACATACTATGTTTAAATACAGAAATATGCCATTATCTGCACTACATTTCATTCAAAATCTGACCGATAAAAAAAAAAAAAAAAAAACGAATGCAAAGGACCTAAGGACCTGATTTTATCTGTTGATGATGGACATGCGGTTTGCTTGGAGAATTAGTCATATCACCTACAGTTCCTAACTCCCAACTAACTTATTCTAAAAATGGATCCGTCACACTCTAAATACTGTTTAACTTAATGTTTTCCACATGAACTGCAACTTCTGCATACATTGTTACAAGGAAGATAATCTAACACACACACACACACACACACACACACACACACACACACACACACACACACACACACTTTCACTCTCTCTCTTTATCTCTTTCTCTCTCTTAAGTGCTCCTCCTTCCTCTCGGATTTTTCTTCTCAAACTTATTTTACAACATATCTCCCAGCGCATATCCTACTTCCCTTTCCTTTGGTGGTTTTTGTAGCTATATAATGTTTACAGCTAAATTGTTCAGTAAGAATGTGCTTGTGCGTTACCGCTTGTCTATACACAATTTGTGAAACTTCAGTAGTTAATTTAACTGTTCTTTTCACACCTTCCAAACCTACAGGTAAATTTGGCAACTCGAAACGTTATTCCATTCATTAGAACCCCTGACAGTTCATTATTTGAAAAACCTTCTACAAGCGAGGGATCATAAACTCCATTTTATGAGAAATTTGACTAATGTGCCGCTTTAGAGTTGGTGAATGTCATTTTTAAAAGTATCTTCTATACTTCTGAAACTTCTGAAAAATATGATTGTACTGTAATTTTTTATTGTAACATTCTGTAATTTCTTGACTGTTGCTTTATTCTCCGGATCATATTGAAGATATATAAGTCTTAGTTATAGAATGTATTTAATTTCAAACCAACTAACAGCATATATTTCAATTATAAATTTTCTAAGGCTGGCAATCTTTGGTCTATAAACACACTAACTTGATGGCTTAAGTTTACCATTTTGCTTGAGTTAGAGACCCAATTTTCTAGGCAGCAAATCTATGGTTCATGTTTCCTGGTGAAATTCGTAGTGTATATTTTAAGAGCAGTCTCTGGTTACCACTCAAATTTTCTACTGCCCCTGCAGTAAGATATAAATTATCCAGAGGGTCTCTGAGAGTATTAAATTCTACTTGAGGCAAATCCTGATAATCGTTTCCGTAAAGTTTTTAAAAAACAGTAAAAATTGTAGAGCTTTTTGTAGTTCCGTCAATGTGCTTAAACACAACTCTATATTGAATTTCGTTTTAAGGAAGTGGACAACTAATGGTATGCAACTTTCTGTTAATTTTTTTTTCTCTAGAGCTGTAACAAGCCCTGCCTTACAAACAGTGTTTGTACTGGTATTGCTTACAAGAACAGCCTTTACACTGCTGAGTTCATCTAAAACAACAGCAAAATATTCTGATAGGACAACACCAGTTGCACTAATTTTAGGGATAACTCTGCCGGTGAGTTATCTATTTTCCGTGTCCATCAAAGTCAAGTGATGCCCTGGTTTTTTGTTCGTTTTCGCCGTTTTCCTCTGAATTCTCTTTGTATTGTAAAATGTCCTTAACCTTGCAATGAACACCAATGCAGATGATATTTTCATAGTTCTGAACAAACTTCTGATGGGTGGTTATTCTTACTCAAGCATCTTTCCTGTTTAGTGTTTAGTTTTTATTTTAATGTCCTTTAAGTTAAGGCTTGGATGAGGAAAGCCCATATATTTCTAAAAATAAGGCATTTGCAAGCCATGTCCGAAGATACATCAACCTCAATAAGTTCTATGGCATATCTAAGGACTTTTAAACGACTGGGAAGATTATCCCGCAGTAGGTTACCATTGCTTTCTGCGGTAGACTGATTGCCAACCAAGGCTATACAACCCAATCTGTCCTATTATTTAACCCATAACTGGATGAAAAGGGACGGATTAATATCCTTCCTGAAGTTATTTGGGCGCAAGTAAATGCAAGGAATTCAACTGGAATTCGAACTCGGCTCCCCGATTTGTCGTTCCGAGTCGATATTCACTGCATCACAACGCACATCCTTTAAACGACTGTAACGTTCCTTAAACCTTCTTCCTGGTTCAAAACCGTCCTCGATTGTTTCTTCATTTGAAGACGTTGGTAAAAAAAATATCCGATGTAAAGGCACCATGTGTAGATTCCTATGGTTTCTGCTTTTCAATCTACCTGTCTAATGTCTGCGCTCTTTTTGACAGCATCTTTGTCAAGAGTTACAAGTTGGAAAATTTCTTTTGGTTCTGTTTTCTTACTCTGAGCTTTTAAATATTCTTTTTCTTCAATGAGAACCTGAATTTTCAAAATGTGTACGCGTTTCAAAATAGGTCTTGCATACATGATAAATATGAAGGAAAATATCACAATATTATGTACCAAATGAGAATTATCAGAGGTAAAGTTATATTTTTCAAGTTTTGAAGGCTGTCACAATGCGTTTAGTAAAATAAAGAAAGGTAAAGAAGTTGTTGGGTATCACTTATTTATTATACATTAATATTCCGAGATTAAAACACATACTTAGATAAACCACATATCAAAGCAGACTGATACCATCAGACCATAAAGATCCCAACTATCAATCACACATATACATACCATAAACACACACACACACACACACACACACACACACACACACACACACACACACACACACACACTACAATTAACAACAGCAGCAGCAGCAGACCATTTGTTTGAAAGGCACGGACTCAAACACAAGCTCTTCTAACATTCTGAAGATGAGATAACGTCGCTCAGACACAGTTCTGACATTGTCGAAATCTCTGCCTTCGGACGGAGATGAACCCAGATGAGGCTCCGCCTAAGGTTAGAGTCTCGTCTGGAGAAAAGTAAATTTTAAATTTTTGCCCGAGCTATATGGCTCGCATTACCGACATTAAAATGGCCTTGTGCCACATTTTGTCTCGAGTGGAATGGTAGCTAAATACTTATATTGATGTGTAGCAGTTCACCACTAACAGTGGTTATCTAATTCACGCAGTATTTTATTTTTTTGATATTATAAAGTTTACTATCGCATTTTCAAGCCTCTTTTCCCGTGTATAATGCTTAATTTATATGAATACTATACTAATTTATATTATTGATATAATCGACTGAAATGATTTGGTGAGGTTTTTGTTAATTATTTTATTTGTTATTTCATGTTGGCAAAAAGAACAAAGAAAGAAAAAAGAAAGCTCACATTCCGGAAAATTATTAACAATCATTTTCGTCCCAAAAATCAATATTAACAATTGAGAAACATATTTTAAAAATCAAAAAAGCAAAAAACAAAAAACAAAAAACTACAAGAAAACAAAAACAAAAAAACTTATAATTTAATAAATCTATCTTCTAACTTCCTATGATACGAAATTTTCATATAAATAGCGTAACTTTAATTAATAAATTAGTCTTCAATATACTTCGACCGGGATGCGAATAATTCTGATTTCTCAATTTTCAACTCAAAAATACTTTGTGAGTGATAAAGTTCCTATTTTAAAGGTTATTACACGTTTTAAAAATATTTTCAGAAACGAATTTGCACGGTTTATATTACGAAAACATCAAATGACGATAAACAAAACACAATATATTAGTTGTCATTAGCTACATTTGCGGTGATATATACGTAACTGCATATTAGTCTTCTTCCGTTGCTTTATTCACGCTACGCGTACATAACAGCTTCTATTTAGTTTTTTACGTGACAATCTCGCACAAACACAATTCGGTTTTTCTTTTGTGTTAAAAAAAAAAATCCTTATGAACTTTGCTTGCGTTTATTTTTCTAAACGTAATTTAGAATCAAGTGAACATTATACTTTATTTCTTGCATTTAAAAAAAAAATATTTTACACTCAATAATAAAACTATTCGAATTTGTAGAGCTGTGTGTGAAAATTATTTATTTTCTTTGCTTTTTAAACACTTTATCCATCCACGCAAACTCTCTCTCTTACACACACACACACACACACACACACACACACACACACACACATATATATGTCTATGTATATATAAAGAAAGAAAGGGATTTTTTTAATTATCAATACGACAGATATTTATTTATTAGAGCAGATATGTTCATTTTGACAGTCGGAGAAAAATCTGCGTTTAAAGGCATTATTCAGACTTTACTTGGCCATCGCCGCACTTTGTAGTCGAGAGATCAAAGCACGTCATATCTAATGTTGGTTTTTCCTAAGGGTAAACAGGTTCGAATACTGCCGGAGAGATTCAGGTAGACGAAAATAAATACTATTTAATAAATAAACGACGCGCTGAGTTAACGAAAAGTAAAGTTTAAGTAATATATATATATATATATGTATATATTAATCATCCACATACAAGCCTGTTTCACTGTATCACAGCTCATAAGTGTGGCTAGACACACCCACTTGCTTCTGGCAGATTTGGTGTCAATCGGAGTCGCTACCCCCCTTTAACGTGTTGTGTATAAGCAGTGTATACACACGCCAGTCACCGAAAGAACTTATTCATTGCTGCATATATATATATATATATATATAGTCATCCACAGACAGATCTGTTTCGCTGTATCACAGCTCATCAGTACGGTTAGACTCCGATTGCTTTTTTACCCAGGATTGAAACCCGACCGAATTGGCGTCAGTCGGCGATTCTACCACTGGGCTATGGGCGTTCGGTAGAAGAAGGCAGACTTTTTAGCGTGTATATTATCATTATACGAGCCCAATAGCCAGAGTGCTCTAATTCATTTTACTGAATGAGCGATTACTATTATAAACATATTACTATTATAAATATATATGATATTTAAGTATATATATATATATATATATATATATATATATATATATATATATATATTGAAAATTTTTCTTAAAGGGCTATTTTTTGGAAAATGTTTATCTATTAACTTAAGAAATTTATGCCCCAGTTTAAAATTAACTAAGTGCTTAAATGGGGTGTTTTACTATATCATCTTTCTGTCTCTATTTTTTCCTTTTGAGCTACTAAATTTTTCCACAAAGCTGATCTCAGAAGATTGATAACCGCTGTCTTTAAGAGTTTTATCATAAATTGTTTTATGCTTATCGAATATTTCTTTGCTAGAAGAGCCTATGTTAATGCGACTTTCAACTGATGATTGATTGTGTTTGATAACAGATCATGGATTGTTAAAGTTAGGGTTTATATAAATTAGGTTAGCATTATTTTTCATGTAAGGTTGAAAGGTATTTGAAACTAAGTCTAACGTTATGTCTAAGAAGTCACCTTGTTTTATATAAGGTTTAATTACTATGCTAAGACCAAAAGATTTGAAAATTGTATGAAATAATTTTCTAAATCTATCAACTTTACCTCTAGTGGATTTGTTTACTATCATAAGTCCGTCATCTCTATAAAATCCTATATTTTTTTACATCGATTTCTTTAAACGCCGTGAGGATATACAGGAGAAATAATCCGACTAAATCCGAAGACTGTGCAGAATCCAGAGCTTCCATAGATAAATCAAAATCATCCGTTGAGTTTTTAGCCCATTCTTCGTTGTCGTGGATAAGAACTGATTTCCTCTTTGGAAATGTCCGAATAAAATTCCGCGACTTCCAGGGCAAGATAGAAGTAGCTCAAAAAATATTTCCTTCAATTTTAAATTAAGTTTATATATATATATATATATATAACTTTTTTTTAATAACCCCTACGCCTATGTACAGGATTTCATCATTTTTTTTAAAGAACGACAAAAGTTTTTAGCCTTATATTTCACTAAAACAATTTTATTTATCCACTACTAATTCCAGGCTAGAGTGTAAAAAAAAAAAAAAAATCTACCACTTCGCCGGTTATACTGTTTCTCACACCTCTCTCTTCTTCGACCACCTGCTCTCACTTCCTTCTCCCCTCTATGTATTTTCTTACTTCTTCCTCTTTGTTAAACCCAAACGCCGGGTCATCAAATGCTGTATATGACTATACTTTACTTCCTACTTTTAAACCTGGCGCCATTCTTTGACACCTTCGTCGTGTCTCTTTTAGTTCTTTCTCTTTCTCTCTCGTTTTCCTCTTTTTGTTCTTTATTCCCTCAATGTCTTTTTTACGACCCCCCCCTTTCTTGCTTTCTCATTTTCCCTACCCACTTTACCTGGCACACAAAAATTTACCAATATAAGGAAAAGAATTTTCCATCTCCTTTCAAAAAATAGCGTTTACTACCTGATAAGACATTGTCCCTTCAATGTCGAAACAAAATATACACTTTGTAGTAGATTGTAATTTGAAAATGTCCTAAATTATAATTTTTTAATATATATTAATAGCTCTATTTCTGTATTGAACACTGTTTTAAATTAATGTTTTGAACGTTGTTAATATTTTTCTTCGTTTCATATTCATTCGGCTGTATCCCGGCCAGAAGCAAGTGGATGTGTCTAGCCACACTGATGAGCTGTGATAAGCGAAACAGGCTTGAATGTGGATGACTAATATATATATATGAATTTAATGGATACTCGTATTTGAGTAGATATTCTTTTTTTTTTAATAACTAAACAGTATATTTATTTATGTTTATTAGCCTGAATAATCGAGAAATCTTGTCAGGAAAACATGCGTCCTCTGGCAGGATTCGAACCTGCGTCCCTTCGGGGAAACCGTCAATTGATCTGACGGGTCTTGACCGCTCGACCACGAAGGACTTGAAGTCAAACAATGCCCGGAATAATGCTTTTAAGCACACATTTTCCTGATTATCTGCTTTTTTTCGTATCCTTATGTAAACAGAGAATTTATTTACGAAATTTTAGGAAATCCATTACAAAATGGATTAACTCTAACATATTTTTTCATTTATTTGTTTAAACAGATTTACAAGGAATACCCATATTTGAGTAGATACTTTGCTTTTTGTAATCAAACAGTATATTTATTTATATCTACTGGCATGAATAATCAAGAAATCTTGTTAAGAAAATAAACATTCTATGTCCCGCAAATGGAACGAGGCTGGAATTCACGTTAACGTCTTTCTATTTACAAAAAAGAAAGAAAAAAAAAACAACCTTCAACACAATATATCCGTTGCTAAATAATAATGTATTAATGTTACTTTATTTAATAAAGGAAGCAATGTGCTAAATATTCTTTTTTAATAGAAGGACGCCAACTTGGATTCCAGCCACATTCTTTTCGCTGGGCGCGTAATAAACATTTCTATTATGCAATATACGTCACACATCTTAAAAAACAGCCCTGAAAAGAAATTAACAACAAATCACTTGAAAATGGCTAAAGAGTTGTCCGAAATTGCTTTGGAAAATATACACTACGGATAATTTTTATACTCTATTACCCCAACAAAACGGAACAATTTAAGAATACTAGAAACACTCAATAAACAATTAGTTAAATTATTCTTGTCATAACGAAATATATATATATATATATATTTCGTTATGACAATATAAGTGGTTAATTTTAATAGAAGTACATCCCACTGTTAGATATTAACTTTTAAAAAGTGCTCAATACAAAAGTAGAGCATAAATATATAGTTATTATTATTATTATTATTATTATTATTATTATTATAAACAAAAACGTACTTGTCTGTTTGTTACTATCCGCTAATCTAAAAAATGGCTGCACCAATTGATTTGAAATTTTACTATAACATTCAATACGTGCGTATTTTTATATACCTTATATTAAAAAATATTATTAATTTTTTTTTTTTTTTATAAGCGTTTCACCCCGAGCAAGGCATGTCACTGCCACTACTGTGCAGGGGGCTACGTAGAGTGGAGAAAGGCTGATTAAATATAGGAAATAACAGAGGGTGGGTGATAGGCGGGTGAGGATACCGAGAATGAGGGTTGGGTAGATGAGAGTGTTGTGAGAATAGTTGGGAGTTAGTGTGATAGGAGGTGTCTATTGACCCTACATTTAAACACCTGGAGATTGTAACTGTCGGGAAAGCAGACTTGTGGAAGGGAGTTCCACAGGCGGGAAGCGCGAGAAAAGAAGCTGTTGGAGTAGAATTTACGGTTACATCTTATTTGTTTAATTGTAAAAGGGTGGGACCTAGTTGCTAATCTAGTATCTCGTGTAAATTCGTGCTTAGGCGGCACCAGTGATCTAAGCTCATCGGAGCAGAAGCCATGAAAGTACTTGTAGAAGAGGCACAGGGAAGCTACATCACGCCGGTGTGAGAGCGGCTGCAGCCGGTCTGCCAAGTCAGTATCAACCACGTTACAGATCCTCCTTTGTATTTTGTCAAGAAGCCCAAGGAGAGCAGCAGGGGCACCCGACCAGATATGGCAGCAATATTCAATACACGGGCGGATGGTAGATTTGTATATGTGCAGAATAGTTTCAGGTGGGAAAAATTTCCGGGCCCTGCACAGGGAGCCGACTTTCATAGCAGCAGATTTGGCAATGGATTCAATATAGTCATTCCATGTGAGGTCCGCCGAGAGTGTAAGGCCAAGGAGGCATAGTATTTTATTAAATATATATTTTGCAATGTCGATTAGATTTTATGAGAGCCGAACTAAAAAACTTTAATTTTCAATATAGACGCCTTTACAGACAACTTTGTCATTTCATAGGAAAAATATGAATTGTCATTTCATAGGAAAAATCCACATTTAAGGTAAACCTAAGCCGTTTTACATTATTATTTTTATTTTGGCGAGCATAAACAGCAGAAATTCTATTCCCCTTTTAAAAAATAAAGTTTTCTATTCATTTTCTTTCAACGAATTATTATCAATATCCCATTTATTTCGTTAGTTTAGCAAATAAATTTCTGCACTTTTTTTAAAAACCTAAGCCTTTCTTTTTTACTATTATTTCTATTTTGGTGAGCGTAAACAACAGAAATCCTTTTCCTTAAAAAAAAAAAATGGGACCTCAAAGATTGTCAACACTGAAAACTTTCCGACGTCTCCTGCAACCAAGAAGTCCCCTAATGTAATGCCCTGTGTTTGGATCTTGTTGGTACGGTTGAAAGTGACGGCATGTAAATGTGGGAAGAGCATGACCTCCATACAACCCCACCCAGGCTTGTGCCCTAAAAAGGTCACTGCAGTTTCACCACCAAACGACTGGATTTTGACCAAGCAGGTCGCTACCTTTATCTCGCAAGATAAACATTTAGCATGATGTATGTATGTATGTATGTATGTATGTATGTATGTATGTGTGAGTGTGTTTCGTTGTAAAGTAGTTTTAGGTCTACTTAAACACACACACACAGACACACACACACAGACACACACACATACATGTATATATTTATATTCCCGGATGTTATCTCTCTCCCTTAGGTCTGTTTTTATTCCTGCATAACAGCAATATGAAATATACGGGTGTCAATATGCTTTTCAAAGTGCGAACCCCTGAGTAAGAATCAGCAGGACAGGTTCTGAATGTGAATCAGTGGGCCGATACATGAGCTCCTGTCAAAGACTCCTTGGGGGAAATGGTGTACACTTAAGTATTTTTGTGGAAAAGGTTCCTGTATAACTGAAGATTGCTTGTCGTTCTGAACATAAACATGTTTACGTCATCCCAGTGTGTGAATGAGAGTGCAAGCTTCTACATTGGCGTATTGGTGAAAGAATGCACACATTACATAAATACACGCACGCACGCACGCACACACAGACATACAATTACAAATATATATATATATATATATATATATATATATATATATATATATATAATGAGAAACTTGTTTATATTAACTCATTTAGTCTCATTTGAAGTTTATTAAGGTAAATGTAAAATGTAAGGATTTTATTTTGCAATACGTATCTATAAAGTAAAGTGAAGAAAAATTATCGTTCAGTTTGCAAAATTTACAATTTAATCATAATAAAGCTGTGGATGTGGGTTGTAGTGCAGTGGATATCGACTTGGAACGAGAAATCGGGGAACCGATATATATATATATATATATATATATATATATATTTATTATATATATATATATATATATATATATATTTTATATATTATATATATATATATATATATATATATATATATATATATGTATATATATATATATATACCTGGCGCATCTTATAACGATCAGCCTAAAGGAAGTCAAATTAAGCCTGTAACACAATTTTAGAATTCATCGTAACAACCATCTCTGCTCTGAAATGTATTGTAATGTCAACAAATGTAAACACGTTACAGAAATTAAGAACTATAAACGAAACTGGTTATAAACAACCGACAATTTGAAATGATTTGTTTGAACATTATTTTGGATCGATACTCGTATTTAAGTAGGTATTCTATTTATAATCAAACAGTATTATATATATATTTCAACCGGCATGATATTTTACGATAAATTTTTGTTACGAAAATGTGTGTCATTTGGCAGGATTGGAACCTTAATTTGAACAGATTATCTACTTAAATACGAGTATCGATCAAAAAATAATGTTCAAACAAATCATTTATATATATATATCCAGGTGAAGAGAACTAACAGTTTTAGAATTCCGAGTTGTCTGGCATTTACTTTCTTTTAAAAAAAGTGCTCAATGCAACATATATCATAGAACATACTAAGTTACTATAATTATAATTAAATTTGGTTTTTATTTAAAATTAATTAATTTACATTGCGACACGGACATTTCTATGCTTAGAGATTTTACCTCGTCATCAGGCAATGCTAACTTATTGTGGAAATGATTTACATTTGAATGCTTAAAACAACGTGCTTGTTATTTAAAGAGTTGATATGGATGGGGGAAGACAGAAAAAATATGCGTGTGCTTAATTTAACTAATCAGAATGAATTTCAACTTTTTAAATTTGAAGATATAGGTTATATGTTTTGGGAAATACAGGTTTTCTTCTTTCAATCTTGACGAGAAAGTGTCAGTCAGTTGAGCCAGTGTCTAGACTGCTCTATCCCGGTACGATGTACCTATTCTTGTCACAAGATTATTGTCTTAGCTTTCTCTGTATCCCAGTATTTTTTAAAAACGAAAATGTAAGAAAGAAAACATTTTATATTTTTGATCTGACTTAAAGGGGCTTTTAAGTATAATTATAGTATGTTTATTTCGGTTCAGAGTGCATTTTTTCCTAATTTTTTCCTAAACTCTTAATTTGTAAAAATGTTAATATCTATTGAGTTAATATTATATCATAATACAAAACAAATTATCGGATATATATGTTAATGGATATTCTTTTATGAAGAAGATTTTAATCATATTCTAAGGTGAACATTTTACAATGTTTGCATATGACATTTATTTCTTTACGTTTATTTAATAGATTTTTTATTCTTTAAAAAATTAATTATAAATAGTTTTTTATATAGACAGAAAGCGCATGGGTCATTTAAAGACTTACATATTCTAGATTTTCTTATAATGTTCCATTTTATTGTAGAAATTTTATTTGTTTCTTTTAGATACCAAAAACATTTCTATAGGATTGTTCTGTTTCTATATTTATCATTATTAAATGAAGAAGTGTGTTGATAAAATCTTTTTTTCAGAGAATCCTTAGTACTACCAGCATATATCATCTTTATATTACCAGGGTTTTCGTAGAAAAATAGTACATTGATAAACTATGGATTCTGTAAACACCTCTTTTCCAAAAGACACTCTATAGGGTTTCTACAATTACATTTATTCATGTCTAAATTAATGATTTCAATTTTTGAAATGGTTTTTATTTTCAGTTAAGTTTCAATTTTTATTTAAAATATTATTATTATGATTTTTATAAGCTTTTTGAGATTATTCATACAACAATAACTTAATTTTAAACTATTTTTATTGAAAATCTTTCTTAATGGATTATTATTCGGAAAATGTTTCTTAATCAAAGCGAGAAATTTTTTGCTTATTTTATTGCTAACCAGTCCCCGACGGGGCATTCGAAGCTCATCATAGTATAGTATTTCAATTTTAAAGAAATCCTCCCCTCTTATTAATCAAAACCGACATTAATAATGTATCTGGTAGCTATTACTTTTACACCACTGCTGAGATTAAATACACTCCTAGAAATTGCTTCCTCCGTCTTTCCTATATCAAGTGTAAGGTCCCAGATTGGAGAAATGTATTCGCTATACTTCAAGCTACTGAAGGAACTCTTTGCATAGAACTTACGATTTCATATATCCATTTCAACTGTAAGATGATGAGTGTTTGTCGCCAATTTAAATTCGTAAAGTCTAGGCACCGAGGGGAAAAGCTCATCAAAACAATTAGTATGAAAATATTTATAGGAAAGAATATTGTTTTGTTTAATTACAATTCAACTCCTTACTGGGTTGTATAGCATTAGTTGACAACCAGTCTACGGCAGAAAGTAATAGCATCTTCAGTCAGTTAAGTGCCATACATGAAACACGCTTGGGCGATCATGTCTCGAAAGAGACATGACTGACTGCGCAGAAGATTATCCCGCAGGAGTTTGCCATTTCTTTCTGCGGTAGACTGGTTGCCAGCCAAGGCTATAGAACCCAATCTGTCCTGTTATTTAACCCATAACTGAAAGGAAGAGACGGATTAATACCTTTCCCAAGGGTATTTGCACATAAGTGAATGCGATGAATTCAATTGGAATTCGAACTCGGCTCCCCGATTACTACGAGAAAATCATTTGCCCAGTCAGTAGAGACATGATCACCCAAGCGTGTATCTCGATATGACACTTAACTGATTGACTGAATCAGGCTTCATGTGCATTTGACTCGTTAAAACAGCGTTAGTATAATTCGTGGCGCTTCGGATTCGAGGAGAGACGATACGTTCTTTCAACGCTCCAGAAAATTAATGGTTAGGAATCCTAACTTGTAAATATTAGAATCTTGTGACAGCGCGCTCTTTCTCTTGCTGCCAACCAAGTTAGAACAATTCCAGAATTTGAGCATCGAAAATTTACTCGATTATTATCATTGTTATGTTTGTGTGTGTGTGTATGTGTGTGTGTGTGCGCGCACGCGTGAGAAAAAGAGAGAGAGAGAGAGAGAGAGAGAGAGAGAGAGAGAGAGAGAGAGAACGCCAGCAAAATTTTTTTATGTTGGCTGATGACTGTAAAATTCCTCTCCATTTTAGCCAACACCTACCTATTATAAATAGAGAATATTTTCTGAACCCGTACTTAAATCATCGTGTACCGACACACGCGTGATCTCTCCAGACCCGTTTCCATCCCAGGGGTATTCGGAGCTCATCATAGCATCACACTTTAATATTTTCAAAAGAGAATCCTCCCTTGCTATTTATACAAACCTACTTTAATAACGTGTCATGTAGTTATTTTCCTACCGGTGAGGAAATTAAACACACAGACTCCTAGAAATGACTTTAACTGAGTTGCTCACATTAAGTGCAATCCAACTGAAAAGTCCTAGATAGGGGGTGGGGGAAATATAATCTCTTGTAGGCTCGTAGGGGTTAAGCTAACTTGTATTAACAGAGTGAGGGGATTATCTATATACATTATATAGATATATTGTAGCCGAGTAGTTATAAAATGTGTTTTCCGATCATGAGACCCGGGTTTGACTTTGAAAATATCGATGTGATGACCATAAGACCCGGGTTTGAATCTCACCATGATTGACTTGGCAGGAAAGTGACCTTTATAATATAGGCCTGGGATAGGTGGTTTTTGTGTGTGGCACCTTGAGAAACCAATGTTGACCGAAGCTTTGTGACTGAAATTGGGTAGACGGAACTGTTTGGGAGCCGTCGCTGGTTGTGGGTTGTGCTAGCAAGAAATCAGTAAGATTCCAACTATTTTTGAGAGAATTAAAATTCTTTCTTTGCATCTTCATATTAGCACAAAATTTTCGCCTATTCACTTCACACCCACCATCAGGTCATTAGGCAGAAAGAAAAAAGAAAAAAGGGAAAACTTTTTTATTTTAATTTAAGAGACCAAACATGGCAGCAGAAAATATAGACACTAGAATAAATGTATTTTGACCATTATACCGGAACATGCAAAGAGAATCAAACTTTGATACAGATGAGCGTTTGTCTTATAGGTCGTTTCCTATAAATTCAGTCTTAATTGGGTACTCACTGAATGTAGCCTTAGTGGATATCAGCTTGGAACGAGAAATCGGGGAGCCGAGTTCAAATTCCAGTTGAATTCATTGTATTCACTTACGCGCAAATAACCTTGGGAAATGTATTAATCCGTCTCTTCCTTCCAGTTATGGGTTAAATAACAGGACAGATTGGGTTCTATAGCCTTGGCTAGCAACCAATCTACCACAGAAAGCAACGGCAACCTACTGCGGGATAATCTTCTGCTCAGTCAGTCATGTCTCTTTCGAGACATGATCGCCCAAGCGTTTACCACGTATGGCACTTAACTGACTGAATAATCCTTTGTAACGATGAAATGTTTTAATTTGATGGTTAATATGTCGATCTCACAGAATATTTCTAGTAAGTTTTCCACCCTTCGGTTAGTACCCTTCTGTTTGTCTCCCCTAAGCTTCATCATCATCATCATCATCATCAGCCCCATAATTACCGTGTGTCCGCAACTGAACACCTGTCCAGTTTATCCCACATATGTGGATTGAAAGCAAGAGAGTTATTCCTTCATGCGTCGTAAGTCTCGAGCAAATTGACCTGGCGGAGTCCATTTCCCTTCATGTCAAACCACAACTTATGTCTTCTAATTTGAAAGCTCGCCTTGGTCATTTGCCATCATTAGTAAGTGAAAGTGCTAAACACAGTCAATTATAAACATACGTCTTAAGAGAAAATGTAAAATTAATATTAGTTTAATCTAAGAGTTTGAAAGAAAAGTTAGCTCACATGCTAAGGTACTGGGAAGAGATTTTCTTTACATGCGGCTAAAACAATCTTATATTCAAATGTTTCATAACATGTGTACGTCAATATTGAAACAAATTTTATTGATAGTGGCTTGCTGTCTTTTGGTTTGAAGAGCCTCTAAAAATTTTAATAATTTTTAGAATAGGATTGACACCGTTGCTTCGACGACGATTGGGAATAGTGAGGACGAGAAAAGCATTTAAGTTGATTGTCGGTATTTTCTACGTCGTTTGCTCAGAAAATGTTAAAAATATATGTCTATTGATGTTCGAAAAATGAGGAATATAGCTACATGAGAGATTTGGATTGCACAAACTGGTTGTAGTCTAATGACAAGGCAGTTGCCACGGAATTATATTTTTTTTAATCGGCATCGCCTCATGCAAGGCAGTAAAGTCAATAAGACACAATGGGGTTTGGAAGAATAAAAAACAGAAACATTAATAATAAGCGGGAAGAGAAAAGTGTAATAACTGACATAGCGTTTCAAATTTTGCAGATTAAAACGTGAATTGTTGTCGTCCAAGAAATGTGGATTCTAGTTCATGTCACAAGAAATATCTATTCCAGTACAGTTTAACCTTGTTGGAAATTGCCATAAAAATCAGCTGACAAAAGAACATTCTCGCCACTTCTCGGGCAGATTATAAATCTGAGTCATAACTAATTCAGTCTTTTTTTTCCTTTGGACGTTGCGATGAAAATCAACTGATGAAAGAACATTCTCGCCACATCCTGGGCAGATTATAAATCTGAGTCATAACTAAGTCAGTCTTTTTTTCCTTTGGACGTTGCGATCAAAATCAACTGACGAAAGAACATTCTCGCGACTTCCTGGGCAGATTATTAATCTGAGTCATAACTAATTCCGTCTTTTTTTCCATTGGACGTTGCGATAAAAATCAACTGACGAAAGAACATTCTCGACACATCCTGGGCAGATTATAAATCTGAGTCATAACTAAGTCAGTCTTTTTTCCTTTGGACGTTGCGATCAAAATCAACTGATGAAAGAACATTCTCGCGACTTCCTGGGCAGATTATTAATCTGAGTCATAACTAATTCAGTCTTTTTTCCTTTGGACGTTGCGATCAAAATCAACTGATGAAAGAACATTCTCGCGACTTCCTGGCCAGATTATTAATCTGAGTCATAACTAATTCCGTCTTTTTTTCCATTGGACGTTGCGATCAAAATCAACTGACGAAAGAACATTCTCGCGACTTCCTGGGCAGATTATAAATCTGAGTCATAACTAAGTCAGTCTTTTTTCCTTTGGACGTTGCGATCAAAATCAACTGATGAAAGAACATTCTCGCGACTTCCTGGCCAGATTATTAATCTGAGTCATAACTAATTCCGTCTTTTTTTCCATTGGACGTTGCGATCAAAATCAACTGATGAAAGAACATTCTCGCGACTTCCTGGGCAGATTATTAATCTGAGTCATAACTAAGTCAGTCTTTTTTCCTTTGGACGTTGCGATCAAAATCAACTGACGAAAGAACATTCTCGCGACTTCCTGTGCAGATTATTAATCTGAGTCATAACTAAGTCAGTCTTTTTTCCATTGGACGTTGCGATAAAAATCAACTGACGAAAGAACATTCTCGCCACTTCCTGGGCAGATTATTAATCTGAGTCATAACTAAGTCAGTATTTTTTTCTTTGGACGTTGCGATAAAAATCAACTGACGAAAGAACATTCTCGCCACTTGCTGGGCAGATTATTAATCTGAGTCATAACTAATTCAGTCTTTTTTTCCATTGGACGTTGCGATCAAAATCAACTGACGAAAGAACATTCTCGCGACTTCCTGGGCAGATTATAAATCTGAGTCATAACTAAGTCAGTCTTTTTTCCTTTGGACGTTGCGATCAAAATCAACTGACGAAAGAACATTCTCGCGACTTCCTGGGCAGATTATAAATCTGAGTCATAACTAATTCAGTCTTTTTTCCTTTGGACGTTGCGATAAAAATCAATTGACGAAAGAACATTCTCGCCACTTGCTGGGAAGATTATTAATCTGAGTCATAACTAATTCAGTCTTTTTTCCTTTGGACGTTGCGATCAAAATCAACTGATGAAAGATCATTCTCGCGACTTCCTGGGCAGATTATTAATCTGAGTCATAACTAATTCAGTCTTTTTCCTTTGGACGTTGCGATCAAAATCAACTGATGAAAGAACATTCTCGCGACTTCCTGGGCAGATTATTAATCTGAGTCATAACTAATTCCGTCTTTTTTTCCATTGGACGTTGCGATAAAAATCAACTGACAAGAACATTCCGCCACTTGCTGGGCAGATTCTTCAATCTGGGTCATAACTAATTCAGTCTTTTTTTTCCTTTGGACGTTGCACTCAAAATCAACTGATGAAAGAACATTCTCGCGACTTCCTGGGCAGATTATTAATCTGAGTCATAACTAATTCAGTCTTTTTTTCCTTTGGACGTTGCGATAAAAATCAACTGACGAAAGAACATTCTCGCCACTTGCTGGGCAGATTATTAATCTGAGTCATAACTAATTCAGTCTTTTTTTCCTTTGGACGTTGCGATCAAAATCAACTGATGAAAGAACGTTCTCGCGACTTCCTGGGCAGATTATTAATCTGAGTCATGGCAACTAATTCGAACTTATTTTGGACGTTGCGATCAAATCAACTGATGAAGGCCATTCTCGCAACTACGGGCAGATTATTAATCTGAGTCATAACTAATTCAGTCTTTTTTTCCTTTGGACGTTGCGATCAAAATCAACTGATGAAAGAACATTCTCGCGACTTCCTGGCCAGATTATTAATCTGAGTCGCAACTAATTGCGTCTTTTTTTCCATTGGACGTTGCGATCAAAATCAACTGATGAAAGAACATTCATGAGCTTCCCTGGGCAGATTATTAATCTGAGTCATAACTTCCGTCTTTTTCCATTGAACGTTGCGATCAAAATCAATATGATGAAAGAACATTCTCGCGACTTCCTGGGCAGATTATTAATCTGAGTCATAACTAATTCGGTCATTTTTTCCTTTGGACGTTACGAATCCAAAATCAACTGATGAAAGAACATTCTCGCGACTTCCCAGCCGATTATTAATCTGAGTCGCAACTAATTGCGTCTTTTTTTTCCATTGGACATTTGCGATCAAAATCAACTGATGAAAGAACATTTACCGCGACTTCCTGGGCAGATTATTAATCTGAGTCATAACTAATTCAGACTTTTTTCCTTTGGACGTTGCGATCAAAATCAACTGATGAAAGAACATTCTCGCGACTTCCTGGGCAGATTATTAATCTGAGTCATAACTAATTCAGTCTTTTTTTCCTTTGGACGTTGCGATCAAAATCAACTGATGAAAGAACATTCTCTTTTAACCACCACCAATGATTGTCAATGCAGGTGTAACTAATTGCGTCTTTTTTTCCATTGGACGTTGCGATCAAAATCAACTGACGAAAGAACATTCTCGCCACTTGCTGGGCAGATTATTAATCTGAGTCATAACTAATTGATCTTTTTCCTTTGGACGTTGCGATCAAAATCAACTGATGAAAGAACATTCTCGCGACTTCCTGGGCAGATTATTAATCTGAGTCATAACTAATTCAGTCTTTTTCCTTTGGACGTTGCGATCAAAATCAACTGATGAAAGAACATTCTCGCGACTTCCTGAGCAGATTATTAATCTGAGTCATAACTAATTCCGTCTTTTTTTCCTTTGGACGTTGCGATAAAATCAACTGACAAAAGAACATTCACGCCACTTGCTGGGCAGATTATTAATCTGAGTCATAACTAATTCAGTCTTTTTTCCTTTGGACGTTGCGCTCAAAATCAACTGATGAAAGAACATTCTCGCGACTTCCTGGGCAGATTATTTTAATCTGGATCATAACTAATTCAGTCTTTTTTCCTTTGGACGTTTGATAAAAATCAACTGACGAAAGAACATTCTCGCCACTTGCTGGGCCGATTATTAATCTGAGTCATAACTAATTCAGTCTTTTTTCCTTTGGACGTTGCGATCAAAAAATCAACTGATGAAAGAACATTCTCGCGACTTCCGCAGGCAGATTATTAATCTGAGTCATAACTAATTCAGTCTTTTTTTCCTTTGGACGTTGCGATCAAAATCAACTGATGAAAGAACATTCTCGCGATTTCCTGGCCAGATTATTAATCTGAGTCATAACTAATTGCGTCTTTTTTTCCATTGGACGTTGCGATCAAAATCAACTGATGAAAGAACATTCTCGCGACTTCCTGGGCAGATTATTAATCTGAGTCATAACTAATTCCGTCTTTTTTTCCATTGTACGTTGCGATCAAATCAACTGATGATGAAAGAACATCGCCTTTGCGACTTCGGGCAGATTATTAATCTGGTCATAACCAATTCAGTCTTTTTTCCTTTGGACGTTGCGATCAAAAAACTAACCGATGAAAGAACATTCTCGCGACTTCCCGGGCATTTATTAATCTGAGTCATAACTAATTCCGTCTTTTTTTCCATTGGACGCTGGCATAAAAATCAACTGACAAAAGAACATTCACGCCACTTGTTGTAAGGCAGATTATTGTAATCTGAGTCATAACTAATTCAGTCTTTTTTCCTTTTGGACGTTGCGCCTGAAAATTCAACTGATGAAAGGTTTTATTCTCGCGACTTCCTGGGCAGATTATTAATCTGAGTCATAACTAATTCAGTTCTTTTTTCCTTTGGACGTTGCGATAAAATCAACGGACGAAAGAACATTCTCGCTACTTGCTGGGCAGATTATTAATCTTGAGTCATAACTAATTCAGTCTTTTTTCCTTTGGACGTTGCGATCAAAATCAACTGATGAAAGAACATTTTCCGCGACTTCCTGGGCAGATTATTAATCTGGTTTATAATCTAATTCAGACTTTTTCCTTGGACGTTGCGATCAAAATCAACTGATGAAAGAACATTTCGCGATCGGCAGATTATTAATCTGAGTCATAACTAATTCAGTCTTTTTTTTCCTTTGGACGTTGCGATCAAAATCAACTGATAAGAGAAAGAATATTCGCGACTTCCTGGCCAGATTATTAATCTGAGTCATAACGACTGCGTCTTTTTTCCATTGGACGTTGTGATCAAACAACTGATGAAAGAACATTCTCGTGACTTCCCGGGCAGATTATTAATCTGAGTCATAACTAATTCCGTCTTTTTTCATTGAACGTTGCGATCAAAATCAAATCTGATGAAAGAACATTCTCGCGACTTCCTGGGCAGATTATTAATCTGAGTCATAACTAATTCAGTCTTTTTTTCTTGGACGTTGCGATCAAAATCAACTGATGAAAGAACATTCTCGCGACTTCCTGGCCAGATGAGACTGAGTCAGACCAATTGCGTCTTTTCCTGATGGATGTTGCGACTTTAAAATCTAACTGATGTAGCAACATTCTCTAATTTCCTGGGCAGACAGAATGAGTTTGGCAATCATCTAGACGTTTTTGGACGTTGCGATCAAAACTTAACTGATGAAAGAACATTCTCGCGACTTCCGCGTGATTATTAATCTGAGTCATAACTAATTCAGTCTTTTTTTCCTTTGGACGTTGCGATCAAAATCAACTGATGAAAGAAATATTCTCGCGACTTCCCGGCTGATTATTAATCTGAGTCATAACTAATTGCGTCTTTTTTTCCATTGGACGTTGGTGATCAAAATCAACTGACGAAAGAACATTCTCGCCACTTGCTGGGCAGATTATGACCTGAGTCATAACTAATTCGGGGCCCTTTTTTCCTTTGGATGTTGTTAATGTAAAATCAATTGATGAAAGAACATTCTCGCGACTTCCTGGCATTAATCTGAGTCATAACTAATCAGTCTTTTTCCTTTGGACGTTATGATCAAAATCAACTGATGAAAGAAATATTTCGCGACTTCCTGGCAGATTATTAATCTGAGTCATAACTAATTCCGTCTTTTTTTCCATTGGACGTTGCGATAAAAATCAACTGACAAAAAGAACATTCACGCCACTTGCTGGGCAGATTATTAATCTGAGTCACAATTAATTCAAGTTTTTTTCCTTTGGACGTTGCGCTCAAAATCAACTGATGAAAGAACATTCTCGCGACTTCCTGGGCAGGATTATTAATCTGAGTCATAACTAATTCAGTCTTTTTTCCTTTCGACGTTGCGATAAAAATCAACTGACGAAAGAACATTCTCGCCACTTGCTGGGCCGATTACTAATTCGAGTCATAACTAATTCAGTCTTTTTTCCTTTTGGACGTTGCGATCAAAATCAACTGATGAAAGAACATTCTCGCGATTTCCTGGCCAGATTATTAATCTGAGTCATAACTAATTGCGTCTTTTTTTTCCATTGGACGTTGCGATCAAAATCAACTGATGAAAGAACATTCTCGCGACTTCCTGGGCAGATTATTAATCTGAGTCGCCAACTAATTCGTCTTTTTTTCTTTGGATGCGATCAAAATAATGATGAAAGAACATTCTCGCGACTTCCTGGGCAGATTATTAATCTGGTCATAACTAATTCAATCTTTTTTTCCTTTGAATGACTTGAGTAAAATCCAACTGATGAAAGAACATTCTCGCCACTTGCTGGGCAGATTATTAATCTGAGTCATAACTAATTCAGTCTTTTTTCCTTTGGACGTGCGATAAAATAACTGATGAAGAACATTCTCGCGACTTCCTGGGCAGATTATTAATCTGAGTCATAACTAATTCAGTCTTTTTTCCTTTGGACGTTGCGATAAAAATCAACTGACGAAAGAACATTCTCGCCACTTGCTGGGCAGATTATTAATCTGAGTCATAACTAATTCAGTCTTTTTCCTTTGGACGTTGCGATCAAAATCAACTGACGAAAGAACATTCTCGCCACTTGCTGGGCAGATTATTAATCTGAGTCATACCTAATTGATCTTTTTCCTTTGGACACGACACGATCAAAATCAACTGATGAAAGAACATTCTACCGACTTCCTGGGCGATTGTTAATCTGAGTCATAACTAATTCAGTCTTTTTTCCTTTGGACATTTGCGATAAATCAACTTGATGAAAGAACATTCTCGTCTTCCTGGGCAGATTATTAATCTGGTCATAGCTAATTCAGTCTTTTTCCTTTGGACGTTGCGATCAAAATCAACTGATGAAAGAACATTCCTGCGACTTCTGGGCAGATTGCTAATCCGGTCATAACTAATTCCGTCTTTTTTAGCTGGACGTTGCGATCAAATCAACTGATGAAAGAACATTCTCGCGACTTCCTGGGCAGATTATTAATCTGAGTCATAACTTAATTCAGTCTTTCTTTGGACGTTGCGATCAAAATAATGATGAAAGAACATTCTCGCAGCTTCCTGACGATTATTAATCGCGGGAGTGTAACTAATTCAGTCTTTTTTTTCCTTTGGTTGGTGCGATCAAAATCAACTGATGAAAGAACATTCTCGCGACTTCCTGGGCAGATTATTAATCTGAGTCATAACTAATTCAGTCTTTTTTCCTTTGGACGTTGCGATCAAAATCAACTGATGAAAGAACATTCTCGCGACTTCCTGGGCAGATTATTAATCTGAGTCATAACTAATTCCGTCTTTTTTTCCATGGACGTTGCGATAAAAATCAACTGACAAAAGAACATTCACGCCACTTGCTGGGCAGATTATTAATCTGAGTCATAACTAATTCAGTCTTTTTTCCTTTGGACGTTGCGCTCAAAATCAACTGATGAAAGAACATTCCTGTCGCGAGCTTCTGGGCGATTATTAATCAGTCATAACTAAATTCAGTCTTTTTCCTTTGGACATGCGATCGAATCAACTGATGAAAGAACATTCTCACGGCTTCCTGGGCAGTCATTAATCAGTCTGTTAATTCAGTCTTTTTTCCCTTTGGACTGCGTCAAATCAACTGATGAAGAACATTCCTGCGGGCTTTATAGGTGCGTCAATAATCTTAGTCATAATATTAAGTCTTTTTCCTTTGGACGTTGCGATCAAAATCAACTGACAAAAGAACATTCTCGCGACTTCCTGGGCAGATTATTAATCTGAGTCATAACTAATTCAGTCTTTTTTTTTCCTTTGGACGTTGCGATCAAAATCAACTGATGAAAGACATTCTCGCGACTTCCTGGCCAGATTATTAATCTGAGTCATAATTAATTGCGTCTTTTTTCCATTGGACGTTGCGATAAAAATCAACTGACAAAAGAACATTCACGCCACTTGCTGGGCAGATTATTAATCTGAGTCATAACTAATTCAGTCTTTTTTCCTTTGGACGTTGCGATCAAAATCAACTGATGAAAGAACATTCTCGCGACTTCCTGGGCAGATTATTAATCTGAGTCATAACTAATTCAGTCTTTTTTTCCTTTGGACGTTGCGATCAAAATCAACTGATGAAAGAACATTCTCGCGACTTCCTGGGCAGATTATTAATCTGAGTCATAACTAATTCAGTCTTTTTTCCTTTGGACGTTGCGATAAAAATCAACTGATGAAAGAACATTCTCGCGACTTCCTGTGCAGATTATTAATCTGAGTCATAACTAATTCCGTCTTTTTTTCCATTGGACGTTGCGATAAAAATCAACGACAAAAGAACATTCACGCCACTTGCTGGGCAGATTATTAATCTGAGTCATAACTAATTCAGTCTTTTTCCTTTGGACGTTGCGCTCAAAATCATGATGAAAGAACATTCTCGCGACTTCCTGAGCGGTCATTAATCTGAGTCATAACTAATTCAGTCTTTCCGCCTTTGGACATTGCGATCAAAATCAACTGATGAAAGAACATTCTCGCGACTTCCTGGCCAGATTATTAATCGTTATAACTAATTGTCTTTTTTCCATTGGACGTTTGATCAAATCAACTGATGAAAGAACATTCTCAACTTCCTGGGCAGATTATTAATCTGAGTCATAACTAATTCCGTCTTTTTCCATTGGACGTTGCGATCAAAATCAACTGATGAAAAGACATTCTCGCGACTTCCTGGGCAGATTATTAATCTGAGTCATAACTAATTCAGTCTTTTTTCCTTTGGACGTTGCGATCAAAATCAACTGATGAAAGAACATTCTCGCGACTTCCTGGGCAGATTATTAATCTGAGTCATAACTAATTCAGTCTTTTTTCCTTTGGACGTTGCGATAAAAATCAACTGATGAAAGACATTCTCATACTTGCTGGGCAGATTAATCTGATCATAACTAATTCAGTCTTTTTCCTTTGGACGTTACGATAAAAATCAACTGATGAAAGAACATTCTCGCGACCACATAGACAGATTATTAATCTGAGTCATAACTAATTCAGTCTTTTTTCCTTTGGACGTTGCGATAAAAATCAACTGACGAAAGAACATTCTCGCCACTTGCTGGGCAGATTATTAATCTGAGTCATAACTAATTCAGTCTTTTTTTCCTTTGGACGTTTGCGATCAAAATCAGCACAGCGAAAGAACATTCTCGCCACTTGCTGGGCAGATTATTAATCTGAGTCACCCTTTCAATTCAGTCTTTTTTCCTTTGGACGTTGCGATCAAAATCAACTGATGAGGAACATTCTCGCGGCTCTTGACGATTATTAATCTGAGTCATAACTAATTCAGTCTTTTTCCTTTGGACGTTGCGATCAATCAACTGATGAAGAAGAACATTCTCGCGACTTCCTGGGCAGATTATTAATCTGGGTCGCAACCTAATTCCGTCTTTTTTTCCATTGGACGTTGCGATAAAAATCAACTGACAAAAAAGAGCCATTGCCACTTATTGGTGATTTGTTAATCTGGTCATAACTAATTGAGTCTTTTTCGCTGGACGTTGCGCTCAAAATCAACTGATGAAAAGAAGAACATTCTCGCGACTTCCTGGGCAGATTATTAATCTGAGTCATAACTAATTCAGTCTTTTTTTCCTTTGGACGTTGCGATAAAAATCAACTGGCGAAAGAACATTCTCGCCACTTGCTGGGCAGATTATTAATCTGAGTCATAACTAATTCAGTCTTTTTTTCCTTTGGACGTTGCGATCAAAATCAACTGATGAAAGAACATTCTCGCGACTTCCTGGGCAGATTATTAATCTGAGTCATAACTAATTCAGACTTTTCCTTTGGACGTTGCGATCAAAATCAACTGATGAAAGAACATTCTCGCGACTTCCTGGGTAGAGTCATCACGTCTGAGTCCTTAATAATTCGATCTTTTTTCCTTTGGACGTTGATCAATAATGATGAGAAAACCATTCTCATGACTTCCTGGCCAGGGTGTTAATCTGAGTCATAACTAATTTAATCTTTTTCCATTGGACGTTACGATCAAAATCAACTGATGAAAGAACCATTCTCATGACTTCCTGGGCAGATTATTAATCAATTCATAACTAATTCCGTCTTTTTCCATTGGACGTTGCGATCCAAAATCAACTGATGAAAGAACATTCACGACTTCTAGGCAGAATTATTAATCTGAGTCATAACTAATTCGTCTTTTTCCTTTGGACGTTGCAGTAGATCAACTTGTGAAAGAACATTCTCGCCATTTGCTGGGCAGATTATTAATCTGAGTCATAACTAATTCAGACTTTTTTCCTTTGGACGTTGCGATCAAATGACCGATTAAAGAACATTCTCGCGACTTCCTGGGCAGATTATTAATCTGAGTCATAACTTATTCAGTTTTTTTCCTTTGGACGTTGCGATCAACAAAATCAACTGATGAAAGAACATTCTCGCGACTTCCTGGCCAGATTATTAATCTGAGTCATAACTAATTGCGTTCTTTTTTCCATTGGACGTTGCGATCAAAAATCAACTGATGAAAGAACATTTTCCCTGCGACTTCCCGCGATTATTAATCTGAGTCATAACTAATTCCGTCTTTTTTTCCATTGAACGTTGCGATCAAAATCAACTGATGAAAGAACATTCTCGCGACTTGGGCAGATTATTAATCTGAGTCATAAATTAATTCAGTCTTTTTTTCCTTTGACGTTGCGATCAAAATCAACTGATGAAAGAACATTCTCGGGGCGACTTCCTGGCCAGATTATTAACTGAGTCAGAAACTTAATTGCGTCTTTTTTCCATTGGACGCGTGATCAAAATCAACTGATGAAAGAACATTCTCGCGTGACTTCCTGGGCAGATTATTAATCTGAGTCATGAAACTAATTCAGACTTTTTTCCTTTGGACGTTGCGATCAAAATCAACTGATGAAAGAACATTCTCAGACTGGGCAGATTATTAATCTGAGTCAGTTAAATTCAATTCAGTCTTTTTTTCCTTTGACGTTGCGGATCAAAATCAACTGATGAAAGAACATTCTCGCGACTTCAGCTGATCATTAATCCGAGTCACAATCCGTTCTGCGTCTCTTTTTTCCATTGACGTTGCGATCAAAATCAACTGGACGAAAGAATATCTTGCCACTTGCTGGGCAGATTATTAATCTGAGTCAGTAACTAATTCAGTCTTTTCCTTTGACGTGATCAAAATCGTAACTGATGAAAGAACATTCTCGCGATCGCAGATTATTAATCTGAGTCATAACCAATTCAGTCTTTTTTCCTTTGGACGTTGCGATCAAAATCAACTGATGAAAGAACATTCTCGCGACTTCCCGGGCAGATTATTAATCTGAGTCATAACTAATTCCGTCTTTTTTTCCATTGGACGTTGCGATAAAAATCAACTGACAAAAAAAGAACATTCACGCCACTTGCTGGGCAGATTATTAATCTGAGTCATAACTAATTCAGTCTTTTTTCCTTTGGACGTTGCGCTCAAAATCAACTGATGAAAGAACATTCTCGCGACTTCCTGGGCAGATTATTAATCTGAGTCATAACTAATTCAGTCTTTTTTCCTTTTGGACGTTGCGATAAAAATCAACGACGAAAGAACATTCTCGCCACTGCTGGGCCGATTATTAATCTGAGTCATAACTAATTCAATTTTTTTCCTTTGGACGTTGCGATCAAAATCAACTGATGAAAGAACATTCTCGCGACTTCCTGGGCAGATTATTAATCTGAGTCATAACTAATTCAGTCTTTTTCCTCTCCCTTGACGTTATGATCAAAATCAACTGATGAAAGAACATTCTCGCGATTTCCTGGCCAGATTATTAATCTGAGTCATAACTAATTGCGTCTTTTTTCCATTGACGTTGCGATCAAAATCAACTGATGAAAGAACATTCTCAGACTTCCTGCAGATTATTAATCTGAGTCATAACCAATTCCGTCTTTTTTTCCATTGTACGTTGCGATCAAAATCAACTGATGAAAGAACATTCTCGCGACTTCCTGGGCAGATTATTAATCTGAGTCATAACTAATTCAGTCTTTTTTCCTTTGGACGTTGCGATCAAAATCAACTGATGAAAGAACATTCTCGCGACTTCCTGGCCAGATTATTAATCTGAGTCATAACTAATTGCGTCTTTTTTTCCATTGGACGTTGCGATCAAAATCAACTGATGAAAGAACATTCTCGCGACTTCCTGGGCAGATTATTAATCTGAGTCATAACTAATTCAGACTTTTTTCCTTTGGACGTTGCGATCAAAATCAACTGATGAAAAGACATTCTCGCGACTTCCTGGGCAGTTATTAATCTGAGTCATAACTAATTCAGTCTTTTTTTTCCTTTGGACGTTGCGATCAAAAATCAACTGATGAAAGAACGATTTCTCACGACTTCCTGGGCAGTTGATAGTGGGTCATAACTAATTCAGTCTTTTTTTTCCTTTGGACGTTGCGATAAAAATCAACTGATGAAAGAACATTCTCGCCGGGGCAGATTGTGAATCTGAGTCGTTCAGTCTTTTTCCTTTGGACGTTGCGATAAAAATCAACTGATGAAAGAACATTCTCGCGACTTCCCGCAGACGAGATTGTGTCGGAGTCATAACAATTCAGTCTTTTTTCCTTTTGGGACGTCCGAGAATCGCTGACGAAGAACATTTCTATGCCGTAGCATGGGTGGAATGAGTCCTGAGTCATAACTAATTCAGTCTTTTCCTTTGGACGTTGCGATCAAAATCAACTGACGAAAGAACATTCTCGCCACTTGCTGGAGCAGATTATTAATCTGAGTCATACCTAATTCAGTCTTTTTTCCTTTGGACGTTGCGATCAAAATCAACTGATGAAAGAACGTTCTCGCGACTTCTAAGGCAGATTATTAACGTCTGTAGTCCTGCATCTGGAAATTCAGTCTCTTTTTTCCTTTGCGGACGTTTAGGTGAAATAATTGGCGAAGGCAGTCGCGAAACAACGCTGGCGGGTGTGTCTGGTACTGCTGATCTCTTTTTTCCTTTGGACGTTGCGATCCAAAATCAACTGATGAAAGAACATTCTCGCGACTTCCCTGGGCAGATTGATAATCTGAGTCATAACTAATTCAGTCTTTTTCCTTTGGACATTTGCGATCAAAATCCTTTGATGGAAAAATTTCTCGCGACTTCCTGGGCGAGATTATTAATCTGAGTCGTAACTAATTCAGTCTTTTTTTTCCTTTGGACGTTGCGATCAAAATCAACTGATGAGACACTAAAGCTGCGGGCAGTTGTTCATCAGGTCACCTTCAATTGAATGCTTTTTTGAATTTACGATCAAATCGGCAATGAAGAACAGTGCGGCTTCCCTGGGTCGTAATGGTCGTAACTAATTTGAATGTTTTTCGTGTGGTTGGTGCGATAAAATCAACTGACGAAGAACATTCCGCCACTTGCTGGGCAGATTATTAATCTGAGTCATAACTAATTCAGTCTTTTCCCTTTGGACGTTGCGATCAAAATCAGCAGCGAAAAATTATTCTCGCCGCCCGCACAGGCAGATTATTAATCTGAGTCATACCTAATTCAGTCTTTTTTTCCTTTGGACGTTGCGATCAAAATCAACTGATGAAAGAACATTCTCGCCACTTGCACGGAGCAGATTATTAATCTGAGTCATAACTAATTCAGTCTTTCCTTTGGACGTTGCGATCAAAATCAACTGATGAAAGAACATTCCTGCGCTTTATGAAACGGGATCAAAACAATCAAGATGGCAAGCCATTCGATGCCTTTTCTCCTTTGGACGTGCAGTCAAGATCTGGCGATGAAAGAACATTCTCGCGACTTCCTGGGCAGATTAACAAATCTTGAGGTCATAATTCCATCTTTTTTTCCATTGGACGTTGCGATAAAAAATCAACTGACAAAAGAACATTCTCGCGACTTCCTGGGCAGATTATTAATCTGAGTCATAACTAATTCAGTCTTTTTTTCCTTTGGACGTTGCGATCAAAATCAACTGATGAAAGAACATTCTTGGGTGATTCTGCCAGATTATTAATCTTATCGGCAATTAATTGCGTCTTTTTTTCCATTGGACGTTGCGATAAAAATCAACTGACAAAAGAACATTCACGCCACTTGCTGGGCAGATTATTAATCTGAGTCATAACTAATTCAGTCTTTTTTCCTTTGACGTTGCGATCAAAATCAACTGATGAAAGAACATTCTCGCGACTTCCCGGGCAGATTATTAATCTGAGTCATAACTAATTCAGTCTTTTTTTCCTTTGGACGTTGCGATCAAAATCAACTGATGAAAGAACATTCTCGCGACTTCCCTGGGCAGATTATTAATCTGAGTCATAACTAATTCAGTCTTTTTTCCTTTGGACGTTGCGATAAAAATCAACTGATGAAAGAACATTCTCGCGACTTCCCGTGTGCAGATTATTAATCTGAGTCATAACTAATTCCGTCTTTTTTTCCATTGGACGTTGCGATAAAAATCAACTGACAAAAGAACATTCACGCCACTTGCTGGGCAGATTATTAATCTGAGTCATAACTAATTCAGTCTTTTTTCCTTTTGACGTTGCGCTCAAAATCAACTGATGAAAGAACATTCTCGCGACTTCCCGGGCAGATTATTAATCTGAGTCATAACTAATTCAGTCTTTTTTTCCTTTGGACGTTGCGATCAAAATCAACTGATGAAAGAACATTCTCGCGACTTCCCGGCCAGATTATTAATCTGAGTCATAACTAATTGCGTCTTTTTTTCCATTGGACGTTGCGATCAAAATCAACTGATGAAAGAACATTCTCGCGACTTCCCGGGCAGATTATTAATCTGAGTCATAACTAATTCCGTCTTTTTTTCCATTGGACGTTGCGATCAAAATCAACTGATGAAAGAACATTCTTGCGACTTCCTCTCTGGGCAGATTATTAATCTGAGTCATAATCAATCTAATTCTTTTTCCTTGGACGTTGGTGATCAAAATCAACTGATGAAAGAACATTCTCGCGACTTCCTGGGCAGATTATTAATCTGAGTCATAACTAATTCAGTCTTTTCCTTGACGTTGCGATAAAAATCAACTCGGACGAAAGAACATTCTCTGCCACTGCTGGGCAGATTATTAATCTGAGTCATAACTAATTCAGTCTTTTTTCCTTTGACGTTGCGATCAAAATCAACTGACGAAAGAACATTCTCGAAGCATTTGCTGGGCAGATTATTAATCTGAGTCATACCATCCAAGGTCTTTTTTCCTTTGGACGTTGCGATCAAAATCAACTTGATGAAAGAACATTCTCGCGATTCCTTGGGCAGATTATTAATCTGAGTCATAATCTCATTCAGTCTTTTTTCCTTTGACGTTGCGATCAAAATCAATCCGATGAAAGAACATTCTCGTGATCTCCTGGGCAGATTATTAATCTGAGTCATAACTAATTCCGTCTTTTTTCCATTGGACGTTGCGATAAAAATCAACTGACAAAAGAACATTCACGCCACTTGTTGGGCAGATTATTAATCTGAGTCATAACTAATTGAGTCTTTTTTCCTTTGGACGTTGCGCTCAAAATCAACTGATGAAAGAACATTCTCGCGACTTCCTGGGCAGATTATTAATCTGAGTCATAACTAATTCAGTCTTTTTTCCTTTGGACGTTGCGATAAAAATCAACTGGCGAAAGAACATTCTCGCCACTTGCTGGGCAGATTATTAATCTGAGTCATAACTAATTCAGTCTTTTTTCCTTTGGACGTTGCGATCAAAATCAACTGATGAAAGAACATTCTCGCGACTTCCTGGGCAGATTATTAATCTGAGTCATAACTAATTCAGACTTTTTTCCTTTGGACGTTGCGATCAAAATCAACTGATGAAAGAACATTCTCGCGACTTCCTGGGTAGATTATTAATCTGAGTCATAACTAATTCAGTCTTTTTTTTCCTTTGGACGTTGCGATCAATATCAACTGATGAAAGAACATTCTCGCGACTTCCTGGCCAGATTATTAATCTGAGTCATAACTAATTGCGTCTTTTTTTCCATTGGACGTTGCGATCAAAATCAACTGATGAAAGAACATTCTCGCGACTTCCTGGGCAGATTATTAATCAGAGTCATAACTAATTCCGTCTTTTTTTCCATTGGACGTTGCGATCAAAATCAACTGATGAAAGAACATTCTCGCGACTTCCTGGGCAGATTATTAATCTGAGTCATAACTAATTCAGTCTTTTTTCCTTTGGACGTTGCGATAAAGATCAACTGACGAAAGAACATTCTCGCCATTTGCTGGGCAGATTATTAATCTGAGTCATAACTAATTCAGTCTTTTTTCCTTTGGACGTTGCGATCAAAATCAACTGATGAAAGAACATTCTCGCGACTTCCTGGGCAGATTATTAATCTGAGTCATCACTAATTCAGTCTTTTTTCCTTTGGACGTTGCGATCAAAATCAACTGATGAAAGAACATTCTCGCGACTTCCTGGGCAGATTATTAATCTGAGTCATAACTAATTCAGTTTTTTTTTCCATTGGACGTTGCGTTCAAAATCAACTGATGAAAGAACATTCTCGCGACTTCCTGGGCAGATTATTAATCTGAGTCATAACTAATTACGTCTTTTTTTCCATTGGACGTTGCGATAAAAATCAACTGACGAAAGAACATTCTCGCCACTTCCTGGGCAGATTATTAATCTGAGTCATAACTAAGTCAGTATTTTTTTCTTTGGACGTTGCGATAAAAATCAACTGACGAAAGAACATTCTCGCCACTTGCTGGGCAGATTATTAATCTGAGTCATAACTAAGTCAGTCTTTTTTCCTTTGGACTTTGCGATCAAAATCAACTGATGAAAGAACATTCACGCGACTTCCTGGGCAGATTATTAATCTGAGTCATAACTAATTCAGTCTTTTTTTCCATTGGACGTTGCGATCAAAATCAACTGATGAAAGAACATTCTCGCGACTTCCTGGGCAGATTATTAATCTGAATCATAACTAAGTCAGTCTTTTTTCCTTTGGACGTTGCGATCAAAATCAACTGACGAAAGAACATTCTCGCGACTTCCTGGGCAGATTATTAATCTGAGTCATAACTAAGTCAGTCTTTTTTCCTTTGGACGTTGCGATCAAAATCAACTGACGAAAGAACTTTCTCGCGACTTCCTGGGCAGATTATAAATCTGAGTCATAACTAATTCAGTCTTTTTTCCTTTGGACGTTGCGATCAAAATCAACTGACGAAAGAACATTCTCGCGACTTCCTGGGCAGATTATTAATCTGAGTCATAACTATTTCCGTCTTTTTTTCCATTGGACGTTGCGATCAAAATCAACTGATGAAAGAACATTCTCGCGACTTCCTGGGCAGATTATTAATCTGAGTCATAACTAAGTCAGTCTTTTTTCCTTTGGACGTTGCGATCAAAATCAACTGACGAAAGAACATTCTCGCGACTTCCTGTGCAGATTATTAATCTGAGTCATAACTAAGTCAGTCTTTTTTCCATTGGACGTTGCGATAAAAATCAACTGACGAAAGAACATTCTCGCCACTTCCTGGGCAGATTATTAATCTGAGTCATAACTAAGTCAGTATTTTTTTCTTTGGACGTTGCGATAAAAATCAACTGATGAAAGAACATTCTCGACACATCCTGGGCAGATTATAAATCTGAGTCATAACTAAGTCAGTCTTTTTTCCTTTGGACGTTGCGATCAAAATCAACTGATGAAAGAACATTCTCGCGACTTCCTGGGCAGATTATTAATCTGAGTCATAACTAATTCAGTCTTTTTTTCCATTGGACGTTGCGATCAAAATCAACTGATGAAAGAACATTCTCGCGACTTCCTGGGCAGATTATTAATCTGAGTCATAACTAAGTCAGTCTTTTTTCCTTTGGACGTTGCGATCAAAATCAACTGACGAAAGAACATTCTCGCGACTTCCTGGGCAGATTATAAATCTGAGTCATAACTAAGTCAGTCTTTTTTCCTTTGGACGTTGCGATCAAAATCAACTGACGAAAGAACATTCTCGCGACTTCCTGGGCAGATTATAAATCTGAGTCATAACTAAGTCAGTCTTTTTTCCTTTGGACGTTGCGATCAAAATCAACTGATGAAAGAACATTCTCGCGACTTCCTGGCCAGATTATTAATCTGAGTCATAACTAATTCCGTCTTTTTTTCCATTGGACGTTGCGATCAAAATCAACTGATGAAAGAACATTCTCGCGACTTCCTGGGCAGATTATTAATCTGAGTCATAACTAAGTCAGTCTTTTTTCCTTTGGACGTTGCGATCAAAATCAACTGACGAAAGAACATTCTCGCGACTTCCTGGGCAGATTATTAATCTGAGTCATAACTAATTCCGTCTTTTTTTTCCATTGGACTTTGCGATAAAAATCAACTGACGAAAGAACATTCTCGACACATCCTGGGCAGATTATAAATCTGAGTCATAACTAATTCAGTCTTTTTTTCCATTGGATGTTGCGATCAAAATCAACTGATGAAAGAACATTCTCGCGACTTCCTGGGCAGATTATTAATCTGAGTCATAACTAATTCCGTCTTTTTTTCCATTGGACGTTGCGATAAAAATCAACTGACGAAAGAACATTCTCGCCACTTCCTGGGCAGATTATTAATCTGAGTCATAACTAAGTCAGTATTTTTTTCTTTGGACGTTGCGATAAAAATCAACTGACGAAAGAACATTCTCGACACATCCTGGGCAGATTATAAATCTGAGTCATAACTAAGTCAGTCTTTTTTCCTTTGGACGTTGCGATCAAAATCAACTGATGAAAGAACATTCTCGCGACTTCCTGGGCAGATTATTAATCTGAATCATAACTAATTCAGTCTTTTTTCCTTTGGACGTTGCGATCAAAATCAACTGATGAAAGAACATTCTCGCGACTTCCTGGGCAGATTATTAATCTGAGTCATAACTAATTCAGTCTTTTTTCCTTTGGACGTTGCGATCAAAATCAACTGATGAAAGAACATTCTCGCGACTTCCTGGGCAGATTATTAATCTGAGTCATAACTAATTCAGTCTTTTTTCCTTTGGACGTTGCGATAAAAATCAACTGACGAAAGAACATTCTCGCGACTTCCTGGGCAGATTATTAATCTGAGTCATAACTAATTCAGTCTTTTTTTTCCTTTGGACGTTGCGATCAAAATCAACTGTTGAAAGAACATTCTCGCGACTTCCTGGGCAGATTATTAATCTGAGTCATAACTAATTCACTCTTTTTTCCTTTGGACGTTGCGATCAAAATCAACTGATGAAAGAACATTCACGCCACTTGCTGGGCAGATTATTAATCTGTGTCATAACTAATTCAGTCTTTTTTTTCCTTTGGACGTTGCGATCAAAATCAACTGATGAAAGAACATTCTCGCCACTTGCTGGGCAGATTATTAATCTGAGTCATAACTAATTCAGTGTTTTTTCCTTCTGACTTTGCGATAAACATCAACTGACAAAAGAACATTCTCGTCACTTCCTGAGCAGATTATTAATCTGAGTCATAACTAATACAGTTTTTTTTTCCATTGGACGTTGCGATAAACATCAACTGACAAAAGAACATTCTCGCCACTTCCTGAGCAGATTATTAATCTGAGTCATAACTAATTCAGTCTTTTTTCCTTTGGACGTTGCGATAAAAATCAACTGACAAAAGAACATTCTCGCCACTTGCTGGGCAGATTATTAATCTGAGTCATAACTAATTCAGTTTTTTTTTCCATTGGACGTTGCGATAAAAATCAACTGACAAAAGAATCATTCTCGTCACTTCCTGAACAGATTATTAATCCGAGTCATAACTAATTCAGTTTTTTTTTCTTTTCGACGTTGCGATAAAATCAACTGACGGACGAACATTTACTCCACTTTTCAAAAAGATTATCGGTTTCAGTCATAAATAATTCCCGTATTATTTCCTTTTGAAGTTGCAATAAAAAGCAACCGTCAGAAGATCATTCACGCAACTTCGAGAACAAATTATTTATTTGTTGGAGTCATAAATAATTCCGTATTTTTCCATTTGGACGTTGCGATAAAAGCCAACTAACGGAAGAACATTCAAGTCACTTCCCGAGTAGATAATTAGTTTATGTCATGAATTATTTCTGTTCTTCTTTTTTTCCTTTTGGAAGTTGCGATAAAAATCAATTGACGGAAAAGCATTCAAATCACTTTCCGAGTAGATTATTAGTCCGAGTTATAAATTATTTCTGTTTTTTCCCTTTGCATGTTGCGATAAAAATCAACTGATGGATAAACATTCACGTCACTTCGCGAGCAAATTATTCGTGAGTAAATAATTCCCGTATTTTTTGCTTTGCAAGTCGCGATAAAAAGCATCTGATGAAAGGACATTTGCGCCACTTTTTAAGCAGATTATTAGTCTGAGTCATAAATAATTCCCGTATTTTTCCTTTTGTAAGTTGGAATGAAAATCAACTGACGGAAGAACATTCATGCCACTTCCTAAGCAGATTATTAGTCTGAGTCATAAATATATTCCTTTTTTTCTATTTGAACGTTGCGATAAAAATCAACTGACATTTGGAAGTTAGAATAAAAATCAACTGACGAAAAAACATTTCCGCCACTTTCCGTACAGATTATTAGTCCGAGTCATGAATAATTCCCGTATTTTTCCCTTTGTTAATCGTCCTTCAAATTTATTCTTAACTGCCATGGATGATTAATGGTTCGGATGATACATTCGTCATTACAATTGGTTCCGAAAAACAGAAATGACTTATAATGCAACCTAACAAAAAAGACAACTGAAATAAAATAATGGAAAATGATACAATGATATAGTAAAGAATTGTCATTTAACAAAAATATTGCCTAGCGTCTTATTTTTGATATTGGCTAGAAACTTATTATCAATACCGGATTTTTATTTTGAAATTTCTAATTAGGATCAGATTTTACGGTAGGCATTAACTGGTTAGACTAGCCGCTTGATATAAATGAATTCAATTAATGTGTTAAAGTAATTGATTCAATTAATAAGTAAGTAGCAATGTAGTTAATACTTTAAATTAACGGGTTAAATTCAATGATAGGTATGGGTTAAATTAATAGTCAGGCATTAATTGGTAAACTTAATGGTAGATGTTTATGGTTTAAAAAAAATAATTATAGTATTTTCTTGTGCATAATACCAGAACTTTTGGACGAAAGTTAAAGGTAAAAAAGTGGGATGGGGGCGTATTATACACAAGTTTTCAGAAATTTTTACTTGGCTGATTTGAAACAGCAAATACACTGAGCACGATAGATAATAAAACACAAAATATGTATGTTTTTATAACAATTGTTTACAAAAAATATATGATATGTCAGCAATATTTGTTCTTTGCGAAATTGAAAGTTTTTTGTCTCAGAAACAGGAACTTCACCGAAGTTCATCCAAATAATGAACGAAAGGAATACACAAAATCGATCATGTTTTTATTATTTATCAATTGATTCACTTTTTACGGCTTATAAGCTTTTCTAGGCTACTTAAAGCCAGTAAATTAATATATTTCATTGGTACTAGCAGTATAGCCCGGCGTTGCTTGGGTGTAATGAAAGCTTTGAAACTAATCCATGGTCCTGGAGCTCAGACTCTTTGGACGTTGACACGAAAGACTAAAAAGCAATAGTTTTTTCCAGTTAAAGCTAAACCATAAACTGAAAGAAAAATGAATGGATGTAAGTCAAATTTTGATTTCTTGGTATCGATATCAAATAAGTTTTTTTCGTCGTAAACTGAATTTTGAAGGCTAAATAAGTCCTCTGAATAAATGGTATCATGGCTGAGACTAAGAACTAGAATTATACCTACTTAGAGCCAAACCCGAAGCAAAAACTAAAATAAAAGGGCTGAAAAAAAATAAAGACATACAGGCAGATAAACAGACACACACACACACGCAAACATCTTGCCTTTTATATATATATATATCATTGATTTTTTCTGCACTATTGTAAGAACTGCAACTTTGAAACTTCTGAATATCGTTTCTTATGTCTTTGTCTATGAGTGTATCAAATTTGATTAAAATCGGACCACTTCTTCTATAACCCGATTTTTTCGATTATCGATATTTATCGGGGGCACCTCGACACAAAACCTAGCTAAGAACACTCGCAGACGCTTATAGTACAATTGTGTATATTTTCAGGAATATTGGTTCAGCCGTTTCGGAGTCTATAGGTAACGGACACACACACACACAGACACAGACACACACACAGAGACAAAGTTCCATTTATAAATAAGTTTAGATAATCTCATGCAAGGCAGTAAAGCTACTAAGATGCAAGGGGTTACTGGGTGTGGAAGTATGGAAAACGGAAACATTACTAAGGAGCGAAAAAAGAAAAGGGTAATCCGCAGAAGAGTAGAAAGTTACTGACATTACATTTAATTTTTAGCAGATTAAAGTTGGCTGGAAATCATGGAGTTTTGAATGATAGAAGTCCGAGAAAAGAAACTGTTAGCGTAGAATTTACGGTTACATCTAGTCAGCTGAACAGTAAATTGACGCCAGTCACTGCGCATAAATACATAATCTAGCTATTGTAGTTGAATAGTCTCAAACACAAAATGCAAAATAGTTCTTCAAAAAATGAGTGTAGATTAGTAGTTTCAAACGCAAGAACGCACAAGAGTTCTTCCCAAAGAAAGTGTAGACCAGCAGTCTTAAACTTGAGAACGCAACTTTTGAGTTCTACCCTAGCAGGAATATTTATATTTCCTCAAATCTCATGGTCTCCGTCAGTTTGCGTCAATTTAACAGCATAAAAACAATATGGCTTCCACAAGAGATTCTTTTTTACATACGGACGTCTATGAGGTAAGATTTTTTTTTCAAACTACAGCTATTATAGTGAATAGTTCATCCGAACAATTACCATGAAAGTATTCATAGAAAAGACAGAGGGAGACAAGCTTAAACCACTGGGAAAGTAACTGAAGCAGATCTACCAGATCAGGACCGATAATATTACTGATTCTTTTTTTGGATTTTATCAAGGATCATATGTGCAGCAGTATTCTAAGCATGGACGAATAGTAGAATTATAGATATGTATGAAAATTCGGGAGAGAATAGGAAGTGTTAGTATTTAATAATTTCACATTCTGTGTTCTTGATTTAAACAAAATCGACAATAGTCACTGGGAGCGAAATTACAACATTATATAGAGTAAGTTGGAAATAAAACAGATTTTTCTACATGAGAAACACTGTTTTTCTCACAATTAACTTTATGTTCAGTGATAGATATGCAAAAACAACTTGAAAGTGACTTGTTATTACACATAGCTGTCTTCACGACTAAATGCATTATAGTGCTCACATCCACTGTTTGGTTTCCGTAAATACTCAAGTAGCGTCGATTAACGCCTGAGAACAATAGTTGAATAGAGTAACTCGTCAGCAACAAAACATCATTTATTATGACGAATAAACTAATTTTAATTAAGAAACATATTTAAAGAGACTAGATGTGATTGTATATTACTGACTTCAATTTTTGTTGGTCCCCTTCGTTTGTTTTAATTTTAACTTGATAATAATATTTCTTAAGTTGGCTGCTGTATTTTAAAACATATTTTATAAACGTATCGCCCCAAGCAAGGCATTTTGCTGCCACTGTTGTGCAGGGGTTACATAGGAGGAAAGTTATGAGAAAGAGTGACAGAAAGTGGGTAAGTGGGTGTCAAAAAGTGGGTAAGAGAAGGATAGGAACACAGGTGTGAAGACAGTTGCGAAGGTAGAGAGAAAGGAAAAGAACAAGATATACAGGGTGATCTCGAAAGAACTGGAGTCAAGTGAATAAGAGATGGGTATTGACATTGCATTTAAATTTCTGGAGGTTATAGCCGCGAGAAAAGCAAGTGTACGGAAAGGACTTCCACAGTGCGAGAAAGGAAGTTGATGAAGTAGAATTGACGGCTGCATTTGTTTGATCTAACTGTAAGTGGGTGGGACCTTGTTGCCAGTCTGGTTGCACGAGTAAATTTTAGTGGTGGGGGCACCAGTGACTTAAGTTCGTTGGAGCAGAAGCCATGAATATATTTGTAGAAGAGACAGAGGGAAGCCACGTCCCGCCGATGAGAAAGTGGCTGGAGTCGATATGCCAGGTTGGGACCTATCAGGTAACAGATTCTCCTTTTGAGCCTGTTGAGAACATTGAGATGAACAGCAAGGGTGCCTGATCATATATGACAGCAGTATTCTATGCATGGACGTATGGTTGATTTGTATATGTGCAAGATGGATTCCTGGCCCGACACAGTGACCCAACCTTCCTAGCAATGGATTTAGCTATTGACTCAATGTAATGATTCCACTTGAGGTCGGAAGATAAGGTAAGGTCGAAGAGAGCTGTCTTCACTATTAAATGCATTATAGTGCTCACATCCGCTGTTTGGTTTCAGTAAATACTCAAGCAGCGTCTTTTATCGTCAGTGGGAGCAATAGTTGAATAGAATAACCCGGCAACTACAAAACATCATCAAATCGTAAAACGGCGCCAGGCGCCAAATCCTACTACCGCGCACACTAATATAAACCGTAAACACGTACACACACACATGAACTAATCCACACACACACACACACACACACACACACACACACACACACACACACACACACACACACACTTACTACAATTAACAACAGCAGTAGCAGCGATAGAGGACCATTCGTTTAAAGGCACGGTCCAACAGCGGACGGACGTAAAATCAAGCTCTCCTATCATTCCGAAGATGAAATTCTGATCTCGAAATATTAATGAATAATAAATAGGTAATACCCAACATCTGCTTAACCTTCTTTTATGATAGCCTTCAAACATCTGCCCATACACATCATTTATTATGTTGAATAAACTAATTTTAATTAAGAAATGTTGTGGGATCTCCCCTTTTTATAACCGCGAGAAAAACACTCCATTATCTTTCCTTAGAAGACCTGGGAATTAACAGAAAATGAATCGGTGGAGAGCCATGCCCGCTTAAGTTCTCAAAAAACATGGTGTTATATAAACAGATCTGATAATTTCAAGCTCTAAGAGAAAGAAAACTGAATTCTAAACGCGAAAAGGCAACAGGAAGTCAATTCAGCGACTTTCCTTATAAGGCGTTTTCAACTGACAGAAAAGAAATCCGTAGAGCACCATGCTCGCCCACGTCTTGAAGGGAGGTGGTGTTATAAAGAAAAATGAAATGTAGCAAAAATCAATTATCTTTGATTTTTTGGAAATAAGGGTTTAAAAAAAGAAACCGACGCCCCTCTTTTGAATCAATAGATTAAATCAATTTTATTTGCGTATTTAATATATTGATTCACTCTTTTCTCTCCAACCATAAACAGACGATCAGAATACATGGTGCAGAATTAGGGATTAAATCAGAAATATATACGGACTCAAAAGAATCACAGACAAGTAATAAATGCCCACAGAAGGAAATCCTATCGGCCAAGTTCGGTTTATTGTTATGCCATTTTTATTACTTAATAATAATAATAATAATAATAATAATAATAATAATAATAATAATAATAATAATAATAATAAACACCAAGAAACAACAGACCATCTAATCTCAGGCTGTTCTGTACTTGCCCCAAATGAATATAAAAATCTTCACGATAGAGTGGGGCAATATTTACATTGGTGCAAACACTATGGAAAATCTGTAAACAAACACTGGTATAAACATTACCCAGCACTGGTTACAGAAATAGAAGATGTCACTATTCTATAGGATTACACCATCTACACAGACAGAAAAATTGAAGCAAATAGGCCAGACATTATTGTTAAAAACCAGAAAGAAAAAACTTGCCTATTAATTGATATGGTTTGTCCAGCGGATTGTAACATAGCAACGAAGGAATTTGAAAAACTGTCAAAATATAAAGACCTGGAAATTGTAAATAGAAAAAATGTGGAAATTGAAAACAAGAATCATGCCAGTGATAGTAGGTGCACTTGGAATGATAAAAAATGGAACAAAACAACACATTGAGAGAATCCCTGGAAACCCCAGCTTAAGAGATATACAAAAAATTGTCTTGTTAAGTACAGCCGACACCTAAGGAGAACTTTGTCTATGTAACGCTAGGGATGATAGGGGAGATATAAAAAAACATGAAATGGAGCCATAACGACACACCACGACCTGGTTTAGGTCTTCCCGCAGACTTGGTAGGTAGTGCGACCATAGGAGAAATCGAAATATGATGAAAAATGAGAACATAATAATAACTAGAATGAGGAGTCAAAATCCGTAAACCTCCGCCAAAGCAATACCTACATAATCTCAGTGACTAGCAAGATACTTATTAAAATGAGAAAGAATAACAGCAATGAAATTGACCGCTCTCTAGAGTGAATATATATATATATATATATATATATATATATATAAAAGAAATTTCAAAATTAAAAGAGCACTTAAATGGAACTGGGGTGTCCATTCAGGATTTAAAATGATCAAGGTGGGGGGTAATTCAGTATTTGACATTTGAAAGGCAAAAATTAAATTTTATGTATTTTCATATGTATATTTATTAATTCATGTACCTCTATATATATATATATATATATATATATATATATATATATATATAGGGAGAGAAAGTAATACTACAACTTGTACAAATGAGGGATTAGTGCCCAAATACACAGTATCACAGTATCTATATATTAATAAAATTTTGGGCGGAAACCTTTCTTTCAAACGAGTCTCATTAAATATAGCCGACGAGGAAGACTTAATTATTTTTTCTGAAGTTTTTCTAACATTTGTATGTTTTTCTGTTTTGTAGGAGTAAAAAGTACGAAAAATGTTCATAGTTTTTATTACCCTAAACGCTTTTGATCACTTCTATAGCCATTTTCATGTGTTTTTTGTCTCTGATGCTATTATTTTTTCTCATGTTTTGACTGTTACGTTGTAATTTATTTTTTGGTTGTTCTGAATAGGAGCGTTCATTTCGATCCTTCACGTGTTTCGCGCGGCTGGGATTCGCGTGAGCATCTTTTTTTACTTTTTAAACCTTTAACATTCAATTTCCACTGTTAAATAATATGAGGCTGATAGTAGGAGAAAGATTGTTTGATAAACTGGGCCTCTCTAACATGAAGATGTTTCGGATAATGTGATTTATATAGAATTCTAGTGTTTTCGACCAGAATTTTTCTTAAGATTCCTTGTAAATTATAAGTTGATAGATGTGTTTATAGCACTCTGATATGATAATTGAGGCGTGAGGTGTTTACTCAAGAATGTGGAAGTATGAAATACAGTCTTGTACTGAGTAGTGAAGTTTCATACACAATATTTGTCATTGCTAGTTTAGATTTGCTGGAGTTATCTTCATTGGTGACAATAAGATTTGCGGTCTTCTATTTTAGGTAATATATCAGAAATTTTACATATTTTTCGGAAATTACAACAGAAATATGTTTTTTTATGATTCTTGGTAAAGCGACATTGTTTTGCTTATAATTATTGCGCAGTAAATTATATCGATGTTTTCGTGTACTTTTTGTAAGAATAATTTTATTTGCTTATCAATGATGTTGTTGGGAAAATGATTGTTGAGTAATGTTTGTTTTATGTGTTTTAATTCATTCAAAAATATTCTTTGGGAAGAGGAGTTTTGATGTGCTATATTTAAGAAGTTTGTTATCATCACTGCCATTTTATATCTTTACGGATATTGGCTCTTATCGTTTAAAAAATAAGAGTTCGTACTGGTGTTTTTATTTATATAGGTCGGAACTGACAACTCTAGGAGCCGAGTTCGAATTCCCTTTGAATTCATTGCATTCACTTACGCGCAAATAACCTTGGGAAAGGTATTAATCCGTCTCTTCCTTCCAGTTATGGGTTAAATAATAGGACAGATTGGGTTCTATAGCCTTGGCTGGCAACAAGTCTACCGCAGAAAGCAACGGCAACCTACTGCGGGATAATCTTCTGCCCAGTCAGTCATGTCTCTTTCGAGACATTATCGCCCAAAGTGTGTATCACGTATGGCACTTAACTGAAGTGGCAAATAGTTTGGATTTAAGTCCTATATCAACATCCAGCATTAGGATTTTATCATTAACAATGAGTTTATTTTTTTAAAAGTTGATTTTAGATTTATAATTTCGTCCTTATTTTTGTTTTTATTTTTTAATCAAAATAAAAATGGCGTCAACGTACCTTGGATAGATATGTGGTTTATCAGTTGTTTTAAACGCTTTGTTTTAAATATAAGACATATAAAAGTTAAAGAAAGCAGAATCTGATGCCATTTGCCTGTAGGTGTTGCAATTATGATCATAAAATGACGCTTTCGTTGTACAGGCGAGGAGTTTCTGAAGAATTGCTGGTCCAATTTCTGGAGGAGGAATGACGGGTGTTTGCAGATACAGGCACTAATTATGTTGATTGTTTCTTCAACTGGGACGTCAGTAAAATTATTTTTAACAAGAAGAAAGGTTAGTATGTTACTCTTGGGATTTGTTGTTTTTAAGATATGGAGGAATTCATTTGTTTATACGATACTGTCATTGTTAGGTGTGTATGGAGAAATGATGTGATTAACAGTTTTTGATAGCTGGTGTACATGTGTAGATATTTTAAAAATGATTGGTCGGAGATGAAAACCTGGTATAAACCATGTTTCTTCAGTACCGTACAGATATCTTGGTTGGTAATACCCGATAATTTTTTTAAAAATCATTTCACCCCAAGCAAGGCAGTTTTACTGCCACTGTTGCGTAGGGGGTTACATAGGGGGAAGTGATGAGATGAGAAAGAGTGGTAGGTTATAGGGGATGTCAGGAGGAGGGTAATAGACGGATGGGAATACCGGTGTAATGGGGTTGGAGTGGATGGAGAAAAGAGCTTGAGAGAAAGGATGCGAGTTAGTGAGATAGGAGATGGCTATTGACCTTACATTTAAATTCCTGGAGATTGTAGTTGTCTGGGAAGCAGGTATATGGAAGGGATTTCCCCAGGTGGGAAGTGCGTGAAAAGAATCTGTTAGAGTAGAAATTGCGGTTACACTTTATCTGTATCACTGTAAAAGGGTGGTTTTCTCGATTTTTAAGCTACCGATATCAGCATTGTTTGCTGTGATCAATTTATTTACGAATTTTTTTGAAATGATTCTGTGTGATTTTCTCTTTAATGTAGTGAATTTTTTTGTGTCATCAAGGATAGATTGTAATTTTTGGCTGTAATCTTTTCTATTGAAAACTACATAATTATTGGTTTAGTCTGTGCATCTGATGATGACATTGGTGTTGTTGCGTAACTCTTTACAGCTGATTTGATTTTGTTTGTGAAGATATTATTGTGATTGCTATGTCAAGAACGGCTTTTCAAACATTCCCCTTTTAGAAATTCTCTTAGATTTGGGCGCACCTTAATTAATTTTTCCGTTGCCGCTGTTGAATTGATTGGTAGAGTATTTCAATTTGTTTTTTGTTTTTTTGGGAGGTGGCCGTATCTAGGTTGGAGGTGGCAACCTGAGCCGATATTCAAAGATTCTATTTGGTCATCGGTGTTTTCGTGATCGGAAAATTTTAGGAAGCAACTTTTACCATTCCATTTCGTAGTACAATCTTTTCATTCTATAAGTTGCAAAGTTGTTGTACAATAAAATTATCTGAAATTTAGAATAAATAAAATGTATCCCCAACAAAGAACTTGGTTTTTAACCAACCAAACTTGTATCAAAGAAAATTGCTGCCTAATTATACCATACATATAAATATAATCATCCATATACAATAATGTTTCATTGTATCATAGCTCATCAGTACAGCTAAACAACCCTACACTTAATAAAATCACATTGCAATCTGGTCATGACACATTACATTGCATGTAGACATATTATTCTGTTAACATTTCGGTCTCTCACGCGGTGTGACGTCATAGAACCATATTACAAATTTACGAACTGCGTCTGCTATTCGGTGACTGTTATCGTTGCTTAGCAATATTTTCTGTCAACACAAGATAAAATCATCTTTAATGGTGGATGTTTTTATGTTAACGTCCCTGTAACCTCTCTGAAGATGGCTCATGTGAGCCGAAAGCTTAGAACCAGCATAATATAACAATATCCAAATTTTGGACAATTTTTGTCTATATTTTCACCTGAAATTAAAGTCAAAATACGATGTTTAGAACGGCTCATGATTAGACATTCATTGTCTGTTATATATATATATATATATATATATATGTATATTTAGCATAATGATGATCCACGTATACTGTCTTAATATGTATAGGAAAAACTACAAAAAAGTTGTAAGCTTAAAAATGTATTTTTTTTACAGTATTTATTTATTTCTATTATATATATATATATATATATATATATATATATTTGATATTTCAGACCGGCCTCGGCCTTTCATCAGAAACAAATGATTTTAAAATTTAAACTAGAAGCGTTCGCCGCGAGAGCGTTCGTCGAGAGATACTTACATCACGTGACGTAGAAATAGAGTTTTTTAATATTTGTAAACGTAAACCTATCTCTAATAATACTTTTAGATGTTGTTTTAAAGAAAAATTTTTTAAGTGTATCTAAAAAATGTTTAACTATTGAAATATTTATAAAGAGTCAAAACACCTAAGTCCCTATTTAATCCTAGCCTATATGTATTTAATTTTAAAATCCAGTATTTTTCTTTCTTTCTACGTGAGTATGTAGAACTAAAATCGGAATCTATCAGTAAACATTTGCAGTTTTCTAATGTGTGTCCTGGTTGATTGAAGTGTTCAGCTATGGGTGAATAAGGGTTGTTTTGGCGTATGCTTAGTTTATGATTATTGAAACGGAATCTAAAACTGTTTCCAGATTCACCAATATATCAACTATTTGGACATACTGAACAGAAGAAAAAATATATTATATTTTGGCTGTCACAGGTGAGGCGTGGTGGGTGTAATTTGATGTTGGTGTTGGGTTGAGAAAATACTGCGTCGTTTACTAAATGTTTGTAAACTAAACAACAAGATTTATCACATTTGAAATTCCCTGATAGGTTTCTATTTTTTACATATTTGGTAGAAGTGAGGATAGCTGACAGGTTGGGTGTTTGTTTCATTGCATTTATGGGTTGTTCATCGAAAATGTCTTTGATTTTTTTGTTTGATTGGAGGTTCTTGCAATCATTTTTTAAATTTTGAATAAGTGTGTGAGAATACTGATTGTGGTTAAAAACCATGGGAATTCGGTTGTTGTTTTTTCTTTTCTTGTATGTGAGAAGTGTGTTACGATTTATGTGGATGGTTTTATTTAGTGCTTCTTTTATTATTTTTATTGGGTATTTACATTTCAGAAATTGCTTTGCTATCGCTGTCTACATCACGTGATGTAAACATCTTTCGACGAACGCTCTCGTGGCGAACGCTTCTAGTTTAAATTTTAAAATCATTTGTTTCTGATGAAAGGCCGAGGCCGGTCTGAAATATCAAATATATATATATATATATAATAATAGAAATAAATAAATACTGTCACAATATATATATATATATATATATATATATATATATATATATATATATATTTAGAATATAGTTAGAATCGTCGACTGATGTCAATTCAGTCGGGTCCTGGTTAAAATAGAGTTGGATGTCTAACCGTATTGATGACTTGTGATCCAGCGAAACAGCGGCGCCACTTCCACTACACTTGGACAGCAGTAAAATAAACAAAAAAAAAATGTCTACACTTCCTTAAAAAAGATCTGTCTGCGGATGACTATAGTCACCCGCAGACAGATCTGTTTCGCTGTATCATAGCTCATCAATACGGTTAGACTCCGATTGCTTTTAACCCAGGATTGAAACTCGACCGCATTGGCGTCAGTCGGCGATTCTACCTCTGGGCTATGGGCGCTAGTTAGAAGAAGGCAGACTTTTTAGCGTGTATATTATCATTATACAAGCTCAATAGCCAGAGTGCTCTAATTCATTACTGAACGAGCGATGAGCGATATATATATATATATAGTTTTATGGAATGTTATTTCTATGGCTCCTAAATAGCAGTGATAGAGCATAAGTCGACATTGTGGTCAACACCCAGCGACGACAGTCTGTTTCATGCTTAAACGCAGTCTTCAGTAATTTAAACAGGAAACAGACTGTCGCCTATGAGTGCTTACCTCACTGATTTTTTACTAACACGTCGTTTTATTAATTGACCTTTACTTTAATTCACGCCGAAGTCATGTTGCTCTGTTTGAATTGAAAGCAAAAAGATTTCTAACGATAACTACAGCGACTTCATCTGAAAAAAAAACAAAACAAAACAAAAAAAACTATAATAACTTAGAAATTGCACTCAGTAGCCCGCACGTGTCGGTGTTGGTAACCCAATAGCTGTACGATGCTGAACATACTTTTTAAGTACAAATAACATGGACAAAATAATTATGTTCATTGTGAAGGTATTATCAGATTACCATCAGTAACCGATACTGAACTTTTTTTTTACTCGAAGGAACATTTTGTATAAATAAACACGAGCAAATGAGAAAAACTCTTTGTAGTGCAATGAATATCGACTCAGAACGACAAATCGGGGAAACCGAGTTCGAATTCCAGTTGAATTCCTTGCATTCACTTACACACAAATACCCTTGAGAAAGGTATTAATCCGACTCTTCCCTCCAGTTATGGGTCAAATAATAGGACAGATTGTATTCTTTAGCCCTAGTCGGCAACCAGTCTACCGCAGAAAGCAATGGCAACCTACTGCGGGATAATCTTCTGCCCAGTCAGTCATGTCTCTTTTGAGACATGATCACCCAAAGCGTGTATCACGTATGACACTCAACTGACTGTCCCCGGCAGAATTTCTCAGCCTTTTACCATTGGCAACCCTAATTTTTCAAAATAATTTTAACACATTTTTATTTCAAAGAAAGTTTACTCAACATCAGTATATGCATTGTTTGAATTATTATTAATATTATTATTATTACTGAAATATTCTCTAAACGGGCAACCATATTCATATTCAACATTGGTAGGTTGCTGTATTGTTGTGGCATTAGTGATAATCATGTTGGTAGATTTTAGTTTGTCTAATAAATGCTTGCCGATAGCAGAAAGTTTGCTTATCACATAAATTGTGGAAAACGGTTACAACTATTGGAAGCATTAACTACAAATATAAATATATAATATATAAATATAATATAAATATATAATATAATAGATGATGAATATATATATATATATAAATATAATATTTACATATATAAATATCTATTAATATATAATATAATATGTAATAAAAATATAAATATATAAATATATCATATATACAATATAAATTAATTTATATAATAATGTACATACTATATATATATATATATATATATATATATATATATTGTACTAGTTGTTACAACGGTTTATAAATTCATAGTATCATTACACAAAACTTTTCGCGTTTCGAAGCTGCTTTGAGCGCTTCTCATCGGGTGAAAAGTTTAAATGAAAATTAAATAGTGAAAACGGTTTATTTGTGGTGATATGATGTTTAAGTGAATATGGGGTTGGGAGCTTATTCTAATTCTGTCCGCCGTATTGTAGTCTTAGATATATGGGTTAGGAGAGGTGGCTTAGTTTAAGACAGGTTCCTTATTTATTTTGTCTGGGTAGTTCTTATATTGGGGTTTGTGTTTTTTTTAAGGAAGGGTAGACATTTTTTTGTTTATTTTACTGCTGTCCAAGTGTGGTGGAAGTGGCGCCGCTGTTAATGAGAACGATGTAAATAAATGTGTGGTGGAAGTTTAGAATGGTCTAGTCGTCCATTCGTGGTTCTAGAGGTGCCGCTTTGAGTTAGGAGAATGGTGAGGGGCAGCTTAGTTTTGGACAGGTCGCGTTTTCGTTTAGTTTAGGTAATTTTATATTGGGATATGTGTTTTTTTGTTTTTTGTTTTTTTTGCAATGTCGATAGTTTTTATTTTACTACTATTTGTAGGTGGATGGAATTGCTGTTGGTGTGGTGTGGGCTTTATTTTCTTTAATTGTTACGTTTTTTGTTCTTTTTATTTAGAGGCTTGATTATGTGTATTTATTGAAGTTTGGGGGTGTTCGTGTGGATGAGGTATTTTTTTGGTTATTTAAATTTTAACGAGAAATATTTGCGATATTTACATAATACTGCTAATTCATCTCTACGGTTTAATAGTTCGCTACTGTTGGAGTACTTTAGAATGTGTAGCTTTTCACTTAAACATAAAGGGCATATGTCGTTAAGCGAGTTGCAAGTTCTAGTTTTTTCTAGGATTTTCCATTTTATTTTGGGTTTCTGTTTTGAGTCCTTTAGTTTCGAAAAATATCCAGAAAGGGATGTTTGGTTTCGATATAAGTTGCTTTTGAATGAAGTTAAATGCATGTACCAGCGTTGGTTAAAAGTGTTCTTAGTAGATCCCATATACACTTTATTTATTGTGGGATTTTCAATTGATGTTATGTTGGATTTGTAGATTATTACAAATCTAAAGATGAGAAGCGCGCAAAGCAGCTTCGAAACGCGAAAAGTTTTGTGTAGTGATACTATGAATTTATAAACCGTTGTAACGTCTAGTCCAATATAATGCTGTACGTTGTATCGAGCACTTTTTATAAAAGTAAATGCATGAACAGTAGGTGAAAAAACCTACGAGTTCCACAACTTTGTTACAATATATATATATATATATATATATATATATATATATATGTGTGTGTGTGTGTGTGTGTGTGTGTGTGTCTTTTGCAACAATTCTATTATTTCTAAATGTATATACAGCAATATTTACTGTGAAAAGCCATTTGGGAGATAATAAAATCAAGCATGTACAAAAATTTATATACCTGGGAAGTGTTCGAACAGAAGACGAAAAGTACGACACAGAGATCCGAAGGCGAATTGGCATGGCAAAGGAAGCGTTCTAGAAGCTGAGTAAAATATTAAGAAACAGGAAAATTTCGCTAGAAACAAAGAAAAGAGTACTGGATTGCTATGTGATGTCAGTTCTCCAATAAGGCAGTGACTGCTGGACAATATCATCGAAGATGAAGGAGAAATTGAATACAGCTGAAATTTGGTTCTACAGAAGGATGCTGCGGATATTGTGAACCGAGCATGTGAGCAATGATGCGGTTTTGGAAATGATGGAAACGAAAAGGAAATTAATATTGAGCATCAGGATGAGACAACTAAAGTTCCTGGGACATGCAATAAGGAAGTAGGGTATGGAAAACCTGATAATAACAGGCCAGATAAAGGGGAAAAGAGACAGAGGAAAACAGTGGATAACACATTTGAAGGGCCTGAGTAGGTGGATGACAGAACGGGGGTTGCGGGGTGTTACAAGTGAAAGCGTGCTAAGAGCCACCAGGAATAGGGAGACACCGAAGGCCATAATCGACAACGTCCTGAAAGGACAGGGCACATAGAAAAAGAAGAAGATATACAGCAAAATCAGCGGAATAACCAAATTTTATTAAGAAAACTTTAATGTGTCTTTTTCACCATTTCTGTTTTATTTCTAAATGTATTTAGATTAAGGTCAACGAGAAACCCCAATTTTATTGCGATAGCTTTAATGTGTCTTTCGCTTCATTTATATTTAATTTCTGAATGTATACACAAAAGTTAACGGAAAAACCAAATTTTATTATGATAGCTTTAATGTGTCTTTTGCACCATTTCTTTTTTTTACTAAACGTATATACAAACGTCAACGGAATATCCCAGTTTTAGTAAGATAGATTTAACGTCACTTTTTCACCGTTTCTATTTTATTTCAAAATGTATTTAGAGTAAAGTCAGCGGAATAACCAACTTTTATGATAACCTTAACGTCACTTTTTCACCATTTCTATTTTATTTCCAAATGTATTTTACTAGAGTAAAGTCAGCGGAATAACCAACTTTTATGATAGCCTTAACGTCACTTTTTCACCGTTTCTGCTCTTTTTATTTCCAAATGTATTTAGAGTAAAGTCAGCGGAATAACCAACTTTTGCGATAGCCTTAACGTCATCTTCACCATTTCTATTTTATTTCCAAATGTATTTAGAGTAAAGTCAGCGGAATAACCAACTTTTTTGATAGCCTTAACGTCACTTTTTCACCATTTCTAATTTATTTCCAAATGTATTTAGAGTAAAGTCAGCGGAATAACCAACTTTTTTATGATAGCCTTAACGTCACTTTTTCACCATTTCTATTTTATTTCCAAATGTATTTAGAGTAAAGTCAGCGGAATAACCAACTTTTTTATGATAGCCTTAACGTCATTCATTTCTATTTTATTTCCAAATGTATTTAGAGTAAAGTCAGCGGAATAACCAACTTTTTGTGATAGCCTTAATGTCACTTTTTGAACCATTTCTAATTTATTTCCAAATGTATTTAGAGTAAAGTCAAATAATAACCAACTTTTTTATGATAGCCTTAACGTCACTTTTTCACCATTTCTAATTTATTTCCAAATGTATTTAGAGTAAAGTCAGCGGAATAACCAACTTTTTATGATAACCTTAACGTCACTTTTTCACCATTTCTATTTTATTTCCAAATGTATTTAGAGTAAAGTCAGCGGAATAACCAACTTTTTTGTGATAGCCTTAATGTCACTTTTGAACCATTTCTAATTTATTTCCAAATGTATTTAGAGTAAAGTCATGGAATAACCAACTTTTTTATGATAGCCTTAACGTCACTTTTTCACCATTTCTAATTTATTCAAATGTATTTAGAGTAAAGTCAGCGGAATAACCAACTTTTTATGATATCTTTAACGTCACTTTTTCACCGTTTCTATTTTATTTCCAAATGTATTTAGAGTAAAGTCAGCGGAATAACCAACTTTTTATGATAACCTTAACGTCACTTTTTCACCATTTCTATTTTATTTCCAAATGTATTTAGAGTAAAGTCAGCGGAATAACCAACTTTTTATGATAGCCTTAACGTCACTTTTTCACCGTTTCTATTTTATTCAAAATGTATTTAGAGTAAAGTCAGCGGAATAACCAACTTTTTATGATAACCTAACGTCACTTTTTCACCATTTCTATTTTATTTCCAAATGTATTTAGAGTAAAGTCAGCGGAATAACCAACTTTTTATGATAGCCTTAACGTCACTTTTTCACCGTTTCTATTTTATTTCCAAATGTATTTAGAGTAAAGTCATGGGAATAACCAACTTTTTATGATAGCCTTAACGTCACTTTTTCACCATTTCTATTTTATTTCCAAATGTATTTAGAGTAAAGTCAGCGGAATAAACCAACTTTTTTGTGATAGCCTTAACGTCACTTTTTCACCATTTCTAATTTATTTCCAAATGTATTTAGAGTAAAGTCAGCGGAATAACCAACTTTTTTATGATAGCCTTAACGTCACTTTTTCACCATTTCTATTTTATTTCCAAATGTATTTAGAGTAAAGTCAGCGGAATAACCAACTTTTATGATAGCCTTAACGTCACTTTTTCACCATTCTATTTTATTTCCAAATGTATTTAGAGTAAAGTCATGAATAACCAACTTTTTTGTGATAGCCTTAATGTCACTTTTGAACCATTTCTAATTTATTTCCAAATGTATTTAGAGTAAAGTCAGCGGAATAACCAACTTTTTTATGATAGCCTTAACGTCACTTTTCACCATTTCTAATTTATTTCCAAATGTATTTAGAGTAAAGTCAGCGGAATAACCAACTTTTTTATGATAGCCTTAACGTCACTTTTTCACCATTTCTATTTTATTTCCAAATGTATTTAGAGTAAAGTCAGCGGAATAACCAACTTTTTTGTGATAGCCTTAACGTCACTTTTTTCACCGTTTCTATTTTATTTCCAAATGTATTTAGAGTAAAGTCAGCGGAATAACCAACTTTTTATGATAACCTTAACGTCACTTTTTCACCATTTCTATTTTATTTCCAAATGTATTTAGAGTAAAGTCAGCGGAATAACCAACTTTTATGATAACCTTAACGTCACTTTTTCACCATTTCTATTTTATTTCCAAATGTATTTAGAGTAAAGTCAGCGGAATAACCAACTTTTGGCGATAGCCTTAACGTTCATTTCCTTTTCACCGTTTCTATTTTATTTCCAAATGTATTTAGAGTAAAGTCAGCGGAATAACCAACTTTTTATGATAGCCTTAACGTCACTTTTTCACCATTTCTATTTTATTTCCAAATGTATTTAGAGCAAAGTCATGGAATAACCAACTTTTTTGTGATAGCCTTAATGTCACTTTTTCACCATTTCTAATTTATTTCCAAATGTATTTAGAGTAAAGTCAGCGGAATAACCAACTTTTTTTATGATAGCCTTAACGTCACTTTTTCTTCCATTTCTATTTTATTTCCAAATGTATTTAGAGTAAAGTCAGCGGAATAACCAACTTTTTTGCGATAGCCTTCTAACGTCACTTTTTCACCATTTCTATTTTATTTCCAAATGTATTTAGAGTAAAGTCAGCGGAATAACCAACTTTTTGTGATAGCCTTAATGTCACTTTTGAACCATTTCTAATTTATTTCCAAATGTATTTAGAGTAAAGTCAGCGGAATAACCAACTTTTTTATGATAGCCTTAATGTCATTCTTTCACCATTTCTAATTTATTTCCAAATGTATTTAGAGTAAAGTCAGCGGAATAACCAACTTTTTTATGATAGCCTTAACGTCACTTTTTCACCATTTCTAATTTTATTTCCAAATGTATTTAGAGTAAAGTCATGAATAACCAACTTTTTTGTGATAGCCTTAACGTCACTTTTTCACCGTTTCTATTTTATTTCCAAATGTATTTAGAGTAAAGTCAGCGGAATAAACTAACTTTTTATGATAACTTTAACGTCACTTTTTCACCATTTCTCATTTTATTTCCAAATGTATTTAGAGAAGTCAGCGGAATAACCAACTTTTATGATAACCTTAACGTCACTTTTCACCATTTCTATTTTATTTCCAAATGTATTTAGAGTAAAGTCATGGAATAAATTCAACTTTTTGCGATAGCCTTAACGTCACTTTTTCACCATTTCTAATTTATCAAATGTATTTAGAGTAAAGTCAGCGGAATAACCAACTTTTTTATGATAGCCTTAACGTCACTTTTTCACCATTTCTATTTTATTTCCAAATGTATTTAGAGTAAAGTCATGGAATAACCAACTTTTTGTGATAGCCTTAACGTCACTTTTTCACCGTTTCTATTTTATTTCCAAATGTATTTAGAGTAAAGTCAGCGGAATAACCAACTTTTTTGTGATAGCCTTAACGTCACTTTTTCACCGTTTCTATTTTATTTCCAAATGTATTTAGAGTAAAGTCAGCGGAATAACCAACTTCTTTATGATAACCTTAACGTCACTTTTTCACCATTTCTATTTTATTTCCAAATGTATTGCAGCAAAGTCATGGAATAACCAACTTTTTATGATAACCTTAACGTCACTTTTTCACCATTTCTATTTTATTTCCAAATGTATTTAGAGTAAAGTCAGCGGAATAACCAACTTTTTTATGATAGCCTTTAACGTCACTTTTCACCATTTCTAATTTATTTCCAAATGTATTTAGAGTAAAGTCAGCGGAATAACCAACTTTTTTTATGATAGCCTTAACGTCACTTTTTCACCATTTCTATTTTATTTCCAAATGTATTTAGAGTAAAGTCATGGAATAACTAACTTTTTTGTGATAGCCTTAATGTCACTTTTTCACCGTTTCTATTTTATTTCCAAATGTATTTAGAGTAAAGTCAGCGGAATAACCAACTTTTTTTGATAGCCTTAACGTCACTTTTTCAACGTTTTGTATTTTATTTCCAAAGTCGTATTTATAAAGTCAGCGGAATAACCAACTTTTTTGTGATAGCCTTAATACTTTTTCACCGTTTCTATTTTATTTCCAAATGTATTTAGAGTAAAGTCAGCGGAATAACCAACTTTTTTGTGATAGCCTTAACGTCTACTTTTTCTACCGTTTCATTTTTATTTCCAAATGTATTTAGAGTAAAGTCAGCGGAATAACCAACTTTTTGCGATAGCCTTAACGTCACTTTTTCACCATTTCTAATTTATTTCCAAATGTATTTAGAAAAGTCAGCGGAATAACCAACTTTTTTATGATGTCACTTTTTCACCATTTCTAATTTATTTCCAAATGTATTTAGGAGTAAAGTCAGCGGAATAACCAACTTTTTGGCGATAGCCTTAACGTCACTTTTTCACTCATTTCTAATTTATTTCCAAATGTATTTAGAGTAAAGTCAGCGGAATAACCAACTTTTATGATAGCCTTAACGTCACTTTTGTTCTTCGTTTCTATTTTATTTCCAAATGTATTTAGAATAAAGTCAGCGGAATAACCAACTTTTTAAGGATAGCCTTAACGTCACTTTTTCACCATTTTCTAATTTATTTCCAAATGTATTTAGAGTAAGTCAGCGGAATAACCAACTTTTTTTATGATAGCCTTAACGTCAGTTTTTCACCATTTCTAATTTATTTCCAAATGTATTTAGAGTAAAGTCAGCGGAATAACCAACTTTTTTATGATAGCCTTAACGTCACTTTTTCACCGTTTCTATTTTATTTCCAAATGTATTTAGAGTAAAGTCAGCGGAATAACCAACTTTTTATGATAACCTTAACGTCACTTTTTCACCATTTCTATTTTATTTCCAAATGTATTTAGAGTAAAGTCAGCGGAATAACCAACTTTTTTATGATAGCCTTAACGTCACTTTTTCACCATTTCTAATTTATTTCCAAATGTATTTAGAGTAAAGTCAGCGGAATAACCAACTTTTTATGATAGCCTTAACGTCACTTTTTCACCATTTCTATTTTATTTCCAAATGTATTTAGAGTAAAGTCAGCGGAATAACCAACTTTTTTATGATAGCCTTAACGTCACTTTTTCACCATTTCTAATTTATTTCCAAATGTATTTAGAGTAAAGTCAGCGGAATAACCAACTTTTTTATGATAGCCTTAACGTCACTTTTACACCATTTCTAATTTATTTCCAAATGTATTTAGAGTAAAGTCAGCGGAATAACCAACTTTTTTATGATAGCCTTAACGTCACTTTTTCACCATTTCTAATTTATTTCCAAATGTATTTAGAGTAAAGTCAGCGGAATAACCAACTTTTTTATGATAGCCTTAACGTCACTTTTTCACCGTTTCTATTTTATTTCCAAATGTATTTAGAGTAAAGTCAGCGGAATAACCAACTTTTTTATGATAGCCTTAACGTCACTTTTTCACCATTTCTAATTTATTTCCAAATGTATTTAGAGTAAAGTCAGCGGAATAACCAACTTTTTTATGATAGCCTTAACGTCACTTTTTCACCATTTCTAATTTATTTCCAAATGTATTTAGAGTAAAGTCAGCGGAATAACCAACTTTTTTATGATAGCCTTAACGTCACTTTTTCACCATTTCTAATTTATTTCCAAATGTATTTAGAGTAAAGTCAGCGGAATAACCAACTTTTTTATGATAGCCTTAACGTCACTTTTTCACCGTTTCTATTTTATTTCCAAATGTATTTAGAGTAAAGTCAGCGGAATAACCAACTTTTTTATGATAGCCTTAACGTCACTTTTTCACCATTTCTAATTTATTTCCAAATGAATTTAGAGTAAAGTCAGCGGAATAACCAACTTTTTTATGATAGCCTTAACGTCACTTTTTCACCGTTTCTATTTTATTTCCAAATGTATTTAGAGTAAAGTCAGCGGAATAACCAACTTTTTATGATAGCCTTAACGTCACTTTTTCACCGTTTCTATTTTATTTCCAAATGTATTTAGAGTAAAGTCAGCGGAATAACCAACTTTTTATGATAGCCTTAACGTCACTTTTTCACCATTTCTATTTTATTTCCAAATGTATTTAGAGTAAAGTCAGCGGAATAACCAACTTTTTATGATAGCCTTAACGTCACTTTTTCACCGTTTCTATTTTATTTCCAAATGTATTTAGAGTAAAGTCAGCGGAATAACCAACTTTTTTGTGATAGCCTTAACGTCACTTTTTCACCGTTTCTATTTTATTTCCAAATGTATTTAGAGTAAAGTCAGCGGAATAACCAACTTTTTTGTGATAGCCTTAACGTCACTTTTTCACCGTTTCTATTTTATTTCCAAATGTATTTAGAGTAAAGTCAGCGGAATAACCAACTTTTTTATGATAGCCTTAACGTCACTTTTTCACCATTTCTATTTTATTTCCAAATGTATTTAGAGTAAAGTCAGCGGAATAACCAACTTTTTATGATAGCCTTAACGTCACTTTTTCACCATTTCTATTTTATTTCCAAATGTATTTAGAGTAAAGTCAGCGGAATAACCAACTTTTTTATGATAGCCTTAACGTCACTTTTTCACCGTTTCTATTTTATTTCCAAATGTATTTAGAGTAAAGTCAGCGGAATAACCAACTTTTTATGATAGCCTTAACGTCACTTTTTCACCGTTTCTATTTTATTTCCAAATGTATTTAGAGTAAAGTCAGCGGAATAACCAACTTTTTTATGATAGCCTTAACGTCATTTTTCACCGTTTCTATTTTATTTCCAAATGTATTTAGAGTAAAGTCAGCGGAATAACCAACTTTTTTATGATAGCCTTAACGTCACTTTTTCACCATTTCTAATTTTATTTCCAAATGTATTTAGAGTAAAGTCAGCGGAATAACCAACTTTTGTTGATAGCCTTAATGTCACTTTTTCAATCGCTTCTATTTTATTTCCAAATGTATTTAGAGTAAAGTCAGCGGAATAACCAACTTTTTTATGATAGCCTTAACGTCACTTTTTCACCGTTTCTATTTTTATTTCCAAATGTATTTAGAGTAAAGTCAGCGGAATAACCAACTTTTTTATGATAGCCTTAACGTCAGGCACATTTTTCACCACTTCTAATTTATTTCCAAATGTATTTAGAGTAAAGTCAGCGGAATAACCAACTTTTTTACATAGCCCTTTAACGTCACTTTTCACCGTTTTATCGGCTTCAAATGTATTTAGAGTAAAGTTTCCCCAAAGGAATAACCTCAACTTTTTATGATAGCCTTAACGTCACTTTTTCACCATTTCTATTTTATTTCCAAATGTATTTAGAGTAAAGTCAGCGGAATAACCAACTTTTTTATGATAGCCTTAACGTCACTTTTTTCACCGTTTCTATTTTATTTCCAAAATGTATTTAGAGTAAAGTCAGCGGAATAACCAACTTTTTTTATGATAGCCTTAACGTCACTTTTTCACCGTTTCTATTTTATTTCCAAATGTATTTAGAGTAAAGTCAGTGGAATAACCAACTTTTTTATGATAGCCTTAACGTCACTTTTTCACCGTTTCTATTTTATTTCCAAATGTATTTAGAGTAAAGTCAGCGGAATAACCAACTTTTTTATGATAGCCTTAACGTCACTTTTTCACCATTTCTATTTTATTTCCAAATGTATTTAGAGTAAAGTCATGGAATAACCAACTTTTTATGATAGCCTTAACGTCACTTTTTCACCATTTCTATTTTATTTCCAAATGTATTTAGAGTAAAGTCAGCGGAATAACCAACTTTTTTATGATAGCCTTAACGTCACTTTTTCACCGTTTCTATTTTATTTCCAAATGTATTTAGAGTAAAGTCAGCGGAATAACCAACTTTTTATGATAGCCTTAACGTCACTTTTTCACCGTTTCTATTTTTATTTCAAAATGTATTTAGAGTAAAGTCAGCGGAATAACCAACTTTTATGATAGCCTTAACGTCACTTTTTCTCACCGTTTCTATTTTATTTCCAAATGTATTTAGAGTAAAGTCAGCGGAATAACCAACTTTTTTTATGATAGCCTTAACGCTTCGGCCTCTTTTCACCATTTCTAATTTATTTCCAAATGTATTTAGAGTAAAGTCAGCGGAATAACCAACTTTTTTATGATAGCCTTAACGTCACTTTTTCACCGTTTCTATTTTATTTCCAAATGTATTTAGAGTAAAGTCAGCGGAATAACCAACTTTTTTATGATAGCCTTAACGTCACTTTTTTCACCGTTTCCTCTATTTTATTTCCAAATGTATTTAGAGTAAAGTCATGAATAACCAACTTTTTTATGATAGCCTTAACGAAGTCACTTTTCACCATTTCTATTTTATTTCCAAATGTATTTAGAGTAAAGTCAGCGGAATAACCAACTTTTATGATAGCCTTAACGTCACTTTTTCACCATTTCTATTTTATTTCCAAATGTATTTAGAGTAAAGTCAGCGGAATAACCAACTTTTTATGATAGCCTTAACGTCACTTTTTCACCATTTCTATTTTATTTCCAAATGTATTTAGAGTAAAGTCATGGAATAACCAACTTTTTATGATAGCCTTAACGTCACTTTTTCACCATTTCTATTTTATTTCCAAATGTATTTAGAGTAAAGTCAGCGGAATAACCAACTTTTTATGATAGCCTTAACGTCACTTTTTTCACCATTTCTATTTTATTTCCAAATGTATTTAGAGTAAAGTCAGCGGAATAACCAACTTTTATGATAGCCTTAACGTCACTTTTTCACCATTTCTATTTTATTTCAAATGTATTTAGAGTAAAGTCATGGAATAACCAACTTTTTATGATAGCCTTAACGTCACTTTTTTCTCACCATTTCTATTTTATTTCCAAATGTATTTAGAGTAAAGTCAGCGGAATAACCAACTTTTTATGATAGCCTTAACGTCACTTTTTCACCATTTCTATTTTATTTCCAAATGTATTTAGAATAAAAGTCAGCGGAATAACCACCCTTTTTATGATAGCCTTAACGTCACTTTTTCACCATTTCTAATTTATTTCCAAATGTATTTAGAGTAAAGTCAGCGGAATAACCAACTTTTTTATGATAGCCTTAATGTCACTTTTTCACCGTTTCTATTATATTTCCAAATGTATTTAGAGTAAAGTCAGCGGAATAACCAACTTTTTTTATGATAGCCTTAACGTCACTTTTTCACCATTTCTATTTTATTTCCAAATGTATTTAGAGTAAAGTCAGCGGAATAACCAACTTTTTATGATAGCCTTAACGTCACTTTTTCACCATTTCTATTTTATTTCCAAATGTATTTAGAGTAAAGTCAGCGGAATAACCAACTTTTTATGATAGCCTTAACGTCACTTTTTCACCATTTCTATTTTATTTCCAAATGTATTTAGAGTAAAGTCAGCGGAATAACCAACTTTTTATGATAGCCTTAACGTCACTTTTTCACCATTTCTATTTTATTTCCAAATGTATTTAGAGTAAAGTCAGCGGAATAACCAACTTTTTTACGATAGCCTTAACGTCACTTTTCACCGTTTCTATTTTATTTCCAAATGTATTTAGAGTAAAGTCAGCGGAATGTAACCAACTTTTTTATGATAGCCTTAACGTCACTTTTTCACCATTTCTATTTTATTTCCAAATGTATTTAGAGTAAAGTCAGCGGAATAACCAACTTTTTATGATAGCCTTAACGTCACTTTTTCACCATTTCTATTTTATTTCCAAATGTATTTAGAGTAAAGTCAGCGGAATAACCAACTTTTTATGATAGCCTTAACGTCACTTTTCCTGCCATTTCTATTTTATTTCCAAATGTATTTAGAGTAAAGTCCGTAGCGGAATAACCAACTTTTTATGATAGCCTTAACGTCACTTTTTCACCATTTCTATTTTATTTCCAAATGTATTTAGAATAAAGTCAGCGGAATAACCAACTTTTTTATGATAGCCTTAACGTCACTTTTTCACCATTTCTATTTTATTTCCAAATGTATTTAGAGTAAAGTCAGCGGAATAACCAACTTTTTTTATGATAGCCTTAACGTCACTTTCACCATTTCTATTTTATTTCCAAATGTGTTTGAAGTAAAGTCAGCGGAATAACCAACTTTTTTGCGATAGCCTTAATGTCACTTTTGAACCATTTCTATTTTATTTCCAAACGTATTTAGAGTAAAGTCGGCGGAATAACCAACTTTTTTATGACCTTAATGTCACTTTTTCATTTCTATTTTATTTCCAAATGTATTTAGAGTAAAGTCAGCGGAATAACCAACTTTTTTATGATGACCTTAATGTCACTTTTAGACCATTTTCTATTTTATTTCCAAATGTATTTAGAGTAAAGTCAGCGGAATAACCAACTTTTTTGTGATAGCCTTAACGTCACTTTTTCACCGTTTCTATTTTATTTCCAAATGTATTTAGAGTAAAGTCAGCGGAATAACCAACTTTTGTGATAGCCTTAACGTCACTTTTTCACCATTTCTAATTTATTTCCAAATGTATTTAGAGTAAAGTCAGCGGAATAACCAACTTTTTTATGATAGCCTTAACGTCACTTTTTCACCATTTCTATTTTATTTCCAAATGTATTTAGAGTAAAGTCAGCGGAATAACCAACTTTTTATGATAGCCTTAACGTCACTTTTTCACCATTTTCTATTTTATTTCCAAATGTATTTAGAGTAAAGTCAGCGGAATAACCAACTTTTTATGATAGCCTTAACGTCACTTTTTCACCATTTCTATTTTATTTCCAAATGTATTTAGAGTAAAGTCAGCGGAATAACCAACTTTTTATGATAGCCTTAACGTCACTTTTTCACCATTTCTATTTTATTTCCAAATGTATTTAGAGTAAAGTCAGCGGAATAACCAACTTTACATGATAGCCTTAACGTCACTTTTTCACCATTTCTATTTTATTTCCAAATGTATTTAGAGTAAAGTCAGCGGAATAACCAACTTTTTATGATAGCCTTAACGTCACTTTTTCACCATTTCTATTTTATTTCCAAATGTATTTAGAGTAAAGTCAGCAGGAATAACCAGCTTTTTGTGATAGCCTTAACGTCACTTTTTCACCATTTCTAATTTATTTCCAAATGTATTTAGAGTAAAGTCAGTGGAATAACCAACTTTTTATAGTAGCCTTAACGTCACTTTTTCACCGTTTCTATTTTATTTCCAAATGTATTTAGAGTAAAGTCAGCGGAATAACCAACTTTTTATGATAGCCTTAACGTCACTTTTTCACCATTTCTATTTTATTTCCAAATGTATTTAGAGTAAAGTCAGCGGAATAACCAACTTTTTGTGATAGCCTTAACGTCACTTTTTCACCATTTCTATTTTATTTCCAAATGTATTTAGAATAAAGTCAGCGGAATAACCAACTTTTTATGATAGCCTTAATGTCACTTTTTCACCATTTCTATTTTATTTCCAAATGTATTTAGAGTAAAGTCAGCGGAATAACCAACTTTTTATGATAGCCTTAACGTCACTTTTTCACCATTTCTATTTTATTTCCAAATGTATTTAGAGTAAAGTCAGCGGAATAACCAACTTTTTATGATAGCCTTAACGTCACTTTTTCACCATTTCTATTTTATTTCCAAATGTATTAGAAGTAAAGTCAGCGGAATAACCAACTTTTTATGATAGCCTTAACGTCACTTTTGAACCATTTCTCCTTTATTTCCAAATGTATTTAGAGTAAAGTCAGCGGAATAACCAACTTTATGATAGCCTTAACGTCTTTTCACCGTTTCTATTTTATTTCCAAATGTATTTAGAGTAAAGTCAGCGGAATAACCAACGTTTTGTGATAGCCTTAACGTCACTTTTTCACCATTTCTAATTTATTTCCAAATGTATTTAGAGTAAAGTCAGTGGAATAACCAACTTTTTTATGATAGCCTTAACGTCACTTTTCACCATTTCTATTTTATTTCCAAATGTATTTAGAGTAAAGTCAGCGGAATAACCAACTTTTTATGATAGCCTTAATGTCACTTTTTCACCATTTCTATTTTTATTTCCAAATGTATTTAGAGTAAAGTCAGCGGAATAAACGCTTTTATGATAGCCTTAACGTCTTTTTCTACCCATTTCTATTTTATTTCCAAATGTATTTAGAGTAAAAGTCAGCGGAATAACCAACTTTTTATGATAGCCTTAACGTCACTTTTTCACCATTTCTATTTTATTTCCAAATGTATTTAGAGTAAAGTCAGCAGGAATAACCAACTTTTATGATAGCCTTAACGTCACTTTTTCACCCTTTCTATTTTATTTCCAAATGTATTTAGAGTAAGATCAGCGGAATAACCAACTTTTTATGATAGCCTTAACGTCACTTTTCCATTTCTATTTTATTTCCAAATGTATTTAGAGTAAAGTCAGCGGAATAACCAACTTTTTATGATAGCCTTAACGTCACTTTCACCCTTTCTATTTTATTTCAAATGTATTTAGAGTAAAGTCAGCGGAATAACCAACTTTTTATGATAGCCTTAACGTCACTTTTCACCATTTCTATTTTATTTCCAAATGTATTTAGAGTAAAGTCAGCGGAATAACCAACTTTTTATGATAGCCTTAACGTCACTTTTCACCATTTCTATTTTATTTCCAAATGTATTTAGAGTAAAGTCAGCGGAATAACCAACTTTTTATGATAGCCTTAACGTCACTTTTTCAACATTTCTATTTTATTTCCAAATGTATTTAGAGTAAAGTCAGCGGAATAACCAACTTTTTATGATAGCCTTAACGTCTTTTTCACCATTTCTATTTTATTTCCAAATGTATTTAGAGTAAAGTCAGCGGAATAACCAACTTTTTATGATAGCCTTAACGTCACTTTTTCACCATTTCTATTTTATTTCCAAATGTATTTAGAGTGAAGTCAGCGGAATAACCAACTTTTTATGATAGCCTTAACGTCACTTTTTCACCATTTCTATTTTATTTCCAAATGTATTTAGAGTAAAGTCAGCGGAATAACCAACTTTTATGATAGCCTTAACGTCACTTTTTCACCATTTTCTATTTTATTTCCAAATGTATTTAGAGTAAAGTCAGCGGAATAACCAACTTTTTATGATAGCCTTAACGTCACTTTTTCACCCTTTCTATTTTATTTCCAAATGTATTTAGAGTAAAGTCAGCGGAATAACCAACTTTTTATGATAGCCTTAACGTCACTTTCACCCTTTCTATTTTATTTCCAAATGTATTTAGAGTAAAGTCAGCGGAATAACCAACTTTATGATAGCCTTAACGTCACTTTTTCACCATTTCTATTTTATTTCCAAATGTATTTAGAGTAAAGTCAGCGGAATAACCAACTTTTTATGATAGCCTTAACGTCACTTTTTCACCCTTTCTATTTTATTTCCAAATGTATTTAGAGTAAAGTCAGCGGGAATAACCAACTTTTTGTGATAGCCTTAACGTCACTTTTTCACCATTTCTATTTTATTTCCAAATGTATTTAGAGTAAAGTCCAGCGGAATAACCAACTTTTTTATGATAGCCTTAACGTCACTTTTTCACCATTTCTATTTTATTTCCAAATGTATTTAGAGTAAAGTCAGCGGAATAACCAACGCTTTTTGTGATAGCCTTAACGTCACTTTTGAACCATTTCTATTTTTATTTCCAAATGTATTTAGAGTAAAGTCAGCGGAATAACCAACTTTTTATGATAGCCTTAACGTCACTTTTTCACCCTTTCTATTTTATTTCCAAATGTATTTAGAGTAAAGTCAGCGGAATAACCAACTTTTTATGATAGCCTTAACGTCACTTTTTCACCATTTCTATTTTATTTCCAAATGTATTTAGAGTAAAGTCAGCGGAATAACCAACTTTTTATGATAGCCTTAACGTCACTTTTTCACCATTTCTATTTATTTCCAAATGTATTTAGGTAAAGTCAGCGGAATAACCAACTTTTTATGATAGCCTTAACGTCACTTTTCACCTTTCTATTTTATTTCCAAATGTATTTAGAGTAAGTCAGCGGAATAACCAACTTTTTTGTGATAGCCTTAACGTCACTTTTTCACCATTTCTATTTTTATTTCCAAATGTATTTAGAGTAAAGTCAGCGGAATAACCAGCCTTTCATGATAGCCTTAACGTCCTTTTCCACCATTTCTATTTTATTTCCAAATGTATTTAGAGTAAAGTCAGCCCGGAATAACCAACTTTTTGTGATAGCCTTAACGTCACTTTTTGAACCATTTCCTATTTTATTTCCAAATGTATTTAGAGTAAAGTCAAGCGGAATAACCAACTTTTTTATGATAGCCTTAACGTCACTTTTTTTCACCCTTTCAATTTTATTTCCAAATGTATTTAGAGTAAAGTCAGCGGAATAACCAACTTTTTTATATGATAGCCTTAACGTCACTTTTTCACCATTTCTATTTTTATTTCCAAATGTATTTAGAGTAAGTCCAGACAACCTTTTTTTGTGATAGCCTTAACGTCACTTTTTCACCATTTCTATTTTATTTCAAATGTATTTAGAATAAAGTCAGCGGAATAACCAACTTTTTATGATAGCCTTAATGTCACTTTTTCTACCATTTCTATTTTATTTCCAAATGTATTTAGAGTAAAGTCAGCGGAATAACCAACTTTTTTATGATAGCCTTAACGTCACTTTTACCATTTCTATTTTATTTCCAAATGTATTTAGAGTAAAGTCAGCGGAATAACCAACTTTTGCCTGATAGCCTTAACGTCACTTTTTCACCATTTCTATTTTATTTCCAAATGTATTTAGAGTAAAGTCAGCGGAATAACCAACTTTTATGATAGCCTTAACGTCACTTTTGAACCATTTCTCCTTTATTTCCAAATGTATTTAGAGTAAAGTCAGCGGAATAACCAACTTTTTATGATAGCCTTAACGTCTTTTTCACCGTTTCTATTTTATTTCCAAATGTATTTAGAGTAAAGTCAGCGGAATAACCAACGTTTTTGTGATAGCGTAACGTCACTTTTTCACCATTTCTAATTTATTTTTAAATGTATTTAGAGTAAAGTCAGTGGAATAATAACTTTTTTTATGATAGCCTTAACGTCACTTTTTCACCATTTCTATTTTATTTCCAAATGTATTTGATAAAGTCAGCGGAATAACCAACTTTTTATGATAGCCTTAATGTCACTTTTCTGTTTCTATTTTTATTTCCAAATGTATTTAGAGTAAAGTCGGCAATAACCAACTTTATGATAGCCTTAACGTCACTTTTTCACCATTTCTATTTTATTTCCAAATGTATTTAGAGTAAAGTCAGCGGAATAACCAACTTTTTATGATAGCCTTAACGTCACTTTTTCACCATTTTCTATTTTATTTCCAAATGTATTTAGAGTAAAGTCAGCGGAATAACCAACTTTTTATGTTCTTCCTTAACGTCACTTTTTTCACCCTTTCTATTTTATTTCCAAATGTATTTAGAGTAAAGTCAGCGGAATAACCAACTTTTTATGATAGCCTTAACGTCACTTTTTCACCATTTCTATTTTATTTCCAAATGTATTAAAGTAAAGTCAGCGGAATAACCAACTTTTTATGATAGCCTTAACGTCACTTTTTCACCCTTTCTATTTTATTTCCAAATGTATTTAGAGTAAAGTCAGCGGAATAACCAACTTTTTATGATAGCCTTAACGTCACTTTTTCACCATTTCTATTTTATTTCCAAATGTATTTAGAGTAAAGTCAGCGGAATAACCAACTTTTTATGATAGCCTTAACGTCACTTTTTCACCATTTCTATTTTATTTCCAAATGTATTTAGAGTAAAGTCAGCGGAATAACCAACTTTTTATGATAGCCTTAACGTCACTTTTTCAACATTTCTATTTTATTTCCAAATGTATTTAGAGTAAAGTCAGCGGAATAACCAACTTTTTATGATAGCCTTAACGTCACTTTTTCACCATTTCTATTTTATTTCCAAATGTATTTAGAGTAAAGTCAGCGGAATAACCAACTTTTTATGATAGCCTTAACGTCACTTTTTCACCATTTCTATTTTATTTCCAAATGTATTTAGAGTAAAGTCAGCGGAATAACCAACTTTTTATGATAGCCTTAACGTCACTTTTTCACCATTTCTATTTTATTTCCAAATGTATTTAGAGTAAAGTCAGCGGAATAACCAACTTTTTATGATAGCCTTAACGTCACTTTTTCACCATTTCTATTTTATTTCCAAATGTATTTAGAGTAAAGTCAGCGGAATAACCAACTTTTTATGATAGCCTTAACGTCACTTTTTCACCCTTTCTATTTTATTTCCAAATGTATTTAGAGTAAAGTCAGCGGAATAACCAACTTTTTATGATAGCCTTAACGTCACTTTTTCACCCTTTCTATTTTATTTCCAAATGTATTTAGAGTAAAGTCAGCGGAATAACCAACTTTTTATGATAGCCTTAACGTCACTTTTTCACCATTTCTATTTTATTTCCAAATGTATTTAGAGTAAAGTCAGCGGAATAACCAACTTTTTATGATAGCCTTAACGTCACTTTTTCACCCTTTCTATTTTATTTCCAAATGTATTTAGAGTAAAGTCAGCGGAATAACCAACTTTTTTGTGATAGCCTTAACGTCACTTTTTCACCATTTCTATTTTATTTCCAAATGTATTTAGAGTAAAGTCAGCGGAATAACCAACTTTTTATGATAGCCTTAACGTCACTTTTTCACCATTTCTATTTTATTTCCAAATGTATTTAGAGTAAAGTCAGCGGAATAACCAACTTTTTTGTGATAGCCTTAACGTCACTTTTGAACCATTTCTATTTTATTTCCAAATGTATTTAGAGTAAAGTCAGCGGAATAACCAACTTTTTATGATAGCCTTAACGTCACTTTTTCACCCTTTCTATTTTATTTCCAAATGTATTTAGAGTAAAGTCAGCGGAATAACCAACTTTTTATGATAGCCTTAACATCACTTTTTCACCATTTCTATTTTATTTCCAAATGTATTTAAGTAAAGTCTTGGAATAGCAACTTTTATTAGTAGCCTTAACGTCACTTTCTATTCTCTTCTTCAAATATATTTAAAGTAAGTCAATAGAACCTTATTTTTATGATGGCACTTAACGTCACTTTTTCACCATATTTTTATTTTTAAATGTATTTAAATCAAAGTCAGCGGAATAACCAACTTTTTTTGATAATATATGATCACTTTTTCACCATTTCTATTTTATTTCCAAATGTATTGAGTAAAGTCATGAATATGCTTTATGATAGCCTTAACGTCACTACAATTGTTTATTTCCAAATGTATTTAGAGTAAAGTCAACGGAATAACCAACTTTTTTGTGATATTGCCAACGATACTTTGAACCATTTCTATTTTATTTCCAAATGCCATTACAGTAAAATTAATAGGTCGCCAACTTTTTATTGATAGCCTTAACGTCACTTTTTCACCCTTTCTATTTTATTTCCAAATGTATTTGATAAAGTCAGCGGAATAACCAACTTTTTATGATAGCATTTAACGTCACTTTTTCACCCTTTCTTGTTAAAATATATTTAGAATAAAGTCGGCGGAATAACTTTTTTATGATAGCCTTAACGTCACTTTACCATTTCTATTTTATTTCCAAATGTATTTAGAGTAAAGTCAGCGGAATAACCAACATGATAGCCTTAACGTCACTTTTTCACCCTTTCTATTTTATTTCAAATGTATTTGATAAAGTCTTGGAATATGTATGTACTTAACGTCATACTGCCATTTCTATTTTATTTCCAAATGTATTTAATTGATGTTGGAATAACCAACTTTTTATGATAGCCTTAACGTCACTTTTTCACCCATTTCTATTTTATTTCAAAATGTATTTAGAGTAAAGTCAGCGGAATAACCAACTTTTTGTGATAGCCTTAACGTCACTTTCACCATTTCTATTTTATTTCCAAATGTATTTAGGGTAAGTCAATAAGACAACAACTTTTTATGATAGCCTTAACGTCACTTTTTTCACCATTTCTATTTTATTTCCAAATGTATTTAGAGTAAGTCATTTGAATAACCAACTTTTTTGTGATAGCCTTAACGTCACTTTTAGACTATTTCTATTTTATTTCCAAATGTATTTAGAGTAAAGTCAACTGGAATAACAACTTTTGCTTAATCGCCTTAATAACTTTTTCACCTTTCTATTTTATTTCCAAATGTATTTAGAGTAAAATCAGCGGAATAACCAACTTTTTATGATAGCCTTAACGTCACTTTTTCACCCTTTCTATTTTATTTCCAAATGTATTTAGAGTAAAGTCGCGGAATAATAACTTTTATGATAGCCTTAACGTCACCTGCAACTTCTATTTTATTTGCAAATGTGTTAAGTAAAGTCAGCGGAATAACCAACTTTTTTTATGATAGCCTTAACGTCACTTTTTCACCCTTTATTTTATTTCCAAATGTATTTAGAGTAAAGTCAGCGGAATAACCAACTTTTTTGTGATAGCCTTAACGTCACTTTTTTCACCATTTCTATTTTATTTCCAAATGTATTTAGAGTAAAGTCAGCGGAATAACAACTTTATGATAGCCGCGTGCTTTTACCCATTTCTTCTTCAAATGTATTTTAAGTAAAGTCAGCGGAATAACCAACTTTTTTGTGATGTATAACGTCACTTTTTCACCATTTTCATTTGTTCCAAATGTATTTGGTGAAATCGTAGAACCGCCAACTTTTTTTATGATAGCCTTAACGTCACTTTTTCACCATTTCTATTTTATTTCAAAATGTATTTTGAAGTAAAGTCAGCGGAATAACCAACTTTTTATGATAGCCTTAACGTCACTTTTTCACCCTTTCTATTTTATTTCCAAATGTATTTAGAGTAAAGTCAGCGGAATAACCAACTTTTTGTAATGGCACTTAACGTCACTTTTTCACCATTTCTATTTATTTCCAAATGTATTTAGAGTAAAGTCAGCGGAATAACCAGCACCTTGATAGCCTTAACGTCACTTTTTCACCCTTTCTATTTTTATTTTCCAAATGTATTTGATAAAGTGAGCGGAATAGCAACTTTTTTGTGATAGCCTTAACGTACTTTTCACCATTTCTATTTTGTTTCAAATGTATTTAAAATGCAAGTCAGCGGAATAACCAACTTGTAATGTGCCAACGTCACTTTTCGCCATTTCTATTTTATTTCCAAATGTATTTAGAGTAAAGTCAGCGGAATAACCAACTTTTTTGTGATAGCCTTAACGTCACTTTTGAACCATTCTATTTTATTTCCAAATGTATTTAGAGTAAAGTCATGGAATAACCAACTTTTTATGATAGCCTTAACGTCACTTTTCACCATTTCTATTTTATTTCCAAATGTATTTGATAAAGTCAGCGGAATAACCAACTTTTTTGTGATAGCCTTAACGTCACTTTTCACCATTTCTATTTTATTTCCAAATGTATTTAGAGTAAAGTCAGCGGAATAACCAACTTTTTATGATAGCCTTAACGTCACTTTTACCCTTTCTATTTTATTTCCAAATGTATTTAGAGTAAAGTCAGCGGAATAACCAACTTTTATGATAGCCTTAACGTCACTTTTTCACCATTTCTATTTTATTTCCAAATGTATTTAGAGTAAAGTCGCTTCGGAATAACCAACTTTTTATGATAGCCTTAACGTCTCCTTTTTCACCCCTTTCTATTTTATTTCCAAATGTATTTAGAGTAAAGTCAGCGGAATAACCAACTTTTTATGATAGCCTTAACGTCACTTTTTCACCATTTCTATTTTATTTCCAAATGTATTTAGAGTAAAGTCAGCGGAATAACCAACTTTTTATGATAAGCCTTAACGTCCTTTTTCACCCTTTCTTTTATTTCCAAATGTATATAGAGTAAAAAGTCAATGGAATAACCAACTTTTTATGATAGCCTTAACGATACTTTTTCACCATTTCTATTTTATTTCAAATGTATTTAGAGTAAAGTCAGCGGAATAACCAACTTTTTATGATAGCCTTAACGTCACTTTTTCACCATTTCTATTTTATTTCCAAATGTATTTAGAGTAAGTCAATAAGGTGCTCCAACATTTTATGATAGCCTTAACGTCACTTTTTCACCATTTCTATTTTATTTCCAAATGTATTTAGAGTAAAGTCAGCGGAATAACCAACTTTTTATGATAGCCTTAACGTCACTTTTTCACCCTTTCTATTTTATTTCCAAATGTATTTAGAGTTAAGTCAGCGGAATAACCAACTTTTTATGATAGCCTTAACGTCACTTTTTCACCCTTTCTATTTTATTTCCAAATGTATTTAGAGTAAAGTCAGCGGAATAACCAACTTTTTATGATAGCCTTAACGTCACTTTTTCACCATTTCTATTTTATTTCCAAATGTATTTAGAGTAAAGTCAGGGAACAACCAACTTTTTATGATAGCCTTAACGTCACTTTTTCACCCTTTCTATTTTATTTCCAAATGTATTTAGAGTAAAGTCAGCGGAATAACCAACTTTTTATGATAGCCTTAACGTCACTTTTTCACCATTTCTATTTTATTTCCAAATGTATTTAGAGTAAAGTCAGCGGAATAACCAACTTTTTATGATAGCCTTAACGTCACTTTTTCACCATTTCTATTTTATTTCCAAATGTATTTAGAGTAAAGTCAGCGGAATAACCAACTTTTTATGATAGCCTTAATGTCACTTTTGAACCATTTCTATTTTATTTCCAAATGTATTTAGAGTAAAGTCAGCGGAATAACCAACTTTTTATGATAGCCTTAACGTCACTTTTTCACCATTTCTATTTTATTTCCAAATGTATTTAGAGTAAAGTCAGCGGAATAACCAACTTTTTATGATAGCCTTAACGTCACTTTTTCACCCTTTCTATTTTATTTCCAAATGTATTTAGAGTAAAGTCAGCGGAATAACCAACTTTTTATGATAGCCTTAACGTCACTTTTTCACCCTTTCTATTTTATTTCCAAATGTATTTAGAGTAAAGTCAGCGGAATAACCAACTTTTTATGATAGCCTTAACGTCACTTTTTCACCATTTCTATTTTATTTCCAAATGTATTTAGAGTAAAGTCAGCGGAATAACCAACTTTTTATGATAGCCTTAACGTCACTTTTTCATCCTTTCTATTTTATTTCCAAATGTATTTAGAGTAAAGTCATGCATTTAACTAACTTTGTGATAGCCTTAACGCTACTTTTTCACCATTTCTATTTTATTTCCAAATGAATAGAGTAAAGTCATGAATAATCCAACTTTATGATAGCCTTAACGTCACTTTTTCACTCATTTCTATTTTATTTCCAAATGTATTTAGAGTAAAGTCAGCGGAATAACCAACTTTTTGTGATAGCCTTAATGTCACTTTTTCAATTATTTCTATTTTATTTCCAAATGTATTTAGAGTAAAGTCAGCGGAATAACCAACTTTTATGATAGCCTTAACGTCACTTTTTCTCACCACTTTCATTTTATTTCCAAATGTATTTAGAGTAAAGTCAGCGGAAGAACTAACTTTTATGATAGCTCCAACGTCACTTCTTCACCCTTTTCTATTTTATTTCCAAATGTATTTAGAGTAAAAGTCATGGAATAACTAACTTTTTATGATAGCCTTAACGTCACTTTTTTCACCATTTCTATTTTATTTGTGTGTGTATTTAGAGTAAAGTCAGCGGAATAACTTTTTATGATAGCCTTAACGTACTTTTTCAAATTTTCTATTTTATTTCCAAATGTATTTAGGAGTAAAGTGAGCGGAATAACCAAACTTGTGATAGCCTTAACGCTGTTTTCACCATTTCTATTTTATTTCCAATGTATTTAGAGTAAAGTCATGGAATAACCAACTTTTTGCGATAGCCTTAACGTCACTTTTTCACCCTTTCTATTTTATTTCCAAATGTATTTAGAGTAAAGTCAGCGGAATAACCAACTTTTTTGTGATAGCCTTAACGTCACTTTTGAACCATTTCTATTTTATTTTAAAAATGTATTTTTAGAGTAAAGTCAGCGGAATAACCAACTTTTTATGATAGCCTTAACGTCACTTTTTCACCATTTCTATTTTATTTCCAAATGTATTTAGAGTAAAGTCATGGAATAACCAACTTTTTTGTGATAGCCTTAACGTCACTTTTTCACCATTTCTATTTTATTTCCAAATGTACGAGAGTAAAGTCAAAGGAATAACCAACTTTTATGATAGCCTTAACGTCACTTTTTCACCCTTTCTATTTTATTTCCAAATGTATTTAGAGAAACAGCGGAATAACCAACTTTTTATGATAGCCTTAACGTCACTTTTTTTCACCATTTCTATTTTATTTCCAAATGTATTTAGAGTAAAGTCATGGAATAACCAACTTTTTTATGATAGCCTTAACGTCACTTTTTCACCGTTTCTATTTTATTTCCAAATGTATTTAGAGAAGTCATGTGAATAACTAACTTTTATGATAGCCTTAATGTCACTTTTTCACCATTTCTATTTTATTTCCAAATGATCGTACGAGGAAATAGCGGAATAACCAACTTTTATGATAGCCTTAACGTCACTTACCCTTTTCACTATTTCAAATGTATTTAGAGTAAAGTCAGCGGTCAACTAACTCGATAGCCTTAACGTCACTTTTTCACCATTTCTATTTTATTTCCAAATGTATTTAGAGTAAAGTCAGCGGAATAACCAACTTTTATGATAGCCTTAACGTCACTTTTTTCTACCATTTCTATTTTATTTCCAAATGTATTTAGAGTAAAGTCATGAATAACCAACTTTTTATGATAGCCTTAACGTCACTTTTTCACCATTTCTATTTTATTTCCAAATGTATTTGAGTAAAGTCAGCGGAATAACCAACTTTTGCGATAGCCTTAATTACTTTTTCACCCTTCTTTCTATTTTATTTCCAAATGTATTTAGAGTTAAGTCAGCGGAATAACCAACTTTTTAAGATAGCCTTAACGTCACTTTTTCACCCTTTCTATTTTATTTCCAAATGTATTTAGAGTAAAGTCAGCGGAATAACCAACTTTGCGATAGCCTTAACGTCACTTTTTCAAATTACTTCCTATTTTATTTCCAAATGTATTTAGAGTAAAGTCAGGAACAACCAACTTTTATGATAGCCTTAACGTCACTTTTTCAATTTTTCATTTTATTTCCAAATGTATTTAGAGTAAAGTCAGCGGAATAATCAACTTTTTATGATAGCCTTGATCACTTTTTCACCATTTCTATTTTATTTCAAATGTATTTAGAGTAAAGTCGAAGTGAAATAACCAACTTTTATGATAGCCTTAACGTCACTTTTTCACCATTTCATTTTATTTCCAAATGTATTTAGAGAAATAAGGTAATAACCCAACTTTTATGATAGCCTTAATGTCACTTTTGAACCATTTCTATTTTATTTCAAATGTATTTAGAGTAAAGTCAGCGGAATAACCAACTTTTATGATAGCCTTAACGTCACTTTTTCACCATTTCTATTTTATTTCCAAATGTATTTAGAGTAAAGTCATGGAATAACTAACTTTTTATGATAGCCTTAACGTCAATTTTTTCACTCTATTTTATTTCCAAATGTATTTAGAGTAAAGTCAGCGGAATAACCAACTTTTTATGATAGCCTTAACGTCACTTTTTCACCTTTCTTATTTTATTTCCAAATGTATTTGAGTAAAGTCAGCGGAATAACCATCTTTTTATGATAGCCTTAACGTCACTTTTTCACCATTTCTATTTTATTTCCAAACAAGAAAAGTCATGGAATAACCAACTTTTATGATAGCCTTAACGTCACTTTTTCACCATTTCTATTTTATTTCCAAATGTATTTAGAGTAAAGTCATGGAATAACCAACTTTTATGATAGCCTTAACGTCACTTTTTTCTGAATTTTCTATTTTATTTTAATGTATTTATAAAGTCATGGAATAACCTGAATCTTTTATAGCCTTAACGTCACTTTTCACCATTTCATTTTATTTCCAAATGTATTTAGAGTAAAGTCAGCGGGAATAAATCCAACTTTTTATGATAGCCTTAACGTCACTTTTTTTCACCATTTCTATTTTATTTCCAAATGTATTTATAAAGTCAGCGGAATAACCAACTTTTTATGATAGCCTTAACGTCACTTTTTCACCATTTCTCTTCATTTTTTTGTATTCAAATGTATTTAGAGAATATGAATAACTTTCAACTTTTTGCTATTAGCCTTCATGTCACTTTTGAACCATTTCTATTTTATTTCCAAATGTATTTAGAGTAAAGTCAGCGGAATAACCAACTTTTTTTATGATAGCCTTAATGTCACTTTTCATTTCTATTTTATTTCCAAATGTATTTAGAGTAAAGTCATGGAATAACCAACCATAGCCTTAACGTCACTCTTTCACCCTTTCTATTTTATTTCCAAATGTATTTAGAGTAAAGTCATGAATAAACTAACTTCTTTTATGATAGCCTTAACGTCACTTTTTCACCATTTCTATTTTATTTCAAAATGTATTTAGAGTAAAGTCAGCTGAA